>JAANYP010000063.1:0-495000 GCA_020465985.1 Centrapalus pauciflorus | reverse complement strand
GACCATCAACGGAAGACCAAAATGAAGAACATCAATATAGAAGACTCGAACAATGCAAACTTAACATTATATAAAGGAGTATTATAGCTTATAGCCTTTATGAACACGCCCAACAAAAGGACAGCTAATGGATGTTTCATCTATCATACTAGGACACATAACACACAATCAAATATTTTCGGTGAAAGGTGGAAAAGTGCCAATGGATATAACAGTGAAAGCAAAATGTTCTCATGATGAAGGCATCATGTGCTTGTAGAATTTTTGTGGTCAAACCCGCATCCTCCCATAAACTGTGTAGACAAATGCAAGGCATATATGCATGCTAAGAGGTTATGGGATGTATGTGTGTTTCCCTATGTAAGACAACTAGCAGTAGAACTGAGAGGGTAAGAATTGCATAAACTAGTTGTATGTATATGTACGTATGTGTATGTAATTACATTTATTTACAACAATGCATTTACCAAATACTAAATAGCCTAAACAGATCACAAGTTTCGGACAAATACCAAGGAAAGAGCACAATTAAAACCATAGCTAAACATGATGTGGCTGGAAATAGAAAACACTTCTTACAATGATCTTTATTTTAGGAACAAGGACTAATTTAGTTAGTATTATATAATTAGGCAAGTATAAGCCTATTGTAGTATTGTTAATGAAAAACAAAGATAAGAAAGGATGTATGTTGAGACTAGGAACATACAAGTTATATGACCACCACCCTACAAGAATCTAACTTCATAGAATAACCTACATGCAACATAAGAGTTAGTGGCTTTAGATCCCATCATATTAGCACTCACTTGATCAAATCATTTTTTTTGTTCAACCCCAGAACAAATTTCTCACTCCTTATGCATCAAACCAAAGATTATTAATAGGTGACCCCAAATCACTGTCACAAACTTTATTCTCAATGAGCTGAAGTATATTTACAATGGATATACATGGCAACAAGCATTTTTAACCCAAATTAGTTGGCAAGGTTGAAACTCAAACCAAAAGAAATGACTAATTTCATGGAAATAGGTAGAGCGCTCAAGGTGTTATATCACTTTAGCCACACCATAAACTATAACTTACTTTAACGCAACAATCTCCATCGAAAGCAGTCATATAAGATCACACATTATTGTTCAGAGCACAACACAGAGGCAACATGTTGATGTCGAATTGTTAATGTATACATTATATGCATATATTTGACTCATTGACTAAAGATGACTCTTGAGGAGAATAAATTGACAAATCATATCATGAAGGTAACCTGGTCAATCAAAGTGTTTTATTAGAACTATATAATATGTTTAGACTTTACCCAAGTAACTAAAGAATATTACAAGGACATGTGCAAAAGTTAGTATTAAGATGATAAATTCAGAAAGAATTTTACTTGATAGAACTCATAGGGGTCTTTGCACATTTAGATATTCGCTAAATACAAATAAACCTATATGAGGACAGGGCTAGAGTCAATTGAAAAGATTGTGCAACACTTCTTCACATGATTCATTTGTCTCATAACGTAGACCGGTAGTAGAAGATGTATTTGTAAGAAGAGTCGGTCAATAGCATGAAAGTATGAATCTATGATGTCTATCAAGTGGATCATAATTTGGTTCAAGCACGTTTTAATTAATCACCAGCTGTGTGTTGTGTTAAAGAAACAGCACATTCATATAGCCCATTAAAAGATTCAGCCACGATAATGCCAAAGTTTAGTAGTGCTAATCTTAGACCTTTTCATAATATTCTAATCCTCCTTGATTTCTATATTATGTTCCCTTGATTTATCGAAGATTTATTCATAAGCACTCCTTATTCATACGGATTACCTGTTAAAGAAGCTTGTTACATGAAACCAGTCACCATGAAGATTACCAGAAAGCAAAAACACAGATATAGAATCACATGACTGAGAAAAAACTCTGGAACTATAGGAAGCACAATTAACCAAACTGAGATAACCTACAGGCAAACACTCATTAGTTTACTTGTATAAGAGATGGTATTAAAAGACATCAAATGTAGAAATAATTAAGATAGAAATTTATAGAATTTTTTTTATAAAACAGCATATATTCCTTTGGCAACATAAAACGTTTCACAAACACTTTTAAAAAAATAAATGCACTAAAATGGAAATCAGGTAATGTTCCACGACCTTTTTATGAAATCAACATTCTTTTTAAGTTGAACCTGTAGGATCAAGTGAAAGTCGATTACAAAAAGTATCCTTTCTATATTTCAATTGTTTCATAGTGGTTTTTTAAGTTTAAGAACCAAATTGTATATTGGAGTGAAGTTTGTTAGCTTTTATGCAATTAACTGAACCTAAAATAATCAAACTAAGATGAAAATTGTTACACATTTTCACATATGCGTACTTAAATTAATCATGTAATGGGAAGTTCAAAAATAAAGCTAATTAATAACCCTAAAACCATATTTCAACCCTGATAAAGGATACTAATATATAAACACAGATATTTTTTCAATCTATGGAGTTCAAAATTTACATAATTATAATAAGATTAAGAAGTTTGTGAAGTCATAAATTCTCTAGTATTTATAACTAAACCCTTTACAGCCTTATGGAGTTCAAAATTTACATAATTACATCATGATGCCCTTGCACTTAAGGAAATTCAAAATTAGAGGTAACCGATAACACACGAATCTGTCCCTCGGGGTTTGACTTGGAAAATAAAGGAAGAGTAATTTGAATGAGTTGAATATACCATAGAAGTTATCCTTCAACAGGAACCTGTAGAGTTACGTTAAGCATATTTCACGTCCCATGGGTTCACCTTTACATACATTCTATGGGCTTCACATTCATATAGTATCGTTGGTCTAGTTACTTAGCCTACCCCCAGCTAGTTTATGATAGAAGATTTGTTTTTTCATTCCAGATGAGTTCACCTTTCGATTGTTGAATGAATGCTATCTCTGAACTTTAATATATTGCTTCAGCATATAAAATACTGTTATAAATGTGAAACAAGTTTTTACAGCACACATGTATTGTGTGATGCATTTGAGATGAGTCCCATGATGCAGTTATGATATAAAACATGCAAAAGAAATTAAATGACCTTCGTAAAGAACTTCTGAGCATGACTTCTGATTTGCACTGCGGTCTTCGTTCCTATGTGTTCTACATTAATTACACCAAAAATGGAGCAAACATTTTAGATGGAGAATCTCAACAAAATTTCCCACCGACAAAGGTATACACAATTTTCAGCTACAGTAACCAAGAATAAGTTCTTTAAAAGAAATTAAGGCAAGCCTTACCTAGTTCCAGGCAGATGCAGGTTCAAAAAGGTATCTAAAACCCTTGGAAAAGAGAAACAACATGCATACAAATAAAAACAAGCTAGATACCTTCTATCCGTTGCCATGCTCGCCCATATAGTTTCAGGGCTTCTAAAAAACTATTATGCTCATCCTCTGTCCATCGTTCACGTTGTTTAGTTATCGTATACGGCTTTCTTGTCTGCAATAGAATTATAACAAAAGGTTAGTTCTTATTTCATAGATGACAAATGGCTTTTGTCTATAAAACACTAATAATTATAATTACCTTGAAGTTGAATTTTTCTCCAGAGGAGTATGGGTCCATCTAGCGACCAGGGCCGTTGTTACCGCTGCTTTAAATCCTCTGGAACAAGTAAGGGATAGAAAAGCCTTCTTTCATCCCTCGCAGCATCCAAGCAGGAAGATAATAACTTGGCCGTTGTAGTCGACAAAACCTGATAAGCTAATACTACTGCAATAGACAAGAAAGGTAATAATAGCAGACGTCCATCTAAAGAAACAAAGATAATAATTAAAAAAATAAAATAAAATAAAATAAAGATCCAGTAGCATTTCTGAGTTTTCACTTAACTGAAAGTATGGTCATTTAACTATATCAATGAGTTATAACAAAGGGTTTTGATTATTTCAATCCAAGGGAGAAAGCATTAAAGACACACAAACATGATACATACTCTTAACTCTTCTAAGAACCTGAAACAGATAATAATAATAATAATAATAACAATAATAATAATAATAATTCTAGCAGTAATAGGCAATAGCAGTAAGCAAGAGAAAAGAGAAGAGAAAATTCCCTATCAAAAATCCTCACCAAAATGAGCCGGATGATGCCAAAACCTTTGGAACCCATGAAAAAACTCAATCAGTAGAGTAAAAGAACCTATCCATAAAAGGGCCTAATCAATCATATGAGAACCCAAAAAGAGAAAGAAAAGTAATACCTTCCAAGATACTCGCCATGGGTGAAGACAGCTGTTAAAGTTCCGATCTTGAATCTGATCAGCATGAACCAGGATTCATCGGATAACTTCCATCATGAAATGAAACCAAACCAATCAATCTATCTATCCAGACACACAAATACAATGGTAAGTAAGTAAGCAAGTTCAATTGAAGAACAGAAAACCCAAATCTGATATTGGATCGAGATTCCAAGAAAAGGGGAAAAGGGAAATCCAAAGGGAAGGAAGGAAGGAGTGGAAGAATAAAAGCGAAGTGAGTAGAGCCGACGAGAAACGGAGAGTTTGGGGCGAAGAATTGAGGAGAAATGTGAGCCACGAGAATTTTTGTCTGTGGAGGAAATGGAAAAACAAAAGGGTTTTTAATTTGAGGCTGGAATCCATCCATGGCTCACAAAGGGAGTGAGAATGGTGACACGTGGATGGATATTAATGGTGGATTGGCAAGTGTGAAGCCCACACAATTGCACTTTTTTTTTTTTTTGTGTTGTGTGGCATCAATTGCATTTTAATACGAGTCTTCCAACTCACCAATTCTCCTCCACAACTTCTCCCCTCTTCCTCTACCCAAGTCACTAGTGTTCTTATTATTATTATATATTTATTTTTTTATATAAAATTTCACCCAATCAATCAAACAGATAAAATTAGTGATGAACAAAAGACTCGTTTAGCATGACTGAACTAATTCCAAACCAGAACCGACAACAACCCTGACTGATTGACATACTTCCGAACCAATTCTCAGTTCCTAAAGTTCTCTTATTTCGGTTTTCAAGTCCATTAAGTTCAGTTCAGGCCAATTTGGTTTTGTATTTATTCTTTATAAATGTCGAGAAAAACCAGTCATTCAACCCAGTTTTTGATCTTAAGTTTGGGGTCTTTTCGGGTTTAGTCCTGTTTTAGATTCGAGCCTCATCCCTAGATAAAACTCTCATCACTCACGGGATACACCTTAGTCATTATGAAAATTAAAATCATTCACCCGATCAGATCCATTGTTAAATGTATTTGTATGATGTTACATTCATATTTAATAATCATCTATCCACGTATCATTTATGGATTTGTATGAATTTACTTGGATGAATATTTGATGTGGAATCCATATAAATTATCATTAGAATAGATATAGATATAATCTATTATTAATTGATATGTCTCGTTTATCCAAAACTAGGTTAATACCCATGTATTACATGGATTGATATAAAAATATTTGTTATAAATTAAATATTTATAGAAAGGTGGAATCCCTTAAGAACCTTGATTTTTTAAATATATTAATTTTAACTTGTTAATTTTGAAAAATTTTAATGAGTATTAGTTGTAATTTCAATTAGTTTAGGAAACACAAATAATAAGTTTCAATAATAAAGTTTAAATTAAATCAACTAAGGATATGCATGTTACTTAAATTAATGTCAATTTTTATTTTTGGAAAAAGAACGGGAAAATGAAAAAATTAATGTATTAGGAGGATGACATGTGGCGATAATTGTTCTCATTTATTATAATATATAGATTAATGTCCTTATTTTTATGTAAGTAGTTATATAAATCTTAATATTTTATAATTATTTATATTTACATGGATATAGTTACACTGATCCATTATCATCCCCGACACCACAAGCTCTCGAATCACTTTAATTATGTGGATTCGAAAGATACCCAACATAGCATTCATTAAACCACAAATTGAGACGAGTAACCCCAGTAAGTTATTATTTGTATAACAATTATTATTTTATTATTATTGTTGTTATCATCGACGTTAATTTGTATGATTGAATTTGTCATGATAAAACTATTTTCTTTCACTCAATTAAGTATTAGAAAATCCAACAACCCATATAGATGATCGGACTAAAATAGATAACAAACATCTTATTCATACTCAAATTTGACTTTTACTTTCCATTTTTGGCAATTTTTTCCTTTAGATAAGATGTTATTCTATTTGAAGTTATTATATAATTAATGATAAGAATAAGTAAATAAATAAATATAGGATCAAATCAAAATCAACTGAAAATAAAGATATGATCAATGATCTAAAACCAAAAGCTTGCGATCGTCCCTTATTATATGGACTTATCGCATGTCATCTCGTTAAGTTGTGTTGGGTTGTTTGTAACCATACGTGTGCTTAGTCATTTATGCTCCAATGAAAAACAAAACATTTGGGTTGCTTGTTTTGACATTTGGTCAATTGTTTTAGACTAATCGTTCAGTGTTCACAACTGATTTTGATCAAATATGAGTGTGTTTCTCTTGATCACTAATCTGTTACGTTTTTTCATTAATGGCACACAACTAATGAATTACACACTTAAGGTCTATTTAGGTTGCAGGATGAAATTTGAATAATTAGAATTTAAATTCTAGTTATTTTAGTGTGTTTCAACCTTTAGATTACAAAAAATAAACTAAAATTTATGTAACTTCTGTCAAAATATTTTTTGAAGAAATTTATCATTTCTAACCAGTAATTTGTAAAGAATTCAGACAACATTTCATAACTCACATAGTGACATATTGTCCCACCCACGTCTATGGAACACACTAATTGTTGGAAATTCACATTTTGATTTCTTGAAATTTCATTCCTTGCTTCAAACGGATACTTATGTTTTAAAAATCTCTCGTCCTTCGTTTCTAACCCTAAAGTTCTCCTTGGCCGCTCATCCTCTTGATTTTTCATAAATTGTTGTTGCTCGTAGCTTACAATCTTTGCTCTCAATCTCTCCACGATAGTTTATGTATATTTGTTGTTTATTTCAGTACGTGATTTGTTTTCGGCCCCTTGTTTTCTGATATATATATAATACATTAATTCCTATTATGTTAGAAGGGTTTTTAACTACATAGTTCCATAAATCTGCATTGTTTCTATTTTTTCTTAAATTTCATTTTATGTTGGGTAGAGAGAGTTTAGGCATCATATGTAAACTCCTTTTGGGTCCATGTGTGAGTTTGGGTGTTGTCTAAATTAGCCCAAACTTTAGTTACATTAATGCAACGTTTGGCATCTTTCTAGGCCTTGTAGGAAGTTGATGTAGGTAGCTAGATGTATGTATGTTTTATGAATTTTTGGTGGTCAAATAAAGCATAACTTTTATGAGGAGGATACTTGTAAGATGTTAAGGCTTGTTTGATTCTAAAATGAACCTAAATTGATGGTATTGTTCAAATAAATCATAACATTTATGGATGACAATTTTGACCTAACGGGCCAAACTAGTGGTGTTCATATAAAACTAAATCCGAGTATCTGAATTTCCTATCCAAAATTTCATATTCGGATAGTTAAATTTCAAATTTTCGTTGAAATTTTATATATTTTTAGTATTGATTATTACATAACATTGAGTGTTTATTATTATTCTAATGTATAATTTTTAGTTTTATCTTTATTTTGTAGATTTTAACTAATAGTTTATATACTTTGTTTTTTTAAAAAAAATTTAGTCGTTTTGAGTAAAATAATTCCGGATACATTTAGTTTGTGATATATTTATCTTTACTATGTATTTGGATATATGAATTTGTATTTTAGATATTTAAATATTTGATTTATTTTAAAAATAAAAATAAGGAATTTTCGGAAATTCAAGTAATTTGAATCTGAAATTTCGGAATATCCGAAATTTCAAATATCTGAGGACACCCCTAGGTTAAACATGTCAGAATTGTCACCCTAATTTATATACTATATATCTAGAATATATATTATTTATCAAACGTTCATAACATCTCACTTAAATAAAACAAAGTTGGTTGTGATTAAGTGGTTAAATGCATGTTGATGGAAAGCAAAGTTAATGCTTTGAGAGTTTGCGACCTATAAAGTGTGTCTTTTATTTATTTACTAGTTTATTACCCGCGTATTACGCGGATATTTTTAATACATATAAAATATAATAAATAAAAAGATAAAGATATAAATATTATTTTTTAAACAAAAGATGATATTATTATTTATTATGACCTATTAGTTTTGTATATTTCTAAATATATATGAAGAGTAATTTTTTTCATATATATTTTTTTAACTTTTATTATATTATCTTATAATTAATAAGTTAGTAGATTATTAGATTTTGTTTGATTTGATTTGATTTGAATTTAAAAGCGGATTATATTATATTTGGATAGATTTAATTAGTAAGTTAGTATAGTATTAGATTTTGTTTGATTTGATTTGATTTGAATTTAAAAGTGGATTATATTAGATTTGGGTAGATTTGATTTAAATTTCTTTATTATTTTTAAAATCAATAAATGCCACGTGTCGATTCATGGTGACGACACGTGGCTTCACCAGAAATGAGTATAGTTACTCTTTTAATAGTATAGATAGATTTTTTTTTGTATGTTTGAGACCCATCAAATTCATTCTCTAATCAGATTTAAAATATAATTATAATTAATATAAATATAATACCGACAAAATAGAGAGAAAATTTATTCAAATGACATTTTAAATGTCGTTTGATTAGTCAAACATTTAATCTCTACCTTTGAAAATAGATTTCAACAAACATGATGTCGATTTTATACATGTTTTACATATGTAACTTGGATTGGTTTTACTCATATCTCTTTGATAATCAAAGTGATTAAACTTTATCTGAATGTTTAGAGGTGGATATGATGAAAAACGTTACGTGTCTTTTAAATATTCATAAAGTTAATGACTTGATCAGGTAGTTTAATTGGTTTAAGAATCACGTCTGTTCAATTCAATTCTAGGCTTAATTGATATCCTCGAGTCGAGTATCACTAAGCTCGAGCTCGAACTCAACAATAAAACTCGAGCTCGATCGAGCTATAATTTTGAAACTCGAGCTCGACTGAATAAACTACTCGATACTATCGAGCTCAACTCGACTTGGCTCGATTAATTTCGGTATAAAGGAAGTCAAAATATAAATACAAAATATTCAATCTAATTTTATCCCAACAACAAACAAGAAATGTAAAAATATAAAAATGTAATTTTAGATTTAGGATTAAATAGTTTGATTTATATAAAAGTGATAAAAATATAATATTACAAAGTTGAAGGGTAAAAATGTAAACTTGTAAACTTAAGCTCGATTAGGCTCGCGAGCCTATCGAGCAGGCTATTTTAATAATCGAGCTCAACTCGGTTACTACTCGAGTAGCTCGAGCTCGACTCGAATAAATGTGAGTCGATTTCGAGTTTCCTATGAGTCGATCCCGAGTAGCTCGTTGTCTCGTCTCGTTTACACCCCTAGATATCATCGAGATTAAGAGAATTGATTCTAAGTGAGCACATTGTTATAACATTAATACACTCCATTGCTTTGTTTGTTTTTATTCGTACTAATAGTCTAAGTTAGTTTTATTGTTTTTATTTTTGTAGTTGATATCAAATTAAACATTTTACATGATTAATTAGTAATCAAATGCTTATTATCATTATTTAGCATCATTTTCTTGAGTATCGATACTCGATTCTTACCTAAACTATTCTACTACACGATATTTTACACCTGTCTATTTGTCTATTAGTTTTAGTTTGAATTAGTTTCCTTTTTAATATAAAATACGTGTTTGATAAAATAGACATCAAAACATTACATAAAATTAAGGATGAGATTGAGATTAAGAAACATGTGACCTAATTTGTTTGTCATTTTTCATTCAAAAATTAAAATTCAAATAATATACTTCTTTTAATTTATCTATATGTAATATTATCAAATTTATGTATTAAAATTTATAGATAGACACGTCAGAAGATATTTATCACGAGTTTTAAACTTAATACTCTTTTATTGTCTGTATATATCTATTACTATATTATAAAAGAGCTTAAACGGTTGCCCCACGATTTGTTGAAATTTTAACACAACCAATCAGATTGTCTCAAATTACAGTTAACTAGCAACTATTACGATGAAGAAGCACCAATTTGAATTGGTTGTTTCTTGTTTCTCATCGATTGAATCCCTCTGGTCTATTATTAAGGAGCACTTCTTTGATTTGTATCTTCTGTTTCTTCTGAAGTTCTTGTCCTTCGATTTCCTCTAGAGTTGTCCCCTCCTCTTTTTCTACATTGATAGCCATCATCTCCTTATTGATTTTGATACTTCTAGATTTATTTATCTTGTGTTGTTCATCTCCAGTTCTACTTTGATTTCTTCTGATATTGTTTGATTGTTATGCTTCAAGTACTTTGCTTTAATTTATTCGATTGTTCGTGTGCCTTAATTTGTCTAGATTTTCTTCTATAGGTAACAGGTTCATTGGTTACTTCTACGTTTTTGATCTAGGGTTTTTTTATTTTGTTTGTTCCAATTACTGTAAAGCATTCACTCTCACATAAAGCATAAATTATGTATTATTTCAAAGAATTCACTACAAGAGAAAAGCGGGACATTTTCTTTAAACATCCAATGTGTTTGTAATTTATACATTTGTATGTGAAATAATCACTAATAGATTTTTTAAAGAATTCACTACAAGAGAGCATTGGGTCATTGTCTTTAGATAGCCAATGTGCTATACATGTGTATGTGAAACACCCATAACTAAATAATATAATATTTAATTGGTATATCAAAGATTAACAGGGAATTAAGCCCATAAATCATAAACTAATATGATTCAAAAGAATTTTTGGCATGACCCGTTCGCACGACGTCCAAATCCTTGACTTAGATTGTAAATACAAGACTTAAGCATTTGAGTATACTTTACAAAATGATTGGAATTAGATACATCAACTATCATCAAAATTAAACCATAATTTACATCTGATGAGTCCGTAGGTGATCTACCCAAATCCCCAAAATTGATTGCTTCAAGCTTTACCAAAAAAATCAACTGAAAATTCGGTCAACTAAATCCTGGAACCGGAACTGGCAATCTCTTTGCCCTTACTACAACTTCCACCTAAGATATATGATATATAGTTGGGTAAGCAAATAAAATTTTCTAAGTGAGTTACTAGATAGATATGAAGTGTGTAACATAAAACACGCAGCAACTAATGAGAATAGGGTACAGAGATTACATGTGCG
Organism: Centrapalus pauciflorus; assembly: GCA_020465985.1. NCBI lineage: Eukaryota > Viridiplantae > Streptophyta > Magnoliopsida > Asterales > Asteraceae > Centrapalus > Centrapalus pauciflorus. Next base: position 483,650 of record JAANYP010000063.1, on the reverse strand, counting down.
ATATCTTAACCAAAATGTGTGGAAATAGAACCCACTCCAACAGGTTACGAGGGAGACTCGAGAACCTGCGCGTTATCAGGCCCAGGGATACCGAGACTTGAAAACCATAAGGCCAACCGACACTTGAAGTCCGGCCACCGACACCGTAAACTTTTCTGATGCAGGGATTTTAAACGCACAAACACACAGTAGGACGTGTAAATGTAATAATAATAAGTTGGACGTATAGTGAGGCTAAATGAATAAGTATAGCTCAAGATTTGGTTTGGTTAGTATCAAATGAATCATCAAAGTATGACATAAAGATCAATATGAGTAAATGGTAGTACACAAGCTCAAGGCACCATGGCCATATGTCAAAGATATGTAACTAAGAGCAAGAGAATGAAATGCATCACATGATGCCATAAGATATATGCACAATGTCATAATGAAGATAAACATGTAAATATATATGCACCACACATATCAATACTATAACTCACAATAATATGCAATTTATAGCTTTCAATTAGCAATAGCCGCCAAAAAGCCCCTTGAAGCTTGATTTTAGCACTTAACTTCCCAAACCGGCAACCGATATTCTTCTTAGGTCCAAAAGTATCAAACATTGATATTTCAAGTATTATAAGTTTACTATATCATATCATAGAGTTTGGAGTTCATTTAAAGTGTTTTCGGTTTGAGTTTCTGAATTCTACCGGCACCATTGCACTTTTCGGTTGTTCTTATAGACTTTTAGGTAGTCTTTGATGTTAATTTATGTGTTATATAAGTATATGATGATTACATAAGGTTATACTATCATTAGAAGGCTTAAAATATGTGTTTCAAGTGAATAAGGGTGCCACTCGACGAGTCAAAGTAATTTGCAATTCTTTTCCAATTCCAGAGGGCAGTGACTCGACGAGTCACCTAAACGACTTGATGAGTCATTTGCAGACCTGCACATTCTGCCATTGTTTTGGCTGCCAACATGAACCTTTACACATCATAGCCAATTCCAACTCATTTTAACATATAAGTACATACTTTTATGCTTTAGTTTGTTACTACAAACACATGTAAGCATACTTTAACATCTACACAACAAGAAATCCATCAAATCACCATCTCATTTCTTTATTAACCTAATCCATTACCATAATCAAATTTCTTGAGCATTCCTTGATTTCTTGTGTTTATAAACTTCAGAATTCACCCAAATAACTTGTTTATACACTACTAACTTCATTAGACCATTAGTTTCTTGATTCACACTTTATTTCATCATCCACATATGATGCTATAGGAAAGACATGAAAATGAAATTCACTCCCACATAACTTAATGGTGTTACCTTGTGGTTGCCTTACTTGATTGCACAACAATATTAAAATATCTTAGCCAAGCTTGCAACTTATCTCCAGCCCTAGTTTCTTCAAATGAGCATAAATTTGAGAGAGGGGAAAAGTGAAATGGGAGGCCACGAGTGGGGAGCTTTTGTAGCCCCCAATTGGTCAATCAAGTTATAACTAACACCCCTCAAGTTCCCTTTGTATAATTTCCAACCACAAGACTTTGTGTTATTCACATTTTAATTCTCTTAACATTTATATAACTTAAATCTCTTGTACCATCAGCTTATAATCTTGTATATATTTGTATGGATTGCCAATTTACAATGTTTAAAGCATATAGAACAAGTTGGTGAAGCATGTGACTAATTACTTCCATATTAATAATAACTAAACATCCAAATATAATTCATTTGGGCAATTTAATTAATTTAATTATTACCTTAATTGCGAGGATGTTGCAATTCCTCTCCTTGTAACATCCCACATCGGTGGAGGGGAGAAACTAATATGTTCATATAAGGATGAGGTTGTCTCTATCCACTAAGACGCGTTTTGGGGCGGGCCTATGGCTTGGCTTCAATAAACAAAACCGTGCGGCAATTGCCAAAGCGGACAATATATTGTCCCGCGGTGGTCTGGGATGTTATTGTTAGTATCAGAGCCAGACACCGGGTGGATATGCACAGCGGGGACGCTGTGTTCCCACGGGGGAGGGATTGTAACACCCACATCAGTGAAGATGAGAAACTAATATGCCCATATAAGGGTGAGGTTGTATCTATCCGCTAAGACGCGTTTTGGGACAGGCTTATGGCTTGGCTTCTGACGGGCCGTCGTTGTGACCCGCGAAAATAATCCTTATATCTACAATTTAGCTCAGAGAAGTAAGGGTCGAATCCGCAGGGAGTGCATATGTAATTAGGGTTAGGCGGCTACCTTTGTGAGTTTTCTTGAAAGCACTTTAAATCGTGAATCGGTTGATTTGAATGATTTGTTTAGATCAATGACTTACAACTAATTCATGACTAAAATAAATAGCAAATAACTAACGCAGTAAATTAACAATCAAGTGAAGAATAACCATTCACGGAATCACCATGACATAAGTATTACTCACTCGAATTTCATGCAACAATCACATAGACATAATTAATTGCGCGATTAAATTACTCATACATGTTTTAACCAATAACTCTCGGCATAGCGCATGCATTATTCATTACTTGTCTTAATCCCTAAGCTAATGGACTCGGCACAAATAATACTACTACTATGAACTATCTTGCTTTTACCAATCAAAACATACAATCATAAATCATAACTGAATGCTTATCATTTGCATACACATAGAATATATCAATCAATACGAATACATCAAAACACATGGAAATTCAAGTAAAGTAAACTTAGTCGTAGATCCTACGCAAATGGCTAAAGTGCTTAGCCGCTCATCGTATGCTCTTCAATGGTGTAGATCTGAGACATATTGTAACTTGCAAATCACCGTCTTCGTACTTGTATTGTGAATCCACTCCGGCAGGGCTTTACCAATTCTTTTGACACGTTCGGGACCTCCTCAAATGATCACCATCGACCTCTATTTATAGAGGAGGTGGATTTAGGGTTTCTGGGGTTAAAAACGCGTTTTTGCGCCGACCCACCGTAGGGCAGGCGCAGGCCTGCGCCCCCTGCACCCGGGGTATGGCCAACCTACGCTTGGGTACGCTGGACTGTTTCTAGGGTTTTTACGTTGCACGAGCGTAGCCCTGCGCCCCCCGCCCTGCGCCCAGGGAACGGCCAGCCTGCGCTGGTTTTTTAACTCGAAATTTACTGTTTTAGGGCGTAGGGTGGGCGTAGCCCTACTCCCCGACCTGCTCGGTTTGCGCTGAATTTCTCCGTGGTGTCTTGAAATGACTTCCGGACCCTGAAACACAAATATGAGGTAAAAGTATGATAGTTATGAAGTATATGTGCATATATGAGCCTTTAAAACTACTGAAAACACGCAATAATACAGTCTTATCAAACCTCTCCAACTTAACTCTTGATCGTCCCCGAGCAAGCCTTAGAATCAAAACTAACTATGTATTGACTGTATTAGCAGTGTGTTTAAATAAATCTAGGTTAAGTCAGCCTTCGTAATAATGCATTAAATATTTGAATATAAGCTAAAGAACATTTTCAGTTAAAACACATTTTCTGTAAGTAATTATAATGTATCACACTTTTGGAAATTACTCTTTTAGCTCAAGGTTACAAGCTTAAAACATGTGTGTCTTTTGACCATCTTTTCCCTCTGTGCATGTATACGACAAATATTACTTTTCATTACCATGCTTTGAATAATTTTTTCTTTTTAACTCGAGTTTTTTTACCATAACTTTTCTAGTTGGTCCATGTAGCGAGATTGGGTCAATCACTCCCAAACCAGATGGTTTTAGGGGATTAGGCATGAATGGTACCCCGTATGACTTAATTTCCCGAACCAACTAGGCTAAAAACATGATTAAGCTCTCCCCTTTATTGCATGAATTTTCCAAAATCTTTTGACACATTATTTCCATTTAAGCTCAAATGTATCTTAACTTACTTGAACTTAACTTACATTAAAATGTTAATTATTATCACGACTCTTAACATAATTCTAGAATTCCTTACTAACACTAACTAAGTCTAGGTACATTTTTCTATTTATCATCATTTTCCACGACCTGATCGGCAAACAAGAGCCATTGGGGAAATTTAAAAGACTGCATTGACCTTAAGCACTCACATTTAACAGGACTCAGCAAATGAAAATTAAACACACAATTACTGAAATAAAATAACAAAAAATAAAATTCTAACCCAAACAAGCAAATCTAAATATGACAAATGTGAAGAGCAAGGAACGATGGTAATTGATCAATAGTAATGAGGAAGAGGACCAAAGATATACCAGCATGAAAATCCTCATGATGTCGAACCCTCTCTCAATATGTCCGGTTCTGCTGTTCATGATATATCGTAGCTCTATGCCCAGGTGGTCTAACTAAAAAAAAATTTGTGGAGGCTCGTTAGATCAACATTTCATAGGAGGCTCGTTAGATCAACATTTCATAGAACCTACCCTCCCCAACTTAGACCATTGTGACGTCATCGTCACATAAACACACTTATAATGAGCAGTCAATGAACATAATCACATTAATAAGATTCTTTGCTTATTTGGGATAGATGAAACTAAATAAAAGTACACTTACGTCTAGAAACAACTAAAATTGGGTTGGAAATCCTCCCCAACTTAGTTGGTGACACCAATATTTAACTAAAACAAAGAAATAATTAAAATAATCCGCCTTTTCGTGGGGAATCACGATTGCACTTAGCACGTGCAACAAGCCGTTAAACCCCTCGGTATGCCGAGTGGACCAGTGTTATCTCGTGAGGGTTTCCAGAAACACACCCACAAAGTTCTCTGGGTTGCCTCCCAGGAAGCGCTATGTTTTACGTCTTCAGCCAGATGTACTGCTCCTATACTAGTCTAACTATGTTAGAGATCTTTTAACCTGATTAGTTCAGAGACTAGTATATTATTGGTTGCCCATTTTAACCCTTGTAGGGGATTGAGGCAAATCTGTTGGTAGCTTTTCAGTCTTATGGGTCCACGGTGGTTTTTTAGGTTTCAGTGTCATGACTGCCTCAAGTTCATTGCATTTCTCAGTGTTTATTATAGCAGTATCGTGTTCAGCAATGACTAATTTAGTGTGGTTCTTGGCATTGATTAGTGAACCATGCTGCTTAAGCTCATCCACCACATCTATCATGTACCATTCAGAATCCATTGAAGCAACGGTGGAAGCATTGAACACATTTAATCGCAGCTTGTGATTCCCAAAGGTAATATCTACAACCCCCGTTCTACAATTGATTTGAGCATTAATAGTAGCTAAGAACAGTCTGCCTAAGATAATGGCTGGCTGGTTCTCTCCAAAAGATATCTCTATATCTAAGACTAAGAAGTCGACCGGATAGTAAAAATCTTCTACTTTTACTATAACGTCCGATAAGATACCCCTTGGATATTTTGTTGACCGATCCGCCAGTTGTATAATAATGTCTGTGGTTTGTAACTGGCCTAGATCATGTTTGTCAAACAAATTTCCAGGCAAAATATTTACAGTGGCTCCAAGGTCGAGTAATGCCTTTTTAATTCGCACATTGCCAATTGTCACTGGAATCAAAGGTGATCCAAGATCTTTCAGTTTTGGTGGCAAGGAATTAGAGATCACTGCACTTACTTGCTCAGTTAAATTGATCTGCTTGGGAAGCGAGACCTTGAACTTCTTTTCTCTGTGTAGAGATCTTTTAAGAATTTGGCATAAGAGGGTATTTGCTGAATAACATTGACCAATGGTATATTGATCTTGACTTGATTGAATAAATCCCACAAATCCTCGGGTTGTGGACCTCTCTTTCCATATGGGAGATGATTTCAGATTTTCTAGAGCAACGGGGTAAGGAGGAGGAGTTGTGGTGTCCTGGTCATTAATCGCCTCCCCAACTTTGGGAGTTGGGATATCCGCCTTGATCAGTTCCTTGAAATTAATTTTCTTAGAACCTTCATTCTTTTTAGGATCCGTTGTCTCTTCGTACACGACTGCAGTGTCGGTATCTTCTTCTATTTCTTGTTCCTTTGGCATCTCGATCTTATTTTCTATTTCTCTACCACTCCTCAAGGTGGTCACCTTGGAAACTTCATTCACCTCATGCCTTTTCTCTTTGCTGTGTGTGCGCGAAGGGTTTGGAACTGTGTTACTCGAAGACTTTCCATCTCTCGTCTTGTGAGCGATTCGGCTATTTGACCCATTTGACGACTCAACATCTCGTTAAAAGCCGATTGTTGCTTCATGAATTCTACAAACTCTGAAAATTGTGAAGAACTCGTATTCGTCTCCACATGAAAGTGAGGTTGATCATGTTGGTTCGGATTGTAATATCGCTCATCCTTAGCAGCAGAAGTTGAACCATATTGATATTCTCTTCGTGGTGGTTCATACATTTGTTTAGATTGTGATCGGTAGGCTGATCATTTTTCCATTGAAAATTAGAATGATTTCTCCATCCCGGAGTATAGGTTTCCAAAAATGGGGTATCTCTCTCTCTCGATGCTCTCTAAAACCATATACTTCATTCGCACATTCCTTAGTGGATTGCACTCGGGGACATGCTTTAGAATGATGAGATGGATCTCTGCATATTACGCAATTAACTGATGCAGCAGGGTTTTGGCTAAAACCCTTTATCAGTTGAACTATCTTCTTTCCAAGTTCTGAGATTTCACTTTTTACTTCAAGTTTCCAGGCATTGTCTATACCCATCACATGAACTCTGATATTATTTTCAGAACCGGCTTGAACTTTGAGACTTTTATTGAGTTGATTCAGTAATTCCCAAGCCTCATTATCTTCTTTAGCTAAGAAGGTGTCAATGATCATGTTCCGGCTTTCTTGACTCACACCATCAAAGAAAGTTTTGACGAGCATCCATTTTGGAACTTCATAGTGTGGACAAGCTCTTAGCAATTTATTCATCTGATCAAATGCCTCATAGAATTGTTCACCATGTTTTTGTTTAAAACCGGTGATCTAGTTTTATTTCTCTTTGGTTTTACTTATGGGGTAATATTCAACGAGAAATGCGCGCTTCATTTGATCCCAAGTTGTGATGCTATTGGTGAGTAGCGACACAAACCAAATTTTGGCTTTCTCTTTTAAAGAGAAAGGGAATAGACGAAGTTTTAAACCATCAGTGGTCATACCTCGAACATAATTAGCTTTACAAATAGCCGTAAACTCAGCTAGATGTTCATAGGGTTCCTCAATGGAAAAAACTCGAGTTAAAAAGAAAAAAGATATTCAAAGTATGGCAATGAAAAGTAATATTTGTCGTATACATGCACAGAGGGAAAAGATGGTCAAAAGACCCACGTGTTTTAAGTTTGTAACCTTGAGCTAAAAGAGTAATTTCCAACAGTGAGATACATTATTATTACTTAGAGAAAATGTGTTTTAACTAAAAATGTTCTTTAGCTTATATTCAAAATTTTAATGCATTATTGCGAAGGCTGACTTAACCTAGATTTATTTGAACACACTGCTAATACAGTCGGTACATAGTTAGTTCTGATTCTAAGGCTTGGTCGGGGACGATCAAGAGTTAAGTTGGGGAGGTTTGATAACCGTTTGCGGAGGATCTACGGCTAAGGTTACTTTACTTGAATTTCTATTTGTTTTGATGTATTCGTATTGATTGAAATATTCTATGTGTATGCAAATGATAAGCATTGGGTTATGATTATGATTGTATGTTTTGATTGGTAAAAGCAAGATAGTTCATAGTAGTATTATTATTTGTGCCGAGTCCATTAGCTTAGGGATTAAGACAAGTAATGAATATTGCATGCGCTATGCCGAGAGTTATTGGTTAAAACATGTATGAGTAATTTAATCGCGCAATTAATTATGTCTATGTGATTGCTGCATGAAATTCGAGTGAGTAATACTTATGTCGTGGTGATTCCGTGTAAGATGAGCACGGCGATGATGTTTCCACTTGACAAATACTAGCTCAATCTCTTTATTTCTAAACTTCACCACTTTCTCATTCACAATAGCCTCAGACTCTTCAATGTATCTCAACTTTTCTTCAATCTTGACCTTATTCATTGGCACGGCCAAATCAGGTTTCACAATACACCTTCTCAGATAACCAACATGAAACACATTGTGAATGCCAACCAGATCCTCGGAAAGATCAAGTCGATAGGCTTGTTCTCTAATCTTCTCGATGATCTTAAAGGGTCCATAAATCGTGGTTTGAGATATAATCTCCATCAAATATAAAGGGTCAATCTGAATTGGTTTTTTACTTAAAATTATTATGTTTGGTCCCAACTATATGGAGATATAATCTCCATTAAAATTTTCACTAATCAAATTTAAGATTGCAATCAAAGCTTCAAGTAAGATTATTCCCTTTCTTGTTTTTGGTGTTGGGTTTTATATGTTTTACTTCTCCAATCATGAATTAAATCTATCACTTATCAAATAAACGTTACTTGTCAATTTTAAATTGCTTGGTGAAATGTATAAAACATGTTTCTTGTTACTGTGTCAAAATGGAGTCTTCTTTAAATCGTGCTTATGGTTGTTCTTTTATATGTGATCACAGGAAGCTAGAATTTGTTTTGTTTCCATAGCCTTCTTATTCCTACCTCAAACGTGTCAACCAAATGTTTGATGAAATGTTCAAACCACAGTCGTTTGTTATTGTGCAATTGGTGGCTAATCTGATTACTGGTCAATCATATAATTTACTAATTCAATTTACCTAAATTTGGTTCCTATAATTTTCCTTAAGTTGCTCCTTTTGTTTTGTGTTTACTTTTCAAAATTATGTACAGGTAAATTACATCAGGGTTCTTTTTTTTCTTTCAATATAATAGTTATACACATGGATCCTCCTGTGTGCACTCTTTTTACGGTCTGTTCTTATTGTCTTTAATTACTTCAATTATGTTCTTGCTGTCTTGTGTACCTTAAAAAAATAGTCAACAAACTGATAAATTGATAGTCTGATACCATTGAGTGAAATCACACTTGGTGATTATGAATTGATTATTATCTTAATGCGGACAATTTGATAGGACTGTGTCATGTGGTTTCTAGAAAATGGTAATACAGGAAAAATGGGTGAGAGTTAGTAAGAAGAGTTTTCTATAAATAAGACGAGAGAGAATAATGTCAGAGGGCAGAAAATATTGTTCAGGGGCAGATGTAATTAATTGTCATGAGTGTGACTCGACACCTATGAAATTTTAAAATATTGAATTACGTATATATCAAAAAGTCGAGTGATGCCTAAGATTTTTTTTGAGTGACACCTACGGAAAATTTATAAAAGTATTATATACATATCTAATATATATTTGTTGATTTCTTTATCCAAACTTAATAAAATATTACTGAGTTTAATCACAAAAACTTAAAAGAAAAATAGAAGCCCAATAAAAATAAAAAGGATAAGAGACAAAATTCAAGAACCAACCCAAAAGATTAAAAAAACCCAAAAAAACTAGCTCAAACCTTGTTGAAGACACTGATCCAATTGGCCGAAAAATCCCTAATCGTATCATCGCTTCATTGGTTATGGAGTTACTTAAATATGTTGAAAAATCCCTAACCGTGTGATTCTTTTCGGGACTTTGATGCACAAAGTTATTAAGGTTGATGGAGATGTATCCAAATCATTTTAATTATGATGAGAATGTTAATCTACTACATCAACTTGAATACTATATTGAGAATGTGAAAGCAGATCCAATATTTTTTTGACTTGAATGGAGTCCGCAAGCCTGCTAGATAAATGGTGGAAATTATGAAGCATCTTTCGTATCCTTTGGTTTATCAATTGCATGTTTAAACTAATATTGGTTTTGTCAGTTGCAACTGCGACAGTTGAGAATTGGTATTGTACTATGTACTTTTGTAATTATAAAAATCTTGTTATTTGTTAATTTTGTGTTGGCAACCCGTTTCGGTGACCTGGTCCATATTAGAAATATTTTGAAAACCCAACTATTAAAATTACTCTAAAAAAGTAACACTGATTACAAAAAATCATGGATCCCCCAATAATATTGTTAGACATTGGTTTGACTCATTGCTTAGTTATAGCTTTGAGAGGGCTCCAACCTTGAGGAGATTCCTCTGGAACAATCATTTGATTGTGGTTACCTTCTGTTTTGTAATTAATTTATGCAATTCATCTCATCAATCTATAGTTTCTTCTTAATTGATTTCACAATTCGTATTATTGGTCCGACCTACCGTTCTGTCTCTACCTTTTCACCTTCTGTTTTGAGCTGCTCTTCTTTTCATTTCTACTTTTTCCGATGGAGACTTATCTTCCCTTCAATGTCGTTGGAGCAGCATGACAAACAAATTCGTCAAATTCAATCGGATGTTACTCGGTGCAATATATTATAGTATAGTACCTAAATCGAAACAAATTTTAGTGGTTAAATTAGTATAAATATGTGATGCAGGCCCAAGTGTTGATGATCGGGTCATCCTGTTTCTGGAGGCCAAGATAAGGTCCGTAATAAAAGGGGCTAAACGGAATCGACCCTAACTTTTGACTCGGGTCTCCGTTTGGGGCGAATCAGGTGTCCAGACGACCGTTGGCTCGAGCTCCACGCAGTGACTTGCCCAACCATTTGGCTCAAATTCGACCCGGAATGAGAGTTATGAGCTTTTTATGATATTTGTCGGTTATTTGGCCTTTTATTTTCGTTTCCTGGGTTGACCCGCTGCGTTTTTTGACATGTTTTTAGTTTCCTATTTCTATTTAAGTTGTGTTGAAGTTATGTATGAAATCATATTATCAATCAAGAAAACTATTATATTTTCCAAATTTCCGGATTTTAGTCGATTGTTTGAAGCCTAATTGTTTGGCATTCTACGGAATCAACAAACTATTAGTAGAGATTAATCTGGAATTTTTTGAATCAACAGATTAATCCATTTTAATTTGCTACGCTGCATCAATATGTTTAATGACTAAATATGTATACAAAGAATAGTTTAATAGTTAAATTGGATAAAAAAAATTTAATGACTAAATCAAAAGAAATCTAAATTTCAATGATTAACCAAAAAAAAAAAAAAAATTGTGAATATGGCAAATATCTTTATCTCATAGCGAAAGCGCATCTCTTTTTGCCATCTTCGCAACCGGCTTTGCTATGAAGTATGAATAGGCTCCCATGTCTCGAGGTTTCTAGGGGTTTCTTCTTCTTAATTCATCCCAAAGATTAGCACAATTTCACGTTGCAAATTCAAGCCTCAAATCAACAGCCAAAGAGGATATGCAAATTCAGCCATTGGAAGTTGGAACTCGCGTCATGTGCCGTTGGAGGGACGGCAAGTATCATCCCGTGAAGGTTATCGAGCGCCGGAAACTGCACTCCGATGGGGCCAGTGACTACGAGTACTACGTTCACTACACCGAGTGTCAGTACCTTCTTTGTTTCCCTTTCTCTTTGTGCGTGTTTTGCCTAAACTGCTAATTAGAATTTGGGTATACTGTGTGTGGTGCTTCGATATCATTCGTAGGTAACTAGGGTTTGATCATTTCAGTTACTCATAATTCCGTTTTATTTTTGTTATGATTTGCCGCTTAACCAGTTTCCTTGACTTTATGCTAAATTTTGTATAGAAAAGATTTAATTACAATGTTATAAATGTTTATTAGAAGAAAAGATCAATGGGCACTTTGCATTTTCTGAATTTTTCTTATTGGACCATAAGACGAGCTCTCTTACCTCAGGGGCTTTTCTTGTTTGATGTGAATGTCTCATAACTTGGAATATAGATTTATCAGAGTCATAATTTCACTCTTTAAAGAATTTAAAGGAGACCACTGGACCATGTTATGGAATCAGAACAATTTGATGCAGTGTCGATTCATGGTTTTGTTTGGTGGGGAAGTTAGTCATAAGAGTTTGATGGACTTTAACTGCTTAATAGAAGAATGTGTTTTGTAAGGATTAGCTAAGACGGCTTATAGTAGTATCCTGTGGTTCTCATTTTGAGTTTAGTCGAAGTAGTTTGGAGTTAAGATTTAGCTTTTTTGCTAATATTATGCATTCCTTAATGTTGCCTGCGGTACTGAATGCTAACATTATGTTTTCCTTAATGAGCAATGAATTTATACTTCATGCTAATACATGACTACTGCTGGGTTTGTGTTGTTTTCTTGACAGTCAACAGGAGGCTTGATGAATGGGTCAGACTTGAACAACTTGACCTTGATTCAGTTGAAACTGATGTAGAAGAAAAGGTGGAGGACAAGGTAACGATATTCTTCTTTTATTTAGTGTCTTTTTTTGTTTGGCTTGGGCTTGGTTGGGTCATGCCAAAGTTCAAAATGATATGTGGCGGGTGGTTGGATGATGTGCCTTTTTGAAAGTGATTGTGATATTGAATAATCATAATCAAATGATCAAATGTAGTAAAAGGCTCATAAGAGATGATGTTTGAATGTGCTTATGTTGTCTGTAACTGTAATAATTGGATAATCAGGTGTTTGACAAATTCTAATTATTTAAGACAATGAGACACTAAGGTGGTGTTTTTATATTAAGAGGTTAAAATTTTGAAGGCTAAAAACCACGTCTGAGATTAACAGGTGGCCTCAAGATCTGATATTAATAGGCTCTTAATTTGACTTTAGACTATTCTCTCCCTCTTCAAATTAAGAGGGAATTTCAGATGTACCAACCTTTTTAACTCTGAACACAAACAAACAGTTTAAAGTAAGTTTAGATATCAAATTTAGATATCGGACCTATTTAAGAGGGTCTTAATAGATAATAACCAAAAAGGACATTCTTGTAAAAAGTTAGTCGTCTTGTGAAATGGGAAGTCTCTCAAATTAGATTAGAAACTTAGGTAAATAGATTACTTTATTTTTAACCTCTGATAATCGGTTTTGTTATGGCTAGTATGGAAACTTATTATTCAAAACTGATTGTTTAATCCGTAGACAATCAAATAATTAGACGTAGAATATTAACACATTAAAAACTGATTATTGCAAGTTCAAGTCACACGAATCTGGTAAACAGTTTCAAAATGCAAATCCAAAGTTCCGAACACCCATTGGTATCCTTGTCAGTGTTTATTAGTTTCTGCATCCTTATTTACAGTTATGAAAAGTGTTGTCTTCTATCTATCAATGCTTCTCTAGATCTTCTCATACATAGAAATAATTTAATTGTAGGTAACCGGATTGAAAATGACTCGGCACCAGAAACGTAAGATCGATGAGACTCATGTGGAGGTTTGTGTTACTGAATTATCTTATTCCAATAATCCAATTGCTGTTTCTTTCCAACTTGGTTTATCTTTTTGGCATTGTTAGATCTGTGTTCTATCTTGTAAATGACATGTTCTTTGTTATGCATCATGCTTATCTTCTATGATCGAAGCGAGAAGTTGGTATAATATGGCTCTATGAATCTGTCCCCTTAACTTCTGCGAACTAAGTTTACTCTGAGCTTGCTTGTCTCGTCTTAATCTGTTCCACCTATTTACAACTTGTTAGGCGTGTCTCACTGAACAAGTTATTTTTAGGCTGGTGGTAATTGTCAAGTATCAACTACTCGAACAAAGTTTATTGTAGTTTCTGTTTAATATATAGATATCAGGCTCATTCTATTGATTTTTCTGAAATAATTTGTCATTAACAGATGTGTACTGTTGTCTTTTGGGAAAGGCTCTGGTGTGAAGCCATGTGTTTGGTCATTGGTGATGGTTTTAATGTTAAAGAGTAAGAAGGTTTAAATAGCAAAATGAAATTGTTGTTATCCTCCAGTTTTGTAAGTTAGATTCAAAGATTGTCCAAACATAATATCATCTAATATGCGGATAAGCCATGTGTTTGGTCATTGGTGGTGTTTTTAATATTTAAGAGTACGAAGGTTTAAATAGCAAACTAAAATTGTTGTTATCCTACAGTTTTTTAAGTTAGACTCAAAGATTGTCCAAACATAATATCATCTATTATGTGGATAAGGCCTTGTTATTTTCTACTATTTTCCGCCAATCTTCATTTTCCACTTTGCGAGGCCCATCCCCTTTCTCCTCAATGAACTAAGGGGATGTTTGGTACGGTGGAATGGAATGAAATGAAATTATATTAGATTTATATGTATTTTTGTTATGTGATGAAAATATTGATCAATGAAAGGGAGTAGAGAGTTGAGTTTAGTATAAATTTCATTTCTCTCATTTCCTTCTCAACATGAAGAGAACCAAAACAATGGAAAGGGAATAGGGATTTTTAATAGTTTTTCCTTCATTTTTAGTATCAACCTCTATCTATTGTAACTAACATTGATTGAAAAAAACTTACAAATTTCATTCCATTCCGTTCCACCATACCAAACGTTCCCTAACATCCTCATTTATCCTATAGGACCTATACTATATTGGTGGGACCCACATCTGAAAATGGCAAATGATCAAACTTAGGAGCCTAAACTTTATTATTATTTTGTTTCAATTGAAGCAATTGGTTAAGACCGTTACTTAAAAGTTAATATGTGAGTTATCAACATGTGGCATGTGGAGAACTTACATTTTTATTTCTGTATATATGGTATTTTAAACACTTTCACTATATGTTAAATGTATATAGACTGTAAGTGGTTATCAATTCATGTCAATTTGGCAGTCTTAACATAGATTATGTTAATTGCACCAACTAGGGTAAAAGATTTTGATTCTATATAATACAAAAGGAAGTGTAACTTTAAAAAGAAAGCAAATGAAGTAACGTAGAAGATTTGACTCTTTTTTTAACTTGCAAGTTGCAACTAGTATGCATTCTGTTGATCAAATTCATGGACGGAAGGTTTGGGTATGTCAAATGAAATGAGCTGACAGCAACCAGCCTTTGATATGATGTGTAATAACCCTAATTGGAAGTTATTTGGCATGTCATGCCTTCAAATCCTTTCTCCCAGGCATGCATGTTCACACTAGTTGAATTATATGCGATACAATCAGTAGATATTACATGCTCGACAAAGAACTATGGTTCAAATCATCCTATCCTGTGGAAGCAATTGATAAATTGTTGTGATTGTAAATGGTATATAGGGGCATGAGGAGCTTGATGCTGCCAGCTTGCGTGAACATGAAGAATTCACCAAAGTTAAAAATATTGCAACTATAGAACTTGGAAGATATGAGATCGAGACATGGTACTTCTCACCTTTTCCACCAGAGTACAATGATTCCTTGAAGCTGTACTTTTGTGAGTTTTGTCTCAATTTCATGAAGCGTAAAGAACAACTTCAGAGACATATGGTGAGTTGTCTGAGTTTCACTTGATTCGTGCTACGTAGCTTAATAGAATATGCCACAACATTTTCTCAAGGAGGTTTGGTTCGGTATTAAGTTGCAGGAATTTGCTTACTATCCACTTCAATGAAGTTGTAGTGCATTACGAATATGAAGCTTGCAGACTAGTACATAATGGATTTCTTGTAGCGCATGCAACCTGCGGTGTTATTTACTGATTTATTTGCTAAGAAAAGTCAACATGTTGGTTGCTACTAATCAAAACTTGGTGGTTTGTTATTAGGGGGGGGGGGGGGGGTTGAAAACTTGTATTAGATTTGCCTTTGCTAATTCGTTGATATAACTTTTTGCTCCCTTTTAGGTGTTTACTTCACTTAGTTGACCAAATGGGATGCGGGAAGAGTAAGCCTTGTGGAGTCGTTTCTTTTGTTTTGTGGATTATTCCCTTCTCCATTACTACTCAATTAGTTCTGAAGTGAGGCTTGAATGCCCATTTTAAAGTCCTTTAAATTAAGATCCACAAGTACACACGATGTTCATGTAGTGATGTTTCTCTATGCCTATTGATAGAGGATAAAGGCCATCATATAGAAGGCCAATAGGCCCAATACAACATAATAGAAGAGCATGAACATTGAAAGAATTTTTGTAACATCAACATTTTTCAAGGGAACTGGCATGAGTGAAACTCTCATGGATAGCAACTCATCATACATTGTATATTCTTATGAGGAGATCACATTAATATGTTTAAGACTGTAGTCTTTCTTGAGTTCTAAACGTAATAGAACTAGTAAACAATAAAAATTGCATGCATATTTTTAAGTAATAGTGAAAAATGAGCCATAAATAAGGCTGGACATGGGGAGAATAAAATCCATATCTTTCAATGATTTTGATTAGTTTAATTTCTTCTTTTATATTGAATTGTTATTGCATCAACATTAGTATTAAACACGAGTCCCAAAGCACAAGTATCGACCTATTATGGGGACCAACCCCTCGTGAAAGTCTAATCCATACCAAGTTATATTACAGTCATCAAGAGTATTGGTGAGTACGTCACACAGAAGGTATAGACTACCTACAACAGTAAAAACACATAATCCACTATGCCTCCGCTCAATGTGGAGGATCTTTGCTGGTATCTTCGGTATCTTTATGTATCAACTAACTACATGAGATGCACAAAGTAAAAACATAACCTCAGTGAGCTCGTAAGTATACGAGTAAGTAAAGGAAACAAAAGATAAGTTCCTTACATAAAAGTTAGCACAATCATAACACTGCCAATAGTAATGCTCATAATATTGCTCAAGTCAACCGGGGAATAAAGCCTAGACGCCTAATTGGGGGAGACCTGGAACAAGCCTGAGTAGCGAGACTACATGAAGTAGTGTCTAAGTCAGGATCTTTGTGTCGGGAGCGACCCAACAGGCCCATGCTCATATGATGCTCATGATTTGTTATGTACTTATAATTAGGGTTCAACATAAAGCAAAGGACTCACTAAAGGATTAGTTTGTTGCTTAAATTCTCTTTTAGTAAACACAATTGTATTTATAGATCATTGTGTGTGCATCTCATTAAAAGGGTGTTCGTAACTCACATGGGGTTTAGCAACAATAGCAATACGAACATGACAATCTAATAGCTTACCATGAGAATCTTGACCTCCTGGATTAGGATTAACAACTCTACATTAATACTAGCTACTAATATTAATCATAAACCATAGCTATTATCACCCTAGATACTAAATAGCCTTGTCAAATCACATTCGAAGCAAGTCAAGAAACCAGCCAAAATCAGCCAAAGATATGACCACGACCTCGGGGCTCCTCGTGACCACGACCTCTCCGCACCTCATGACCACGACTTAGGTTTATGACCACAACTTCGAACCGACTTAGCCACTGTATTTTTATTGCAGGACAAGTAACCCCAAGTAGTTAAATTGAAACCTATGGGAGTCGAACTTAGGACTTAGCCACCGTATTGACCTTGACTTGGGGTCGTGACCACGACCTTGAGCGGCCTGGAAAGTGCTTGTCTGCTTTGTTTGTCAGCCATGGAGATTCACCACCAAACTTCGAATTTCAGCAGTAAAATCCTGAAACTAACACTACAAACTTCTCTACTCAACTACTACAACCTTTGGAACTTGAATTTACTAATTAACTTACTTTTTGGAAGCTCTTTACGTGAACTCTTAAAGAAGTTGGAAGTGGAGATGGAGGTTGAAGGTTATGTATGAAGATGATGATGATCCAAGTTTAGCTATGGCTGTCACTTGTAGAATAACAAAATGGACATACACCTTTTTGCGAGGATTTTGTAAGTAGAAGGAAGAAGTAGCTCAAATATTACATACGTTCCCTTTAGATCGGCTCCAGTATTGGGTAATACCTGCTAATATAACGTCTTTCCACATTTAATCACCAATTTAAATACTTAACCTCCCAAGATGCTCAAAACACTTCAATTAGTCTCGAGACTCGATTTAGAGCCGATGACTAATTTCTCAATGGTTTATAGTTTATCACATAACGACGACGTACCTCGTCTCTTTGGACTAGATCAACAAATTAGAATTCAACAACTCCACGATGCCTTGTTTTGGCTGTTATAGATATATTAATAAATAATTTTTACATAAAATGTATATAATCTAAAATTAAAACACATAAATATTATTTTCTTTAAAAAAATTACAATGATTTGTTGTAACAATTTACTATTATTTTTCTAGCTTTTTAAATTTATATGAATCATAGTTACTTTTTATCATTATTTTATATACTCTATTACAACAAATAAAAATTTCGATAAAATATTTTCTTTATTAATGTTGTATTATTTTTGTCAAGATAAGAAATAATACCTACTTATTTTTAGAAACTTCTAATATTTTTTTGTATAGCAGTAATTATTTTTAATATAATCTAATATAGTTATGAACACATGATATATTTTTAGTTACATATAAGATAAACTAAGATTTATATTTGGATTTAAATTTAATTTTATATTAGATTGATGATAAAATGACAAAAAATATAATTTGGTGTGCCGAGAGAGTGACATAGCAGATAGTGTTTGCCTTGATCATAATAAGATGGTAATGGTATACTGAAGATATAGAAAACCAATTCAGCTTTCCTCATAATTATCATCCTAACTAATAACACTAATTATAAAGGCTTATGATAAAGCTATATAACATTACTGTGAGAATATATAATTATATATAAATACTACGTGATTATACTTAATTTAAATTTTAAATTACATCATATTAATCATGAGCATTATAAACTTATACCTTCACAATAAATTAATTTTCAAATAGGAATCTGTTAGATTCTATGTTAGTGGCTTTTTCTGGCTCACTATATAATATATGAATTGAAAAGATTTTATCCTCTATTAACTGCAGGTACTCTCACATAACTTTATCTGTGTGTGTATGTTTCTAATAAGTAAAAACCTATCACCACACTTATATCGTTGATCTTTAAAAAAAGTATAACATTAAACATAACATTTTCTTTTACATATATAGATCTATTATGCTGCAGGC
The DNA here is from genome assembly GCA_020465985.1 of Centrapalus pauciflorus. Lineage (NCBI taxonomy): Eukaryota > Viridiplantae > Streptophyta > Magnoliopsida > Asterales > Asteraceae > Centrapalus > Centrapalus pauciflorus. Next base: position 464,814 of record JAANYP010000063.1, on the reverse strand, counting down.
CTGTAACCATAATGAATTTTCTGTCATTGCTCTATGAGGTTTTTTGTCTGTAACATGAAACATAACAGTTTCTTTTACATATATAGATCTATAAGTTATGTTTTTCTGTGCATGTTTTTTTTCGTTAAATTCCTTTTTATATGGTTTTCCATTTCCTTGTAACCAGATCAGTTATTTTCCTGCTTTTTAAATAATTGACATATGATCTGATTAGAGTATTTCTTTGATACTTGTAGAAAAAATGTGATCTCAAGCATCCCCCTGGTGATGAGATATATCGCAGTGGTACCTTGTCAATGTTCGAGGTAAATTCTTCTTAATACATTTGGTTTCTGCATGTCCATGTCAACATGATTTTATTTGAGCACTTTCACACGGTTGCATGCATGCATGCATGCATATGCATACATGAATGCACAGTGACACCAGTGTGCTTGTTGTAGATAGTATTCTATTGTTGAAGCAGAGATGGTTGGTTAAGTACCCTGAAACTTTTTGGAATTCAGTAAATTGTTTCTTGATAAGTGCTTCCTCTGCGATGATGGCAGTGAGTCTCTTCGCATTAGGTTTTGTTACAATAAAATGATCTCTCTAGGTCTCTGATTTTTTCAAACAAGAACACCAATTTTGCATTTGGTATCTAAATGCTAAGTACAAATCGACCATGATCTATATTGTACTCTTTATAATGCTGTCCTCATGATCATGAGATCATCAGTTCTAGGCGCTCCGCGTGGTTATATTCATACATGTTCCGACTCGCCGGTCATTATGGATCCCTACATCAGCCGGTGTGTGTGAGCTTCGCTCCTTATAGCTCCATAAATATTTATTAGTATCATAGATGATGCCTCGTGATCCTGTGTAAGATCTCTCAAGTCTCAAGACACATTGATGTTAGTTGTTTTTTAACAAAGTGAACTTAAATTATTATAGATATAGCATATATAGTGGCCAAGTATGGGAACCATTTTCCTTAAATTATATGTGTTTAAGAAAATGGTTATTTATGTTGGACAAGGAAGTAATATTGAATGCACATGCTTCCATATTTCTATGTTGTAAATATGCATGACATATTGACATTATATAGCTAGAGTAGTGTTGGTTTTTTTGGATCACTATTTGTACTCACTGTTTCTAACTGACCTTTTATAGAATTTGTCACATTGTTTACTTGAATGAATGTTTAAGTGTTTAACTTGAATATGGCCACTTCTGGTATACTGGCCGCTTTTGCTTCTGGTACATAATATAGGATGTATGGCCTGACAGAAATCCTTTTACCGCCCAAACCATACCAGAATGACTGGTTTGAGCTAGCAGGCAAAATAAAATCTTTGAGTGGATCTACTGGCAATTTAAAGGCAACGGCATTGACGATCAGTTAATTTATGTCTCCATTGTCTGTGTTGCAATGTCTAGACTGGTGTTTTCTTTTCTCATGGATTGACACATCTTTAGTACTGTGAAGTGAAATATATTTGCAGATAATTGGTTATTTGGATGTCCACTATTTCTTCAAAGTGGAATCTATTTGAAGCCTAACAATAGTATATTCAGGTTGTTCCTTCCAAAGAAAACTAGAGAAGTATTAATCCGCTATATGCTCCCACCTAAAAATAAAAATTTCAATATATAGGTTGGAAAATATTATGTTTGGTCTAAACCTATGTCGGAATTCGGAAATACTGGCTGGTTACCAAACGGCTCGTGTTTAGATAGGCGTGTGGTTGATGTTCAGTTTTAAAATATCTGAGAGCTGGGTGAATCAAAATTTGTTGCCCCAGTTGTCTCAAAGAATCTGATGTTTGTCTTTTTGCATAACTTCTTTTTGCATTAGGGTGAGTACTTGCAGATGTGTCTTCTATTTCTTGTCATTTTAATTAATTTATGGTATTGTGGTATTGACTTTATCAAACAGGTTGATGGAAAAAAGAACAAGGTCTACGCCCAAAATCTTTGTTATCTGGCAAAATTGTTTCTCGATCACAAGACTCTCTATTATGATGTTGATTTATTCCTATTTTATGTGCTGTGTGAATGTGATGAACGAGGCTGCCACATGGTTGGCTACTTTTCCAAGGTAACCTTTAAGATTGTGCTAATCTTATATATGAACAACAGTCTACCTTTCTTCATCTTTAGTAAAGCCGTGTATTGATTTATGATTGTACTTGTTGCTATGTTTTTTATCCTCACATCTGTGTTAAATCGGGCATTGTCTGGTACATCTGAACATAATGGTTTAATCACACATGTTGCACCTTGGCACATGCAAGACGTCAAAGTTGAAGATTAAGCGTCAGTTGGTGTGTTTCGAAGCATTAATGTACCTCATGGACCAGCCTTTATTGTATTCTGTCATTTGTCTTATGAAATTCTGGTGAAAAATAGTCAGTAGAATGATAGCATAGTTGGATTTATATTTTGGATACAAATCGGGAGTTGTTTTTGGAAGTTGCTGACGCATTTGGAACATGTGAACTTGAAGAGGAGTTATTCATGTGGTGTTGCTGATTTTGCAGGAGAAGCATTCAGAAGAGTCTTACAATTTAGCATGCATTTTAACTCTCCCACCCTATCAGAGGAAAGGCTACGGAAAATTCTTAATTGCATTCTGTGAGCTTCTGTTCATTATTCTTATATTGTTTTCTCATATCAAGCTGTTCTTGATAAAACCTAGAAACTATGCTACGTGACCATTTGAAATCTTTTGAAGTTATATTTTTAAAAAAAGTTAGAACTTGTCCATCCTGTGATAAATGTGTTTTGACTTTAGATCATTAGATGCAACAATTTTTTATTTAGTTATGCTATGTTGTTACATAGCATGAGCTAGTTTCCTTCTACTTATTGTTTTCTCTTTTATCATTGGTGAGAACTACAAATATTGTTGATGTATCGCTCACTGGAAAAATTTGTTTTTTTGTTGGCATTTTTTGAGCTTATTCTCAGCAATTCCTATATGTGAGAAGTAAATTCCAATTCCTTCAAAATTCATTCTTTGAGCCAAACGGGGCGAGCCTAATAATGATGCTTACTTGGTTTTTAGTCTACTACTTATGGTATGAAATTGAAATATTTGTGTGTTTATGTGATTACAAGGTAGAAAAAGTAGTTTATATACATTTCTAGCAATAGTGCGGCTTATGTTCGTGATGCATGCTCCTTCGCCTCACACTTCTCTGGAACCCTTAGGCCTTAGCGCCTTGGGCTCCCTTGGTCCGCCTTGTGCCTTTTAGAATCAAGGGCTTGAGCAAGTTTATCATGTCCTCCACTTTCTTTGGATCTTTTTTAATTAACGTGGACCAAAAAGCCTACTTGACTGCTACCAAAGGCACATTAGCAGCTTTAGCATGCATGGTGATCACATCCAGCCATCAGGTTTTATTGTAGACGTAAATGCCGTAAAAAAGACTAAGATGAAAAGGGTTTGGACTTTGGATACTGAATTCATAAGGCTTTGAAATGTTGTAGGAGCATTCGAGAGACCAAATGGCTTGACAATGTGTGTGGAATGCTTTATTTGCTATATCTTTTCACTCGTTCAAATATGTTGTTCAACTTTGAGAAAACAATACAGTCCTTGGAAAATGGAGGAATGGAGGCTGAAAATAACATTTTTGTTCTACATTCTAACTGAACACGCTATATATGTTTATAAAACTAATTATATAATTACGCAGCTGGTTTGGTTTATTCGGCTGGAACACCAAACCAAACTTAGGCAAAGTGCATAAGATATCAAAGTCCTGAGCAACTAACAAATAAATATGGTTAAAAATTTACAAGCTGTCTTATACCCTTATGAAATATCTGCCTTTTCCTTTTCTTTAACAACAAATTATTGGCTTGGTTGTTGAGGCATAGTGTGATCTCCCTTTCTTTAACATCTTTCATAACTCATCTAGTGTGATTTCTTACGTTATGATAATGTAGATATTTTATGGCTTATGTGACCCACAACATAATGCAAGAGAAAAAGATATAAATGTATCGAAATTGTTCTTCTGCTTGTACGGTGAGATTCAAAGTGTAAAATAACATAATGTGTTTATGCAAATATTGATGCAGCCTATGAACTGTCAAAGAAAGAAGGTAAAGTTGGAACGCCTGAAAGACCGCTTTCTGACTTGGGACTACTTAGCTACAGAGGATACTGGACTCGAGTTCTTTTAGATATTTTGAAAAAACACAAGGGCAATATCTCAATCAAGGTTTGTTTGAGTTCTGTTACTCTTGTTTTGGACAATTCTATATTTTTTGCAATCTCTGCTACATTTTGATTTTCTCATCCTTGGCCCAGGTTCTACCATGACCTTGTTTTGTTAACCTTATGCTTATATCAAATTGATTTATTTTCTCTAAATGCGCTCTTTCAAGTCGGCCAAGGCCAGGGAGTGAAATATTGTGGGTTTCCCTTGTTTTCAAATGTTTAACATGTGATTTATTATAATTAGGGTTATAATCATTTTGGGGTAACCATAAAAAAATGTCCATTATGTCATTCATGCTTAGTTTTACTTGTTTTTGTCCATCAACTATTTTTATCTGTTCTATTCTTGTATATTTAACATTTTTTAAATGTTTTTTAAATGTAACTGAAAATAATGAAAAGAGAATGGGACTAAATTTGAAAGAGAATAGAAAATGGTAACTTACGACAATGGAACAAATTAAAATATACACAAGGGATGCAAACAAGCAAAAACAAGTATATGGACAAAACTGGGGTTGTTTGTTTACTTCTTAATGAAATCATTAAGAAGTCATTCAAAGGTAAATTAGCCTCTTAATGATTCCATTAAGAGGTAAACAAACAATGTCTGAATATTATTAATAGTTTGTTAGCTGAAAACAGCTTTGTGATGGATTTGGTAATTGTGTAGGAACTTAGTGACATGACGGCGATTAAGGCAGAGGACATATTGATCACTCTTCAGTCACTGGAATTGATACAATACCGGAAGGGACAACATGTGATAAGTGCAGATCCCAAGGTATTAGACCGACATCTAAAAGCAGCTGGTCGTGGGGGTCTCGAGGTTGATGTTAGCAAGTTGATTTGGACCCCTTACAAAGAACAAGGTTGATTCAGGTTTCCAATCTTGATTGTACTATATTCGACTAGTCATATTGATGTATGTCATGTTATGACTAACAAAACCTTCTTGATCTTATTAGGATAGTGCACCTTCATGTAACTTTTTTTTTATTACTAAAATAGCTATGATGCATATAGTGTGTTTATGTATACATTAGGAAATAGCATAAACGAATACGACGGTAAGCATCTAATTTTAATTTGAAGATAATAGTTGCCTCATTATGTCGCCATAAAATGAGTTCAAGAGCACCATTTGAAATGGGCTCGAATTTACTGGATTGTTTAGGGTATGTTTTGCGCAACTAGCTCTAACTTTGAGCTTAAAGTTTTTAGCAGTTGAAGTTTTTTGGGAGCTGTAGTTTTTTAAAAGAATTGTAGCTTTTTTTTTCCTTTCATAAATGTGTTTAGCATAAGTAGCTGTAGTTGTAACTTTTAGTAGGTATGTTCAAACAAAACCAGAAACCTGAATCGCTTTGTCTGAAACCGAAACATCATGGGTGGTTTAGGTTTTCATTTTAGAAAACCGTGGATAACTGAGTCGAACCGATTAGATATATACACGTTAGTAGTTTCTATTTATAATTTCATTTAGTCTTTCTAATAAATTAAATAATAGATTTTCAAACGATTCTTTAATTTTAATTGTTTTGTTAAATGCATTTAGTGTAACTTTTAAGATTTATAATTATATAGTTTACTATGACTTTGTACTTAAAAAAATTCGTGTTAAAAAGACATATTTCTATAAATTTATTTGTTTTTAAGCATATAGCGGGTAACCATGGACTGAACCGTAACCGAAGACAGGGTAACTGAAACCAAAAACACATTTCACATTTTATCTAATAACCGAACCGTGCACACCCGTAGGTTTTAGTATAAATGACATTAAAAAAATATTGATATTAATTAAAAGTTGTAGTTTATAATTATTTGGACGGTAAAAAAATAATTTTGTTCGACCAAACATTCAACCTTGTCTCGAAAGCTACTTCAAGTAGCTTCTTGAGTTTTCATGGAAGAACTTTAATCTGAATAAATGACTTAGGTAGCGTTTGGATTACAGGATTTTGATATACCAGGATTCAAAAATGACAGAATTTGAAAATGACAGGATTCAAATGTGACAGGATTTGAATCATGTCATGTGTTTGGTTTGCAGGATTTCAAATTCAATTATTTGTAAAATCTTGTTTATTTGCAAATGTATCAAATGATATGGTTAAAGCAGACAGGTGTACAAGAAGTAAGGTAAGGTATGTTAAAAGGTGGGCAAGGTGTTAATAGGTAGGGTAGGGTGGTAGGTAGGTAGAGGGGTGTGTGTGTGTGGTGGGTGGGGTATGTTGGGATGGGTAAGGTGTGTTGGGATGTTTAGGGGTAGTGAGAGGTGAGTGCGTATAGGTAAATGTGGGTAAGGTAGGATGGGTGAGGATAGGATACAATTTATATTTGGTGGGGGGGATTGGTGGGGGTAAGGTAGGTGGGTATGTAAGGGTGGCTGGGTAGGGTTGGGTGAGAAGGGGTAGTATGGGGTGGGTATGTATATGTAGATGTAGGTGAGGTAGGATGGGTGAGAGTAAGATACGATGTCTTGTTAGGTTGCGGTGAGATGAGTAGGGTGGGTAGGTAGGGTGGAGAGGTAAGGTAGAGTATGGTACAATTGATTGGTGTAGGTAGGTAATGTTAAATAGTTATCATAGTTTGGTATATGTAGTTAGGGTAGGGTAGGATAGGATGGGGTGGGATGGGGTGGAATAGTGTTGGTAGGGTAGGATAGGATCAATAGGTATAGGTAGGTGGTGGTTAGGTCAATGATAAAAGTAATATTGTCACTTGGTTTAGATTTCGAAATGTAAAGATATGTGATTTTGAAATAATAGGGGGTAGGGAAGAATTCTAAAATCTTAAAATGGAGGATTGTGAAATGCTAAAAGAAATTGAAATCCCTCCATTTTTTTTGCCAAACATGAGAGAGATGGATTCTCAAATGAAAATCCCACCAGTTTCTCTGAAATCCCACAAACCAAACGCCACCTTAAGGTTCTATCAACCAAACGAAACTTTTAAGCTTGAACTTTCGTAAATTATATATTGAAGTTTCTAAAAGCATACTGTCAAAAACACCTTAGCCTCTTGGACAATTTCTTATAACTAGTGTACCAATTATCCCCTTTTACTTTTAGGTAAGCGGAACCATTCCGTTTCGAATCTTCTCGCTTGCATGTGTATCTAGATGGAGTAGGAATCTAAAAAAGAATTCTAGTTTTTTAGTTTTAAAATATTCAATCGAAAGGTTTAATTAGAAATGAGTACTACAAAAGTAACGTAATATGGGGCTATGATGTTCATTCGATCGAATATAGCACAAGAGAAGACATGTACACACCATGACATTATGATCCCTTTAGCTTGTGTGGTTTAACTTCTTCTAAATATAATGGTCTTCCATCCTTATCCACTATAATTCCATGTTGATAGTCAGAGGTGCACAAAAATTCGAATATCAGATTTTGATTCGAAACCGAACCAAAAACGGTTATAGAGAAACCAGATTTTTTTGGAATCCGGACTGTATTTTATTTTATCCGGTTTTTAAACCGGATCGACGCTTAAACCCAAAACCGGATATTTACCGGATTTTTTGACCGGTTTTAAAACCGGTTTTTATTCGATTTGAAACCGATTTTCGAGCGGCACCTTTTGACCCTTTTTTGAACGTTGGGCCGAATATTACCCTTTTCTTGCAAAAAAATTACATTTTTGCCGTCCAATATTTGTATAAATAGGTAGCATGCGTTTTAGATTATTTATATAAATTCTAAACTCTCTCTTTCGATAAATTCGGTATTTTTCAACTCTCGTAATCTCGAAAAATCGACTTTCGGTCTTTCATCGTTTCTTTTCTCATGGCTAATACTCAAGATACTACCGGACAATCTTCCGTCGGGGGAAATCTTGAAGTGCTCGAAAATAAACGCAACAAATATATTTGAGAGCATTACGGTTTATGTGAAATCTTTGCACCCGAAGGAAACACAACGTTGAAAAACCATATTACGAAATCACGCAAAACACTTCGCATGAGATCCGATCCGAGTCAGCCGAACGTTACCCCGCAAGGCGGCGTTTTCATTTACGACAACGACAAATTACGGGAAGCGTTTACAAAGTTCGTGATTACAAATCGTTGATGTTCGATCACTTTGATCGATGATGAAGCTTTCACGACAATGATTGAACAATTGATGCAACCACGTTATACTCAAGTAAGTCGTACTACCCTTCGTCGTGATGTTTTGAAAATGTGGCGTGTTACGAGAGAAAAAAATGATTTTGGGTTTTCAAGAACATAAATATAGTATTTCGCTAACTTGCGACGTTTGGAGTTCTACTCACAACACCGGAATTTATTTTTTAACCGTTACGACACATTGGTTAGATGTGTAAATTTGGCAAATGATGAAAAGAACTATCGCGTTTGAATTATTCGGCGAACCACATAACGGTGCAAATTTATTTGCATTTTTGACACGTGTGATTTGTCTTTATAAATTAGAAGACAAAGTTTTTTCTATGTCTTTTGATAATGTGTTGAATAATAGAAATGCGGTTCCGAGATAAAAATTATTATTGAATCCTATTTTAGATGACACATTTTTTATACTCGTTGTGTTGCACACATTATAAATTTATCCGTGCAAACCAGTTGGAACCGATTAGATTAGAATTTAAAGCGATGATCAAATCAGTTCTTTGTTATAATAGCCAAAAGCAAAACGCTTATAGACGTTATTATAAATCGGTTAATAAAAAAGCTTTGAGCGCCAATTTAGATTGTCCAACTCGTTGGAACTCGACATGGATGATGATGCATTCCGCGTTAAGGCAAAGGGAAACGTTGCAAACGTTTCACAATAACCTATACGAGAAGGGTCACGTCCCAAACGTTTATGCGAGTTCGAATTGGGAAATGATTGCGAAAATATTTGTTAAAGATTTTTAAAGACGCAACAAGTTATTTATCCGGTGTATATTACCCTACTAGCCCTTTGATTCTAAATCATATTTTTTGTTAGCTTCCAAACTAAATGATTTTGAATTTGAAAGCCAAGTATTCCAAAATATTGGCAAAGCAATGAAATAAAAAGTTTTGAAATATTTTAAGGAAATCACACCGGTTTTACTTGTGTCGCCGCTTTAAACCCGACGGTAAATGTTGGTGGCATGGAAACATTAATCGAAAGTATTGCGTTTGCTTTTGGTTTACATGAAGATTTAACCGACCCCAATTTTGTCCAAAACCAAATAAACTATTTTAACAAATGTTTCCGAGAGTTATTCGATGTTTATTTACGAAAATACGGTGCGAGAATGTAATACAAGAACAAATGAGAAGAGGGAAATCATCTAGTAGAGGAGGAATCATGATATCGCTTTTTAACTCACTTTTAAATTCTCAATCCAAACGAGCACGTACTACCACCCCGAGTAGCGAGTTAAACTATATTGCAAGTGATTTTATATCGAAAATGACGTATGACGAGTTTGAAAACCTTGATCTTTTGGCTTGGTGGAAAGAAAAGGAACCGGTTTTTCCGGTTCTAGCCGCCATGGCCCGTGATTTACAAACCGTCTAAGCTTCCACGATAGCTTCGGAATCCGCTTTTTCTGTTATTTCGCAGCGGAGGCCGAGATTAAGTCTCGAATCGGTAGAATGTTTTATTTGTTTGAAGGATTATTTGGATGGAGCGGCTCGGGTGCAAAATGTAATGACCTTAGAAGATGCAATTGACGTCGATTTGGAAGCAAATATACACAATGAAGAAGTTGTACTTGGAATATGACCTCCAAACGAAGAAGATATCGAAGATGACGATGATTGTGAACCCGAACACCAAAATTTGGGTAATTGAAAGAAAATAAAACACAATATTGTGAACCCGAAGATCGTAATTTGAAATTTCAATTTTCGTAATTTTAATTATTAAGTGCGTTTGCTTTTGAAATTTTAGTTGTCGTAAATTTTTAGTTGTTGTAATTTGAATTTTAATGGTTTTAAACTTTTTAGTATTTATAAGTAAATATAATATAAAAATATATTTGATTGGAATAAAATATGTGTTTATCTTAAATTATAATTATATATTTGTTAATGTGTAATTATAAAAAAGAGCCCAAAAAATAAATAAAAGAAGAGCAAAAAATTAAATAAAAAAGAAGCCCAAAGAATAAATAAAAAAAGTAGCCCAAAATAAATAGAAAAGATGCAAAGAAGCCCAAACCCAAATCTGGGAAAAAAAACAAAATTGAAAATCGGTTTTTTTAAAAACCGGTTCACGAAAAATCTGGTTTGTTTTCTAACCTGAACCGGTTACGTAGGATTTAAATGTGTGGGTCGAAAACCGATCCATTTTTTTTAATAAAAAACCGGTTTTTATTTTTTAGGAAAACCCGGATCGGATTAAATTCGATGCGGATCGGATTGGATCCGGGTAATGTACACCTCTAGTGATAGTAGTTCAAAAACTCTACTCCCGAAAGAATTCATAAAAGAATCAACATTTAATAGTCCAAAAACACTATTCATAAAAGAATTCTGATATGTTTAGTACAATTAACTTTTTGCTGAAGGTGAGAAACTTGTATGCGTATAATAAAAAGACAAGTGAATAAAAATAATAATAATAATATACTTATTAGAAGATTTTGTCATTTCTTCCATAAAAAACTCAAGCTAATCTTGAAGTAGCTTTTCATGTTAGAGCATATATTTTTTAGAAGCTTTTTATAAAGTGATCTGTCAAACAAAATTTTAGCTTGAGTTTCTAAAACTTATAAGTTAAAAGCTCTTATAAGCTATTAAAAGTTACGTGCCAAACATAACATTCATAGAGAGAAAATCAACATAATAATCCGTTCGATGCTAGATGTGTGGGTTATGATGGATGACATTAATGACATTGACATAAAAAGAAACCCAAAAACAGTCCCATGATGGGTATCTTTGGACGGTGGATTCAAGAGAATTGTATCATTCAAAGTTTACAAGTTTGTTTTTTTTTTTTTTAAATTATTATGTGATGAGAGTTTTTAAACCAACACCATTTAACTAGAAAGGAACATCCATCAGCAAGATACAAAACTCCTACAAAATTAACCAATTACTTAACACTATTTAACTACAATCACAACAAAGATCAATACTCTTCTTTAGCAAGTTAGCAACCACAAACTTGTAGAATATTGGATAATGCTATGCACAATCCACTGCAAGATTACACACAATCCTACATTCAAGCTTCTCCCAAGTTTCGTTAGCCTTTCGTTACCGGTGAAGCAACCTCGTCCAAAGGACAAGTCTTTTCCTCCTTCGTTTTTTGTTACCGATTCAGTCTTCACCTTTCCTGAATGAAGAGAGCGAAAGAGAATATATCAGTGCAATAGGTATAGAGGAGAGAGAAACTGTCTTCGTTCGGTTCGTAATGACAACATTAGATGTTTCATTAAATATAGTTTTTTGATTATTGAAGAGTGTCTAATATGATACATTTTTAAATAGAGTATGGTTGAAAAATCGAGCTCCATAGGTTGAAAAAATCGAGAAATGTATCATATTGAAACGAAAACTAAAGTGCATGTACCACATGTGTAGGGAGATAAAACATGTACCATATGGATACATTTTGAAAAGTACGATGCATTGTACGACGTTAACCCTAAAGAAATTCAAAAGTTCATGTTATTAATGATATAAAATATAAAGTTGATGGTAATTATTATAAAAACTATAAGTAGAAGCTATTAATGATAATAAGTAAATAACGTTGATATAAAAGGTAACAAAAAAACAAAATATTTATTATTTTTAGCAATTAACCTTAATTTCAGGTCTCAAAAGGTTGAGCAATGATGTAACAATATGTGGTTTCAAATATTACAAGTGATAAAACTAAAAGGCTAATTTTCCCATTTAATATCTAGAGGGTTGATTCTAAACATTTTCATGTACTGTGCAATATGAAAGAATAATGTTTCTTTTAAAAAATTCAAAATATAACATACTATTTTTTAAAAAGATTCCTTCACTTCTTGTTTTGTTTGATTAGAAAATTAGACAATGATTATTTGATTGAGAATTTTCAATGTTTCTTCTACCATACTGGTGTATTTTGACACTAATTTTTTTTTGCCACTTGTTACATTTTCTGTGCTAATATTATAATTTTTGTTATTTATAATGAAGATATATATTATAGAGCTGTAAACAACTAAACTTTCAACGAACCGTTCGTGATCCGTTCTACGGGAAATTCATTTATATTCGTCTATTTATTAAACGAATGAACATGAATAAAAAATTGTGTTAGTTTAATTATATGAACAAACATGAAAACTGATTTTATTCGTTCAATTTATGTTTGTTTGTGTTTGTTTAATTGTTTATATTCATTTGTTTGTGTTTGTTTAATTGTTTATATTCGTTTGTTTGTTTGTATTTATTTAATTGTTCATTTATGTTCATTTAATTGTTTATTTATTCCATTCGTTTATGTTTGTTTAACGATTTTTAACCGTTCGATTATGAGTTAAACGAATGAACATAAACGAACAATATCAATTCCTTAACGAACGAATATGAACAAAAAATCCCGTGTTCATTTATTTGTTCAGTTAGAATTAAACGGACAAACATGAATATATCATCGTTCTTGTTCGCTTACAGCACTAGACAATATTGAACAACAAAACAAAACTTAATATAGGGGTGACAATTTTAACCTAACGGGCCGGACAGTAAAATTGACCCATTGTAAAAAAACTAAGCTAGAATATAAATTTTTTTTAAAAAGTGAAAATTTATAAAACGATATAATAAACAAATTGTTTTTTGGAAGAAATTTCAAAATTATCTAAAATTTATGACTTTTGGTCGTCAATCCGTTTGACTCGTTTGCTTAAACAGACCAAAATTGCCACCCCTAGCTTAATATATCATTTATTGGACTGACTAATTAATGCCCCCTGATGATTTGATGCCCTAGACGGTAGCCAGTGTGCCCCCCCCCCCCCCCCCTAGGACCGGCCATGAATATCTAAATGATGTTTGTAAGTTGGTAAATGATTAAAATAAAATCGAGGAATATACCATCATCTTCATGTTTCTTTGACGAAGAGAAATGAAAAAAAAACGTGTGGTTTGTCCAAACAAATAACAAATAACGAGAAAATCAATGGATACTTTGAAAATCAATCATGATTCATCCATATTTAAAAAAAATTAAAACAAACCAGAACTTGAAAATGTGTCAGATCTCATTGAATGGGAGATTCGGTCCAATGACAATAATGGTGAAGAAAATCGACATCAATGATGATCAAACAAAAAATTGATTTGAATTTTAAATTATAGGAATGAAAAAAATGAAATCTTGACTAAATTATAGAAATGGAAATGAAATCTTGATTAAATAAAATAAAACGATTTAAATTTCAAAAAAATAAAACAAACCATATTTAAGAAAAAAAAAGGTTTTAATCAAATGCATAACAAAATGGATTCTTGACTAAATTTAGGGATTCCTATAGTCCGCTAATTTTAAATTTTAGTTCATGAAATAGAATAAATTGATTCCGAAATTACTCTTAATAGATCTTTTAATGCACCAAGATCTCATTGTGGTGCACAGTGGTTTTCCGATGCACTGTCCTTTTCCATTGAACCTCTACACACACATATAGATTATACGAAAGATGTTGGAAAACCACATGCATATTAGATTATAATATTACACACACACACACACACCCTCCTTCGAAAAATATATAATCTGGATGAAATGAGTTGTACTTATTCGATTCAGATTAGTTAATATGAAATTCTCGGACTCCACTCTAATATGAGTACAACATCTTTTGTAGATTATATACATACATATACCTTGAATCAAATGAGTACAATATTTTTTGTAGAGTATAGGAAGTATCACTTTAAACTGATTAATTTTTGTAACTATTTTTACACATATAACATTGTATAAAATAGCATTACAAGTGTATACAATTTGGTTTATTAAGTTATTAAGTAAAACTATAAGAAAAATCATGTGAAAATATAAAACATCATGTGTATGTGTCATTTATTCGCACATTCGTTTATACATTCACATGATTGTTTTTATAATTTACTTGATAAAAACTCATGATATCAATTTATATCAACATATAATGTTATTTAATATATTTTTAAGTAAAAATTTTTAAAAATTATTCTGAGTGATACTTTCGGTATCCTGTGAACGGTATTTTCTAGAATTTTATTCTATGTGTAATTTTGTATAGTGTTAATATACGTACAAAGACAAAAAAAAAAAAAATTAAATTAAAAAAAAACCTTTAGACCGCTACTTTGAGATAGAGGGTTTATTGACATTACTTTTCAAAGGGGGAACCGAGAAAGCATTTAAAAAATTAAAATTTCATCTAAATTAACTTTTTTAATTTTTACAATTTTATATGTTGGTATTTTTTTTTTTTTTTTTTTTGTGAAAACAGTTTTTGTTTATTCATAATTTTGCTTATGCATAAACTTTGTTTTTATGTACAAACCATACACAAAAAGTTTGTACATAGAGATAACTCTATGCAAAATAATATTTTTTGTTTTATGCATCAAACAAAAAGTTTGTACAAAAAAATTACTAATAAAGGTTAAATTTATTAATTTTTTTTTGATGAAAACAATAAAATTTTAGAATAATTACCCAGTTCTCAATAAAAGATTAAAAGTTAGGTTCTTATTTCAACATTTCTCTTCAAGAACGCTTGAAATATTATGGATCATTTGAAAATCTTAAGAGCAGGGCCGGCCCTGAGGAGGACATGGGCTACCCCCAAGACATTAAACAATGAAAGGACATTATTTTTTCAGTCTGATAAGTAATATATTAGGTCCGGACATATAATTTTTAATTTTTCAGCACAATAAATGATAAAAACCCTTTAAAAAATAATATGTTGTATCATTAAAAAACATTATTTTTCTATTTTGACCAAACTCATTTAAAATTATAATATGTTGTACTTTTAAAAAGACATTTTTATTCTATCTCGCTCTGGACCGACTCTCCTGATGGAATTGATGCATGAAAGATGACAATTAATAGAATATAAGTTTGTGTGGCGCATACAATCATATACTCAAACATGAGGTTTAGAATTCACACAGCACAGAATACGAATCTGCCTTTCAATTATTATTTCTTTTGGATTGGACCCTCCACTTAACTCAAATATTCCTCAATCATATTCTACTTAAAAAAATCAACATTTTTTCTCATTTTAACTCACCTACTACAATTATATATAATAATACTAATACTTAATAATAATAATAATTTCAGTCAACAAAGTAACCCTCTTGTATGTAACTCATAAGTCATAACATTACCTTAATTTAAGTATTTAACATCTCTAATCACTCATCGAACCAAAACCATTTGCTTGTGTCTCGAGAAAGATTATATATATAGAAAGATGTTCAAATGAAAACTTAACTTTTGTGAAACCAAAAAACCAGTTAAAAATTTCATTTTTATTCAAAATTTTATTTTATTGATGGTCAGTTCTAACCTTTATTATTATTTCTTGTTAATGAATAAAACATGAAATTCAATTTATGTATAAAATTTCGTTTTTATATACAAAATTTTGTTTTTATATATGTATGATTTTAATAATAAGTTTATGCATAAAAAAAATTTGTGTTTTAAGCATAAACAAAAAACTCTTTTTAAAAAATAACAATAAATGATTAAATTGATTAAAATTAAATAAAGATTATTATAAATTGAATTTGTAAAATGGTTCTCTACTTTCCCGTTTAAGAATGTTTTCTATGGAACCATCCCATCAGAAACAAAAAAGAAAGTAAATATTTGTTAGAAGTGTGAGAATTCATATTGATTCGTTAATATTACAACATTAATTCATTATTTTCTAAATTTGTTCCAATTTATATAACTAATGAATCTATTTTATGAAATTAATAAACGAGCATGCTTCTCAGATACATCGCGATTATTTAGCTTGTCATAAAATCCAAAACCTGTATATATTTAAAATTAAAAATCAAACACTATATCACCGATCATACATGAATAATAATAATAAGATTGTTATGATATGATTGTATCAGAAAAAGGCTCCATACCTAGATATATATGTATATATATAAGAAGATGCATACGATACTAGTAAATAACATATCAAGCCCTAAAACACCCAACAAGCTGATTATGATGATGATGATGGTGATGATGATGATGATGGTATGTGTATTCCTGATCGATCATGTAGCGGATGGTCCGAAACTCTTGGATGTTGCAAGGAATGGTGATGGTACCTTTTTGTGCAAACCCGAACTCTTCTTCGGCCTCTTTCAAGAGATGCATAAAGAGAGGATGATTAAAATACTTAACAGGAACAACAAATCTTTGTTGGTCTTCACCTTGTCCAACTTTTATAGCCAAACAACCCTTTGGAACATCTCTCACTTGTAGTTTCTTTCCATGGCTTTGATTGATATGAGGAAGATGGATTAGATTTAGATGTTTGCTACCCATCTTAGATGAGTTAATATTAGGGTTTGTGGAGAAAGGGTAAGTGAGATATCAAAATGAATTTGGTCATGGTCTCACACCAAACAAGTTAGATTTTAGGAGACCCTCTATATATAGAGAGAGATGCAAGATGTGGATAGAAACAAAGAATGGATGTGGAGCAATTAATGAAATCTGGCCATCATTAAGAAAGTTTATATTTATCTAAAAGATAGGAAAAATTATACCAAAAACACTAAACTGTAAAGTTGTTTATCATTTCGTCTGATAAGTTACTTAAATAATAAAAACTCATGAATTTTTATGTTGTATGTTGCAACCGGTTGATAAAGTAATGTGACACACACATAGCATCCATGTGACAAAATATGCTTAAGTGACACACATTTGACAATATTTTTTTTCCAAGTAAGTCACTCAATCAATATTTTTTTTTAATAAAAGCCATCGTACTTGAATTTTTTTGTGTTCCTTAATCAAACTTTACGACAAAAACTTGTTAAAAATTTGGGTTGATACATAAGTTCAATGTTTTTAATAGGCCGAAACAATAATTCTTTTAAAAAAGACTTGTGTTGCAGGGGCATGTACCAAATATATATTGACAAAACTTATTAAATAATTACAATTTAAAATTGACCATTTTGTCTTTTTACTAATTAAAGTTTTAGTCCTTATATTTTCCAATTAATCATTTAAAAACTTTAATTCTTATTTTATTTTTAATTTTATATAATTTTTAATTATATCAAATATTTATTATTATACATATATTCCTTTTTTATTATTTTTAAAATATTCAACCTATGGATGTTTAACTTTTTAAAAGTTATCTTTTATTATATTGTTTTCATTTTATAAAAATAAATATTTATATGTTTTACTTTTCATGTTACGTATCAAGATTCTTTTATTTATTTAGTTAACAAACATGATAATATTTCATATGTTGGACACCCTTGAATTAATATTCTTAATAATTTTCAAAACCTTTAAAGATTGGTTCTTGATGAAATCTTTAAAATCTATGTTATCTTTCAATTTTTTTTTATTAAAATCAAATTTAACTACATATAGCACATAACAGAATGCCAAAATGCTCTAATATTTGACACCCATAAATTTACAAGTTAATTAATGTGATTATGATATTATTAGAAAATTATTTGGAAGTATTATGGGCATGCAAGTATTGGATCTATTAACTATACAAATTAGTATAAATGCCTTGATTTGGTAGTTTAGCAAGAGTGGGAAATATACTTTTGAATTGGAACCTTACAACAAAATTCCTAGATATTCTCAACGGATGATTGTGCATCACGATTATTGGATGCATGACACGGTCGGTCCATGTCGTACCACAACGCATCGCAAGAGAAAACATATTGCATCACGCCGGGGAATTGTGCATCTGCAAAAATAAAAGATTGAATCACTTAGCAGGGGATCGAACCCAATCTTTTGACTCTAGAGGCCAACACCTTTCCCATTGAGCTATAAGTCACTTTATTGTTGTTTCTTTTTAATAACAAAATTACTTTATGACATATTAACTTAATAAAACATTAGATTTTACTGGATGGATGGAACACATGATCTCTAGTTCCATAGATCGTATCGAATTTTATTTACCATTACGGTACACTATGATTTTCATTGGGATGCATTATCTTGTGTGCATCAAAAAATTTTAGAAAATAACAATGCATCGCAAGGAATAACTTATTGCATCATAGTGGTGTGTGAATTTCGATGTTGATCTTTGAAATTAGAGATCTTGGGTTCGATCCCTAATAAAGCCTTATATTTTATCAAGTTAATACAATAAATTCTAAGTTTGTCATTAAAAGAATTAACATCAAAGTGACTTGTAGCCCAATGGGTAAGGTGTTAGACTATGTAGCCAAAGGTTTTGGTTCGATCCCCACCTAATTAATTTAATCTTTTATTTTTCTTGAGAAGCATAAAAACGAGGGACCAACTTCTGCTGAGAATCGAATCGGTTTGGACCGCTAGACCAACTCGACTCAAACCAACCGAGTGATGCATTCATTATGCACATCCTCCTCACACGATACACTATGCTTTCCTTTGCGATGGATTGTGTTCTACTCCACCAACCATGTGACGCATCAAGTGATCATGAATTCATGATGCACAATTCGACGTGCGTGATGCATTATTTATGCTTTAATGCATTGTGGTTTTCCCAGGTTTCTCAAATGCGACTGTTTTTTCATTTGGCCACACTGGACGTCTAACTTATTATATAACTAAATTAACGTCAAACTGCTTGTTTGTGCATTAAATTCTCTACTCTGGAAAAGCTTACGGGGTATGTGGCCGATACACGGGGTCAGTTAGTTTTATGGTTGCCATGTCTTAGTTCTTACCTTGGCGTGACAACGTGCATGTTATTGAGTCTACACTTGACCTTTTAGATCGGATTTTACTCCTACATAAAATAGTGGGTTTTATTCTCACATTTGGGTTGGTTCCAGAGACTCCATTTGAACTAGTGGTTCTCTTCATTTGACAGCTCCTACCCATATGAAATGTACCATACCTTGTTATATCTTTGCATGTCATATCAATCTTGTAACTCACTGAGCAAATCATATTTTCTTACCCCTCATTTCCTGCATATTTCAGGTACAAATAACAAGTTTAAAGAAATTACTAAGCCAAGCTTTATAGCTCGAGGGTTCGAATCCCTTGAAGAGGTTAACTTGTTATTCTGTAATCATGAAGACAAATTTGGTGATGGGTAGTTGACTTTCCTGGACGCATATGTTAACACAAATTTTAGAATTATTATAAAACATACTTGATATAACTTTGTTAGGGACTTAGGGTTTTGACTTTTGATGTTTCTGTTGAATGAGCACTTGAGTAATGAAGTTATGAAGAAGAAGTGCAAAACACTTGCAGAAGCACTGAAGCAAGCATCCAAGCAGAACGAATGAACGATTGAGTAATGAGTATTTGAGTTGCTCATTTTTCAGATTGAAAAAGGCGAGTGATGAATGACCCTGGATGAGGTCGACTGGTCGAGGAAGAAAGACCGAAAGTAATCCGCAGAAGAGAAGTAGAGAACGATTGTCGAATACTCGATTGATTAATGGTGACTGGTGAGCAATATCGGCTGATGAACGGACGGGACGATAGGAATTGCACACGACACATCTTGATTTTGTTGAGATGTCACCTTGATTCTCGTCAATCGAAGCGTCGCAAATCATGGTGAGTTGTCAAACTGGGCGTGAGCCGTGAGGGCAGAGCCGTCACTTGTGAGGGGCAGGGGGCTTAGGGCGACTGAAGCGTATGGAATCAGGTAGAAGGCTAGAAGCAACTGGTTTCTTTTTTGGGCTAGGTACAGTCGAAAATTTTTTTGGGCCCCTTACTAGTCATGGGCCCTGAGCGGTGGCCCACGTAAACCAGGCCTGAGGCCGACCCTGTTGCCATGTCTTAGTTCTTACCTTGGCGTGATAACGTGCATGTTCTTGAGTCTACCACTTGACCTTTTAGATCGGATTTTACTCCTATATTTATATAGTGGGTTTTATTCTCACATTTGGGAAGGTTCTAGAGACTCCATTTGAACTAGTGATTCTCTTCATTTGACAACTCCTATCCATATGAAATGTACAATCTAGTAACTCACTAAATAAATTATACTTCTTACCCATCATTTTCCATATATTTCAGGTACAGATAAGAAGTTTAAAGAAATTACTAAGTCAAGCTTTATAGCTCGAAGGTTCGAATCCCTTGAAGAGGTTAACTTGGTATTCGGTAATCATGAAGACAAATTCGGTGATGGGCACTTGACTTTCCTGGACGCATATGTTAACACAAATTTTAGAATTATTATAAAACATACTTGATATAATTATTTAACAAGCATAATGTCACATAATATTATAATGGTGGTCATGTAAACAATTTTAAAAATAGAAAATCTTAAATCACCCGTAACATTGTAAACATGTTTAATGATTATTGGACACCATAAGTTTAAATTTATGATATATATAAACTACTATTTGTGTTGTATGAGTGTTTCACTTCACCATGTGCATAGCAAGGATTAATCCCGTTCAAGACAAGCTACCCATATTATGCTCTAATATAATGGTTACCCATAAAAATTAACTCAAATGCTTATGTACAAACAAAATCTCTTGCACTAAGTGCTATACAGCTATACATGCCAATGCCATGCATATGCTCATGATATAAAGTCATGCTGAATTGGTCATGCCAAAATGCTCTAATATTTGACGCCCATAAATTTAAAAGTTAATTAATGTGATTATGATGTTATTAGGGAACTTATTTGGAAGTATTATGAGCATGAAAGTATTGGATCTATTAAGTATACAAATTAGTATAAATGTCTTGATTTGGTAATTTAGCAATAGTGGGTAATATACTTTTGAATTGGAAGCTTACAACAAATATACTAGATATTCTCGATGGATGATTGTGCATCACGATTATTTGATGCATGACATGGTCGGTCCATGTCGTACCACAACGCATCACAAGAGTAAACATAGTGCATCATGCCGGAGAATTGTGTACATGCAAAAATAAAAGATTGAATCACTTAGCAGGGGATTGAACCCAATCTTTTGACTCTAGAGGCCAACACCTTTCCCATTGAGCTATAAGTCACTTTATTGTCGTTCCTTTTAATAACAAAATTACTTTATAATATATTAACTTAATAAAACATTAGATATTACCGGATGGAACACATGATCTCTAGTTTCATAGATCGTATCAAATTTTATTCACCACTACGGTACACTATGATTTCCATTGCGATGCATTATCTAGTGTGCATCAAATTTTTTTAGAAAATAACAATGCATCGCAAGGAATAACTTATTGCATCATAGTGGTGAGTGAATTTCAATGTTGATATTTGAAATTAGAGATCATGGGTTCGATCCCTAATAAAGTCTTATATTTTATCAAGTTAATACAATAAATACTAAGTTCGTCATTAAAAGAACTAAGTTAGTAGAATTAACATCAAAAGGACTTGTAACCCAATGGGTAAGGTGTTGGACTAGTGTAGCCAAAGGTTTTTGGTTCGATCCCCACCTAATTAATTTAATCTTTTATTTTGCTTGAGAAGCATAAAAACGAGGATCAACTTCTGCTAAGAATCGAATCGGTTTGGACCGCTAGACCAACTCGACTCAAACCGACCGAGTGATGCATTCATTATGTGCATCCTCCTCACGTGATACACTATGTTTTCCTTTGCTATGGATTGTGGTTCGACTCCACCAACCATGTGACACAATCAAGTGATCATGAATTCATGATGCACAATACGACGTGCGTGATGCATTATGCTTTAATGCATTGTGTTCTCCAAGGTTTCTCAAATGCGACTATTTTTTCATTTGGCCACACTGGACTATAACTAAATTAAACGTCAAACTGCGTGTTTGTACGTACAAATTATCTACTCCGAAAAAACTTACGGGGTATGTGGCCGATACATGGGGGTATGTTAGTATTATGGTTGTCATGTCTTAGTTCTTACCCTGGCGTGACAATGTGCATGTTCTTGAGTCTACCACTTGACCTTTTAGATCGGAGTTTACTCCTATACATACATACAATACATATATATATATATATATATATATATATATATATATATATATATATATATATATATATATATATAGTGGGTTTATTCTCACATTTGGGATGGTTCTAGAGACTCCATTTGAACTAGTAACTCAGCTTACCACTCATTTCTCACATATTTCAGGTACAAATAACAAGTTTAAAGAAATTACTAAGCCAATATTTATAGCTCGAGGGTTCGAATCCCTTGAATATGTTACCTTGTTATTTGGTAATCATGAAGACAAATTTGGTGATGGTTAGTTGACTAACCTGGACGCGTATATTGTTAGAATTATTATGAAACATACTTGACATAATTAATTAACATGTATAATGTCACATAATATTATAATGGTGGTCATGTAAGCTATTTTAAAAATAGAAAATTTTAAATCATCCCTAACATTATAAATATGATTAATGATTATTGGACACCATAAGTTTAAATAAATGATAGATGAGTGTTTCACTTCAGCATGTGCAAAGCAAGGATTAACTGCGTCCGAGACTAGCTACTCATATTATGCTCTATTATAATGGTTACCCATAAGAATTAACTCAAATGCTCATGTACAAACAAAATCTCTTGCACTAAGTGCTATACATGTCAATGCCATGCATATGCTCATAATATAAACTCATGCTGAATTAGTCATGCTAGAATGATCTAATATTTGGCACCCTTCAATTTACAAGTTATTTATTTTGTTTATGATGTTATTAGGGAATTTATCTGGAAGTATTATGAGCATGAAAGTATTGGGTCTATTAACTATATATACAAATTAGTATAAACGCCTTGATTTGGTAATTTAGCAAGAGTGGGTAATATACTTTTGAATTGGAACCTTACAACAAATATCCTTGATATTCTCAACGGATGATTGTGCATTACGATTTATTTGATGCATGACATGGTCGGTCCATGTCGTACCACAACGCATCACAAGAGAAAACGTAGTGCATCATGCCGGGGAATTGTGCATCTGCAAAAATAAAAGATTGAATTACTTAGCAGGGGATCGGACCCAATCTTTTGACTCTAGAGGCCAACACATTTCCCATTGAGCTATAAGTCACTTTATTGTCGTTTCTATTAATAACAAAATTACTTTATAATATATTAACTTAATAGAACATTAGATTTTACCGTATGGAACACATGATCTCTAGTTTCATAGATCGTATCGAATTTTATTCACCATTACGGTACACTATGATTTTCATCGCGATGCATTATCTAGTGTGCATCAAAGAATTTTAGAAAATCACAATGCACCGCAAGGAATAACATATTGCATCATAGTGGTGAGTGAATTTAGATGTTGATCTTTGAAATTAGAGATCCCTAGTAAAGTCTTCTATTTTATCAAGTTAATACAATAAATACTAAGTTTGTCATTAAAAAAACTAAGTCTATAAAATTAACATCAAAGTGACTTATAGCCCAATGGGTAAGGTGTTGGACTATGTAGCCAAAGATTTTTTGTTTGATCCCCACCTAATTAATTTAATCTCTTATTTTGTTTGAGAATCATAAAACTAATGGACCAACTTCTGCTGAGAATCGAACCGGTTTGGATTGCTTGACCAATTTGACTCGAACCGACAGAGTGATGCATCACGTGATCATGATTCACATCCTCCTTACGTGATACACTATGCTTTCCACTGCGATGGATTGTGGTTCGACTCCACCAACCACGCATCAAGGGATCATGTATTCATGATGCACAATTCGACGTGCGTGGTGCATTATGATTTAATGCATTATGGTTATCCAAAGTTGTCCATTGCTAACCTTTTTTCCTAATGCATCAATAAACAACAATCAATTCCGTTGGTCTTTGTATAGAACAATAAAATAATGTGAGATAAATAGAATTCAGACGTATTATAATTTATTTTTTTAATCTTTATCAAGCATTTTGTTTTTACAAATTTTTTTTTATAATAAATAGAAATTTGAGA
The DNA here is from genome assembly GCA_020465985.1 of Centrapalus pauciflorus. NCBI lineage: Eukaryota > Viridiplantae > Streptophyta > Magnoliopsida > Asterales > Asteraceae > Centrapalus > Centrapalus pauciflorus. The sequence continues at coordinate 440,454 of JAANYP010000063.1, read as the reverse complement.
AAATTTGTATACAAATATAAAATATTGTCACTATTTACTTTTCTAGTCTTTGTTACAATAAAAGTCAATAGTCAACATGTGGCTACAAACAAGGTTAATCAGTCCTAAATTAATAGAACTTTATTTTATGGTTATTATCGAAAAATCATCCGACTTTTATGATTTTTTCGGTTTAACCACTCAAATTTTTTTCAACCAAACAAACCACTAACCTTTTCTTTTTTATTGGTTTGATCAATTTACCTGTTATCACATGTGATTTGATGACGTGACAATTACGTGACGTTTTTTTATCATATAAAAAACCAGTTGAACTTTCAAGATTTTTTTTGTTTGACCACCATCCTCTTAAACTAAAAATTAAAACTCCAAGGACCGATAATTCAATAAAATCGAACATATCTTTTCATATTTTTATCAATTACACTAATATATCAAATTAAAATCAAATCATTTTTATTTTTAAGTTTTCCAAGATTTTATAATCCCAAAAATAAACCCAATTTAAGTTTCAAAATTGCTTATGAAATTTTATTATAAAATTTTAGTTTTAATTTTTTATTATTATTTATTTTTTAAAAATTTATTTAACTATATTATTACTATCGTTAATGATTACTATTTAATTTATAAAATTTATTTATTTACGATCCTTTAAAACATTCAAACCCTAACAAAGAACAAGAAAAAATAAATCAAATGGATTTCAACATGTGAAAATTGAATAACCAAATACCAATTTAAACATTACTTGATAGGTTTCTTATTTGAAACTATAATCAGTTAACATAATTGTCAACAAACTTGATGAACACTACAAAACATTAGTGAATCAAATTGATTGGAATCTGTTTGGATTAACACAATGATAATGTAAATCTGATGAAGTAGAAGAGGATGATGATGAAGAAGCAGAAGAGATCAATGAAGCATCGTTGGTGATAAAAGCAATATGATGATGAAGAAAGAAAGAAACAAATTTCTTGAAATTAATGTTTATTTTAGTCATTTGATGTTATGAGCAATATAATAACAGAATTTACAAAAATCTGAACATCAAATTAAACTAGAGATTAGATCACAAAAAACTATTAGAGCGATTAAAGAAAAAGAATTATTAAGGTTCGAATGACTTTTATAATAACTCTAATTCATTTATATACATAAATAACAATTGACCGGTCAAACAGATTATCGGTAAAAAATGAATGACTAAACCAATAAATTTGAAATTATATTGATTTGATTAAACTAATAGAAAATTTAAACAGTAGTGTTTTGATCGGTTCAAAAAAAATTTGAATGGTTAAACCGAAAAAATCATAAAAGTTTGGATGGGTTTTCCGATAATAACTCATTATCAAACACTAAGGATAAAATGATCATTTTAAATGGCCAAATGATGAAATTCGTAACAAAATTTTAACAACAATGACTGTCAATGTAATTTTTAAAGTTAAAGGGCTTAATCCATAATTTACGGTAGACCGCAAGACGAAATTTGTTATTTACCCTTGTATTTATTATTAAAAGTTCTTCTACGATTTAATTTCCATGAAAATGATTCGCTAATTATTTCCGTATGCAAATATTTTCATTAATTTTTGCATCAAATATGTTTTTGTATTGATTTAATGTAGGGAAAATTATACAAAAAATCAACGTGCTTTTAATATTTTTTTATTAAGTCTCTGTACCAAAAACGTATCCATAAAAGTCTTTCAACTTGAAATTTTTTACGAATTCTATTCTTTTATAGGATTTTTTAAAGATTTTTTCCAGATGTTTTTCATAAATTTTTGTTAAGTTAAAGGACTTTTATGGAAACATTTAATGTGCAGTGATTTTTACGAAAACGTTTTAAGTTGAAGGATTTTTATGAAAGTATTTTTGGTGCAATGACTTATTCGAGAAATACATCGTAAACCACAACAAATAACACTAGAAAATAAAAGTATTAGAAGACTATCACAGTGTCAAGTACAAAAAAATAAAAAATAAATACAAGATGTTTTAAGCTAAATAAAAAATCTAAATAACAAAAGGCATAAAACTATAAAAATATAAGCAAAGGTAAACTGATGAGTACACGTAAAAATATGGTCATACTGATATAGAAAACTCAAGTAACTGGATACCTCTATTAGTTCTTTTTGAAGACCATATGTTCTTCACGAGAAAGAGTTAGAGAGAGAAGAGAAACATAAATCTTGAAATTTGAAAACTTGGAATGAAGTCCATTAACCCTTATTTATAGGGTGCAATTAGGTTTTCATGGTTGATTTAGGATTCTTTACGTTAGCATTAGGGGTGAACACAGTTAGGTCGAAACCGGGCAAACCAAAGTCATTCGGCTGGTTTGGTCGGGTTGAAAGGCCAGTCTTTGATCAGCCGGTTTGAAAAGTTTTCAAATCGAATTTGCTGGCCGGCTGATGGTTTGCAAAGTCGAACCGACCAAACAGGCCGAGTTATATTATAATACAAGTTTGTTGAAATAAATTTATGCAATTCTTTATAAATTGTTTTAATATTTTAAAAATACTAACATTTCTAACTATAAAATCAAATAGACAAATACACTTACGATAGAAATGCATTTTCTTTCGACATGACTATAATTGTTAAATTAAATGTTAACGAAATGCAACATCCATTTAGTTTGTAAAAATTTACCAATTTAAGTTTAGTTCTTCACTAATTACAACATACTATTGATCGTATATGCGTATAAAAATAACACAATTTAATCGTGTTTTTTTATTTTAATTTGTTAAAATATTTATATATTAACTCGAAGTTTCTAATTCAAACTGTGAAACCGGCCGAACCAAACCGATTATTTGCGGTTTGGCCGTTCCGGCCAAACCATTTGAATTGGCCGGTTTGGTTTGAGAATTTTCCAAACCAAAGTTATTGGTTTGACCGAGATCTTAGTTGCCAACCCGGACCGTGTTCATCCCTAGTTAGCATCCAAGCCGTCAGCCGATTTCATTGTAAGGCACTGGCCTAGACCCTCTAGGGCTTTGATACCATATCAAAACGTTCACACGTGATTTGTTCAAAATTATGGAAACGGTCCCTCAACTTTCAAAATTGTAGTGGCGGTCCCTCAAACCACTTTTTACTTGCAAAATTGGTCATTCTGTTTCTAAAATTTTTAAAAATGACGATTTTGCCCTTCTTTCAATTACAAGTTTGGCAATTTCAATTTTGATCCCTTTCTTACTTTTTCATTTTTGGTTTAAGTTTAAAATATTAATTTAATAAATTATGATTCGACTCATTATTAATTATATTATTATTATTATTATTAATTATTCCTATTTATTTTGAAAAATAAATCTATATTTCTTTACTAAAAATTATGTTTATTTATATACTTAATTAGGTAAGTTATGCATCTTTTTATGTATTTAATTTATTTATTAAAGTTTTATTTATTTATATTTTATTGGTTAAACTATTTGTATAATTTTATTATTTATAGTTTTCCATCCAAGTATTCATTACTTTTTATAAATTTTGAGTTTTTGTAAATTGTAATTTAAATTTACTAATTCATTACGTTTGATTTAAGTTTGCTTATTTTTTATTTTTTATTTAAAAATTTTGTTACGCGAATATGTTTTTATATAAATTTATTATTTTATTTGTTTGGAATTACATATTTTGTTATGCCGGTACGTTTTGATTTCAATTTATTATTTTATTTGTTATGATTTAAAATTTTGCTACGTTAATACTTAAGTAAAAATATAATATTTAAGTAAAAACGAATAAAACATATTAATGTATAAACTTGTAAATCAAAAAGATTATAATACTATATTAAAGTAAAAACTTACTGGCATAACAAAATATTAAAATTAGAAAAATAAAATACTAAAACTAAATCAAAACGTATTAACATAACAAAATATATTATTGTAAATAAAATAAACTAAAATATAAATATAATTCATTATTTCTAATATCTATAAAGATTAATAAATATAAAATAAAAATACAATATCTAATTTCTTACATCTTTAAATAATAATAAATAGATAAAATTTAAATCTACATTCAAATTATATCTCTTATGTACTTTATCTATAAATCTAATTTAAAAATATATTATTTGTTTATTTATAAAATGATTTATAAAATTATTTATTTTTAATATATATTAGTAATTTAATAACTTGTAAGGCATCTTTTTAAACCAACCAAATAAAATAATAATTTTAAATCCAAACGTACTGGCATAACAAATATTTAAATCCAAACAATAAAATAGTAAATTTAAATAAAAACATATTAGCGTAACAAAATATTTGTAAACTTAAATCAAAACGTAATGAATTAGTAAATTTAAATCTAAATTTACATAAATTCAAAATTTATTAACGTAATGAAATAGTTTGATGGAAAGTATAAATAATAAAATTATACAAATATTTTAACCAATAAAATATATATAATTATAATTTTGATAAATAAACTGAATACATAAAAATATGGATAACTTGACTAATTAAGTATATAAATAAAAATAATTTTAGTAAAGAAATATAGATTTATTTTACAAAATAAATACGTATAATTGATGATGATGATGATGATAATAATAATAATAATATAATTAACAATGAATCAAAACATAATTTATTAAATTAATATTTCAAATATAAAACCAAAAATGAAAAATAAGAAATGGACCAAAATTGAAATTACCAAACTTGTAATTGAAAGAAGGGCAAAATTGTCATTTTTAAAAAATTTAGAAATAGAAGGACCAATTCTGCAAGTAAAAGGTGGTTTGAGGGACCGTCGCTGCAACTTTGGAAGTTGAGAAACCGTTTCCATTATTTTAAACAAACCACGGGGACCATTTTTGTAATTTACTCTTATTAAAATTATACCAAACTTTAAAATTTTACCTAAGTCTTGTGAGAAACTTCTATGTCCACACGCTTCTCCCACCTTATCTTGCATTTAATTGAAAATTTTAAACAAATGAGAGGGTAAGCATAAAATATTGATGAGATACTAGATTGATATTTTACATATATTTCATGGAATATGTTATATCATTATTTATTAAGTTCTTCATGCACAAGACACGTGTCCTCTTCTTCATGTCCAATGTACTAGGGGCATTCAAAAATATCCGAATCCGAGAGTCTGATAGGAAAATCCGATAATCCAAATTGATGAAATTTCGGATTATCCGAAAATCGGATAATCCGAAATTTTGGATACTGATACGGATTTTGCATAATTTCAGATTTTCGGATAACTGATATTCCGAAATTCCATTTTTTAAAACTTCTGTCATACATTATTTGACTAAAAATAATTATATTCTATAATTTTAAATGTATAATGTAGCTTTAGGTTGATATTATTTGATATTCACTGTGACTTGTTTTATTATCTTGTTAAAATGAAATGATAATCACTTTATATCTTGAATAGACATTTTTTCTATTATTATAAGTGTCATAAGTTGGTAAGATGCTTGATTATGAAGTAGTATGAAGAGTGCCTGTTGGAAACGTGTTCAATATGAACATAAAGAAGTTATTCAACGTTAACCATTTAAGAAGTTTCATACATGTCTCTCTTTCATGTGACTGATCCTCATTATTAAGAAGTTGATATGTTAGTTACTTATTCCTTGTATCTACTCTACCTCTCATGCCCAATTTCATTATTTTTCTAGTTCAGTCCCTTTACCTTGCAATCTCTAGGATGTACTTGCCCACTGAGTACCTAAATCATATTTGGTAAGATTCAGGGTTAATTTGTCGTCTCAAAAAGTATAGTTTTCGAAACAACAATATGTTGTCCCTAAAAGTTTCGTCCCTAAACGTTACATTTCTTGTTGTGACATTGTCCTCAGTAATCCACGTAATGGGGGTAAACAAATGCGAACGAGTAATAAAATAATGATACATATATAGACATGTCACATCAGTCATACAAATCATACATATTCAACAAAAAACTAACTGAATGATTATAACCTGAAACAATGTAATGTATTACACGCATCGGTGATCGGTGGTCAATTGGTTTGACAACTAAGGTAATATCCATGCTCTGGCACCTGATAGTCAAGTGAGATAATTCCAATGACACGTCCTACGCTCTGGCATCCCAATGGTCATGTTGGGGTGCTGCACAACCAACTCGGCTTCGCTTTATCGCTTCACTGAAATATCATATCAATAACTCATAATTAGTATACATACCGTGGAGCCACTCGAGAGTGACATACATTAGTTGAATTGAATAGAGTATAAACAGGAATATCATGCAGTACGTGAAAGTAACATGATAATGATAATCGATTCACTTATCAAAATCAATATATCACATATGACGTTTTGGTCGATCTATATTAAACTATTAAATTTTATAATTTTGTTTCAAAGATAATTTTCAACAACTCCACATATAATAAATCATTGATTTAATTACACAATAATTAAACAAATAATTGAGTAATTACATGAGATGTGATTTACATTTCTAGATTTTCTATTTTCCATCTAAAATTCCAAAGACCTTTCTAAAATTTACTTATACGATTATACCATTATTTAAATGATTATTTTAAGGATTCACACGAATATATAGAAAAACTCTATTAATTGAGTTATTTAAGATATCTTCAAAAAATCTTGTTTAATGATTCTTTGATTCAATGAAGAAACATAGTCGATGAAGGGGGTGTTTGGTAGAGAGATTTGAGGGGAGAGAATTGTGATTTCTCTTGTTTGGGAGAAATACTCTCAATTTTTGGGCGGAAAATTGAATTCTCTGGGAATTGATTGAAGGCTAAATATGGAGAAATGCAATTCTCTCCATTTGGTAGATAATTGTTGAGAATTGACTGTCTTATGTTTCTACTCCACCTGAGCCACCATTTCTCCTATTTATTTCTCTGTTGATACCAAACAAGATACACAATTTCAATTCTTCACCCAGTTCCATTTCTCCCCAATTCCATTTCTCCCCCATTTCCATTTCTCATCATTTCTTTTCTCTGTACCAAACGCAACCTAAAAGGAAAACGAATAAAGAAAATAAAATAAAAAACAATATAAAGGAAGGAAATTATGTTTACCGTTTGGGTTCCTTCATGAACAAGAAAGAAAAGAATATATAATACTTTTTAGGGTAAATTACAAATTTCGTCCTGTGGTTATATATAAATCATGTTACGATTATTTTCATGTCAAAATTACGATTTCAGTAAATACGGTTGTCGTTTGTTATGCTTTTAGTCCTTTGACCAGTCATTTTTTTTAAAATGACCATTTTGTCCTTTTAAGTTTGTTTTAGTTTTGTTCCCTAACTAATTACTTTCTTTTATATTATTGTAATTATTTTTATCCCATTATAATTTATTTGATATTTTGCCTTTTTTTTATTGTTACAATTTAACTAAAGTATTATTTTTTTTAATATGTTGTCTTTTATTATTATTATTTGTTTATTTATTTATTTGATGTGTTCTTTTTTATTAATTATTACAAGAATTTAATTAAAATAACTTTCATATATATATGGATTTGTATATAGGTAATATGTATTATTATTAATATTACAATTAAGTTCAAATATTAATTCAACTATATATACATTAATTTTTTAAAAAAAAATTATTGCTTTTATTTTCTAAAAGTTATAATTATTTACATATATAATTTAGTTATATTTTTCAATATTATATAATACTCATATAAATACTTATTTATCTTTATTTTTTTTTTGTTAAGTAAATATGTTTTGATTTATTTTAGAATACATACATATACAAACACACACACACATAACGTTTTAATGAAATTAATTTTTTTAAACCAAAAATTTTATATGTATATAAACTGCAAATGTTTAAAGGTAGTTAAACATAACAAAATACATAAATTTGACATATTATATGTATAATTTAAATTAATTTGTTAAATTTTGTTATAATTTTGTATGTAATTTTTGTTATGCTTAATATTAATACATTGGAAAGTTATAATTTATCTGCATATTAACATTATGAAACAAATAAATTAGAATGGATTACACGTTAAATAATATATTTCGTTAAGTTGAAATTACATTAAACATATAATGTTTATACGATTATGAAAAAACAAAATAAAAGTAAAATATATAAATTAATACATATATGTATAAATTTGGACAAAAAATAGACTAAGGGGGCGTTTGGTTCGCGGATTTTTTTCACTGGGATTTGCATTTTGTCGAAGGATTTGCATTATGCAGCATTTGCATTTGCCAGGATTTTGTCAAAGAATTTGCATTATCTTATAGAAAAAATTTGCTAATCTGAAAAAATGCAAGGTAACTGGGATTTAAAATCCTAGGGTGGAGGCTGGGATTTCAAATAACAAAGAAAGGAGGGATTTTAGAGATCCTGGGATTTTAAATCCTTACTGAAATCTGCGAACCAAACACAGGATTTTAAATGCAAATCCCAGTGAATCCCAGGAAATCCGCGAACCAAACGCCCCCTAAATTTATAAGTATTTATATAAAGTAGAGGCAAAAGATAAATAAAGTAAATGTATAAATAGTTAAAACCTTTATAGATGAAAAGTAATAAAATAAATAAATACCTTTTTAAAAAAATCTATAAATAGTTCAATGTATATTTAAAGTTTATATGTAAGAACAATAATAATAAGTATAATATCAATAACAATAACTAACAACAATACAATAAATTAAATTTAGTCATATACAAGTTATTTTCAATTACTATTGCTTAGTCATGTAAGTACTTAAACTATAACCAAATAATAATAATACTAGTAATAATAATGTCAAATAAATAATGAAAATAAAACATATTAAAGAATTTATTACTACAGTTAAATTTTAGTAGTAATAATAATATAATATATTAAATAAATAATAAAAAATAATAATTCATTAAGAAAATGAAATATAAAAGAAATATTTTGATTAGGGACAAAAAATGAAAGGGTAAAATCGTTATTTTCAGAAAATTATTAGAGAAAGAGACAAAAAAACATAACAAAACTCCGACTATACGTACTGTAATTGTAATTTTACCGTGAAAACGGACGGTAACCATAATTTTTATATAGCCACAGTGACGAAAATTGTAATTTACCCTACTTTTTATCATCATACATTCATGTTTATTTTATCGTTTCTCTAATTTTTTGATACTAGATATATAATATGTATTGCAAATGTTATAATCAAACTTAATTAAATCAAATTTACTTAAACTGACTTATTTAAATCAATTATTGTTTGTAAAATGACAATTAAATTTATTTAAGTTACCAAATCAAATTTATTCAAATTTACTAACTTATTTGAACCTACTTTTTGTTTTTAAAATGATAATTTAAATTTATATAAAATAACTTAATTTCATCAAACTTATTTAAACTAATTAACTTCCTGTTTCTAAAACTTATTAATTACGTAGTGATTTTATTTAATTATGTAATACAATTATAATTATTCTATAATTTAGTTCATGCATATGTTACAACAATGTGTTATGTGTTGCATATTGATTATGATTTAACCAATCCTACAAAACATGAAACTAGGAGTAAACAAAAAAACTGCAAAACCGAAACCAGAAAAAAACCAAAATGTAAGAAAACAAAAAAAAACTTGCATGGTTTCTTTGGCATGGTTTGGGTTTTCGTGTAAAACCGTACCGAGAAAAATAAACCGTACTAAATGTGAAACAATGTATTTTTATCTTTTATTTTTATATACTCCCTACACTTATATACTCACTCTTTGAGTTATTGTATTTAACAATTAAAATTAAATTCATCATTTGTGTTTTATCATTGGAATTTACATTAGCTTAATTATTTAGTTTACTTAATTTAAAGTACACTTTAAGTTAGATAAACACAAGTTTAAAGTTTTCACTTTTAATTTAAAAGAATTTAGGAAAAACACCATATAAACCAAAAAATCGAAAAACTTAACCGCTGCCAAACATGGCTTTTAGGTTTCAAAAAACCGCACGTTGCGGTTTTAGTTTTACACAAAAACCCCACAACCCACATGAAATGCGTGCATCGTTAGAATTTGGGTTGAAAACGAACTAAATGTTCAATGAACAGTTTATGAACCGTGTGGCGAAAAGTTCGTTTATGTTCGTTCATTTATTAAACAAACGAACATGAAAACAAATTTTTGTTCGTTTAAATAAATGAACAAACATGAACATATGCTTCGTTAGTTCATTTATGTTTGTGAACATTCGATTACATTTGTTTATTTATGTTTGTTCATTTAACGTTTGTTCGGTAAGGTTCATTTGTTTATTTATAAATAAGTTTTATCAATTATAATTATGATCATTATTATTATTTAAATAGGACATAATTAATAATAAAATTAAAATTTAAACTTCAAACTTTAGTACCGATATGAAGGATGATGTTGAAAAGAGATAAAAGAAAATTCAAGTAGTTGAACGATGTTAATTTAATACTGAAATTGAGTTTCTAGTTTCATAAAACATTAATTTATTGTTATCGTGTTAGTTTGAAGTCATTAGTAAATTTATAAATGTGTGAACGTAATCTGAAAACTATAAATTGTGTGTTATAAGTTTTGTTTTTAATAAATGGGGTTGTTCATTTGTGTTCGTTATGTTCAGTTGTATTCATTAATTTGTTTAATCGTGTGTTTAATTGTTCATTTATGTTCATTCGTTTAACGTCGTTTACTATTCGTTTACGTTCAATTATTTGTTAAATGAACACGAACAAGGTCAATTTCTTAACGAACGAACACAAATAGAAAACCTCACATTCATTTATGTTCGTGTTCGTTTATTTGTTCGGCTAAAGTTAAGCAAACGAACATAAACATATTCTTGTTCATGTTCGTTTGGTTCATTTACAACCCTAGTTAGAAAAACTAATTGAATTTATAATGAAGTATTATGAGCATGAAAGTATTGGATCTATTAACTATACAAATAAGTATAAATGCCTTGATTTGGTAATTAGCAAGAGTGGGTAATATACTCTTGAATTGGAAGCTGACAACATATACCCTAGATATTCTCAACGGTTGATTGTGCATCACGATTATTTGATGCATGACACAGTCGGTCCATGTTGTACCACAACGCATCGCAAGAGAAACATAGTGCATCACGTCAGGGAATTGTGCATCTGCAAAAATAAAAGGTTGAATTACTTAGCAGGGGATCGGACCCGATCTTTTGACTCTAGAGGCCAACACCTTTCTCATTGAGCTATAAGTCACTTTATTGTCATTTCTTTTAATAACAAAATTACTTTATAATATATTCACCTAATAAAACATCAGATTTTACTGGATGGAACACATGATCTCTAGTTCCATAGATCGTATCGAATTTTATTCACCACTACGGTACACTATGATTTTCATTGTGATGCATCATCTAGTGTGCATCAAAATTTTTTAGAAAATCACAATGCATCGCAAGGAATAACATATTGCATCACAGTGGTGAGTGAATTTCGATGTTGAATATTTGAAATTAGAGATCTTGGGTTCGATCCCTAGTAAAGTCTTGTATTTTATCAAGTTAATACAATAAATACTAAGTTTGTCATTAAAAGAACTAAGTCAGCAAAATTAACATCAAAGTGACTTGTAGCCCAATGATTAAGGTGTTGAACTATGTAGCCAAAGGTTTTTGGTTCGATCCCTACCTAAGTAATTTAATCTTTTATTTTGCTTGAGAATCATAAAAATGATGGACCAACTTTTGCAGAGAATCGAATCGGTATGGACTGCTAGACCAACTCGACTCGAACCGACAGAGTGATGCATAACGTGATCATGATGCACATCCTCCTCACGTGATACGCTATGCTTTCCTTTGCGATGGATTATGGTTCGACTCCACCAACCATGTGACGCATCAAGTGATCATGAATTCATGATGCACAATTCGACATGTGTGGTGCATTATGCTTTAATGCATTCTGGTTTTCCAAGGTTTCTCATGCCTACTGTTTTTCCTACTGCATCAATAAATAACATTCAATTCTGTTGGTCTTTATATAGAACGATAAAAATAAAGTGAGATAAATAGAATTCAGACGTATTATAATTTAATTTTTTTTAATCATTATCAAGCTTTTTGTTTTTACTTCTTTCCTTTGTTACAAGGGAAGCGATATGAAAAACCTATGTAAAAGTCAATTAGTCAACATGTGGCCACAAACAAGGTTAATCAATCCTAAGTTAATAGAATTTTATTTTATAATAATTTAGTTTTTTTAGTGTGGTTTCAGATTTTGTTCTAAGTTTTATGTTTAACATGACTGGTTGTAATTTCGAGCTGAAGTTGTCAATTTGAGTTTTTAATAGCTGGAGCTTTTAAGAGTTGTAGTTTTTTAAAAAAATTTGACCTTTTTGTTTTTATAAACGAGTTTGGTAAAAATAGTTGTAGCTGTAGTTTTTGATATTGAATGACATAAGAAGATATTGATATTAATTACAAGTTATAGTTCATAATTATTTAGGGTAAAAAAAGTAGTTTTGTTCGACCAAATGCTTAAGCTCGTTTTGAAAGCTATTTCAAATAGCTTCTCGTGAAAGAAATTTTTAAAGCTTTCAAATTCGAATTAAAAGCTTAAGCTACTATCAACCAAACAAAGATTTTGAGTTTGGGCTTTCAATAATAAAAAGTTGAAGCTTTAAAACCCTTTCAAAAGCTCGTTGTCAAACACACATTTTGTCAATTACGGCATGAAACTTTAATATCAAACAACCCAAAAATAGTGAACAAAAATAGAAAACAAGGTAAACATAACCAGTATTATTTTCTTTTTTAAGAAATATTTTTGGTTTAAAATATGATTCAAATTCTGGCATACATTACAACCGTTTCTGAATACAACTTTTTATTGATTAAGGATTCCAAATACTTCATTTGATATTAGTAATTCAATTTAATTGCTTTTGCTTCCAAAAATCATTGTTTGCCTTCTAAATTATAAGGTACGTGGTTTACTAGCATTTATGGATTAAATCTTTTAACTTTAAGAATTACACTACTAGTTCTTGTGGTTGAAGTTTTGTTACAGATTTCGTCATTTGGCCATTTAAAATGATCATTTTACCCTTACTTGTTTTATAATTATTATTAACGAGTAAAATACTATAGGATGGCTTAATTTTAGGAATTATTCCTTGTCAATTATCTAGTCAATCATCTTTTATTCTCCTTTATTGCTTTCCTTGTTTAGCCTATTGATTGTCTATTTATTTTAGGCTCTCCTATTGTTTTTGAAATAACAAAATCAATGAATTAATTTGATTCCTCTCAGCATCCAAAATTAAGATGGTATCAGAGCGGTTGTAATCGTCAATCACATTCTCACCGTCCATGGCTGGAGGAGAAGACTCAAACAAAACCAAAGAAGGATCTATCGATCCTTCATCACCATACTATCTCCACCCTTCCGACCTTCCCAAACAACTTCACGTAAATGAAGCCCTCACCGATGTGAATTACACAGATTGGGCACAAGAGATGTCCAACTTCCTGTACGCCAAAAACAAAATGGATTTCGTCGATGGAACCATTCGAAAACCAGAAACCGCCTCACCCGATTACAAACCTTGGATGAGGTGTGATGCAATGATAAAGGGTTGGCTCACTGCTGCCATGGAGAAGAACATTCGCGACAGCGTAAAGTATGCTGTAACGTCCTCAGAGATATGGGCAGATCTACGAGAAAGGTTTGGGAAGGAGAGTGCTCCAAGGGCCTACGAACTAAAGCAAAGGATCACAACGACCCGACAAGATGGCGCCAGCATCTCCACGTATTATACTCGTCTTAGGGCCCTATGGGATGAATCACAATCGATTCATTCTTTTCCGCGCTGCTCTTGCAACAAATGCACCTGTGAACTTGGTAAGGAAATCATGGAACACCTTGAAAAGGAACGTTTATATGAATTTCTCATGGGTTTAGATAACGAGTTTAGTGTTATCAAGACTCAAATCTTAGCAACAAAACCCATTCCTACCTTGGGGGCCGCCTACCATATGGTGGCGGAAGACGAAAGACAGAGAATAATATCGAATGAGAACCGCGTCACACCGGAAGCCGCTGCATTCAAAACGTTTCAGAAACGTGGAGGCAACCTGGAACAATATAAAGAAAGGAGCATCTTCAAACAAAATAAAGAAAAGGAGCATGATCAATGCACCTTTTGCGGAAGGAGCGGTCACAAACGAGAAGGATGCTTCAAGTTGGTAGGATATCCAGATTGGTGGCCTGGGAAGAAGGGTGACAAACCCAAGCCAAAGGCCGCCTGTGTCGAGACTGGAACCAGCCCCATCCCAGGGTTAACTGATGAGCAATATCAGACATTCGCGAATCTCTTCTCCACTATTGGTCCGGGTAACGACAATGAAACAAAACGTGAGGCAAACATGGCAGGTAACAAAGATAATATTCTTATCATTGATTCAGGTTGCACTGCTTATATAACCCACCTACATAACCTCCTTGAAAATGTGAGGTGTGCCTCAAATGAACCCCCCGTTGTTGTACCTAACGGTGATGTCGTTCCCGTTAAAGGCAAGGGAGATCTCATACTTCCAAGCGGAGCAAGACTAAAAGAAGTTCTCTATGTTCCAGATTTTAAATATAGTCTTCTTTCAGTCAACCGATTATGCAAAGACCTTCAATGTGCGGTAACATTTTTCTCCGATTTCTTTGTTATGCAGGGACTACGGTCGAAGGACTTGATTGGATCGGGTAGATGCAAAGGGGGGTTGTATCTTATGAACATGTCTCAAGAAGGAAGGAAAGCCATGGCAACTACCACAGACATATGGCATAAAAGATTGGGACACGCTTCAAAGGAGAAGCTTTCAAACATCGAATTTTTCAAGGGTAATTCAAATAATGTTAGCAGTATTTTTTGTGATTCTTGTGTCAAGGCGAAACATGCCCGAACACCTTTTCCAATCAGTTTCATTAAAACTAGTGATTGCTTTGATCTTATTCATTGTGATATTTGGGGAGGATACCGGTTTCCTTCTTATACTCGTGCAAATTTTTTTCTTACTATAGTGGATGATTATAGTAGATGCATGTGGGTTTTTTTGATAAAACACAAAAGTGATGCTAGTCAATGCTTAATAAATTTTCACAAGTCAGTCGAGGTCCAATTTGGAAAACAAATTAAGAGGGTTAGATGTGACAATGGTGGAGAATTCACATCCAACTCCATGATGAGTTTTTATGACAAAAATGGGATTTTATTAGAAACTACCTGCCCCCATACCCCACAACAAAATGGGGTCGTTGAAAGAAAACACAGACACCTACTTGAAACTGCTCGGGCCCTTCGTTTTGAGGCAGGTCTTCCAAAGAGATTTTGGGGAGAATGCATCCTTACTGCTACGTACATAATAAACCGTCTTCCCTCGAAGGTAATAAAAAATAAAACTCCTTATGAATTGGTACATAAACAAAAGCCTGGGTATGAGCATCTAAGAGTCTTTGGATGCTTAACTTACTTTAAAAATACCAACACGAAAGGAGACAAGTTCGAACAAAGGGGGAAGCCCGGGGTTTTTTTAGGGTACCCTCCGGGAACAAAGGGATACAAAGTTTTCGACATTGAAAGCAAAAGAATTATTGTGAGTCGAGACGTTTACTTTCTTGAAAGTTCGTTTCCTTTTAAAAATATTAATACCACTAAAGAGCAACAATGGGATGAACCCATCAAGTTTTATGATGAGTTTCAACAAACATCACCTAAACCCATTGAGGAACCCAGCAAAGAAACGGAACAAATATTCAACCTTGAACAAAATTCTGCACCCCAAAATGAAAATGAAGGTACTGTTGAAATAAATAATGAGGTTGACTTGGGGAGCAAAATTCAGAATAATCCAGAAGAGTCCATACAAGGTCAAGATGATCCAGGACCAAAAGAAAAAAGGGTTCGATCTCAGCCAACTCGCCTGAACGATTATGTCGTCAACCTCCCCCCTTCGCTACACAACCCTCAACCCGATCCTGATCAAGCGAACTCGACGGTACATCCCTTGTCTCACTTTGTTACTTATGATAAATTTTCTCAATCCCATAAAGCTTTCTTATCGGCCATTGATTCTATCAATGAGCCGTCTTGTTTTACTCAAGCTACACAGGATGAAAGATGGCGTGAAGCCATGCGACAAGAAATTAAAGCGCTTGAAAAAAACAAAACGTGGACTCTCGAAGAGCTGCCGGAGGGAAAACGGGCCATAGATTCCAAGTGGGTCTATAAAACGAAGTACAAGTCCAATGGGGAAGTCGAACGGTACAAGGCGAGACTCGTCGCAAAAGGATTCACACAAATAGAAGGAGTTGACTATCACGAAACCTTCGCCCCGGTTGCAAAACTAGTCACCGTTCGAACATTGTTGGCCGTTGCAACAAAGAAGGATTGGATCATCGATCAATTAGACGTCAACAATGCCTTCTTACACGGTGATCTAAAAGAGGAGGTTTACATGAAGATCCCACAAGGTTTTTCAAAGGAAGGCGAAACTAGAGTATGTCGTCTAAAAAAATCATTGTACGGACTCAAGCAAGCTTCACGGAATTGGTACCACAAATTCACCAAATTCCTTATCTCCCTGCGTTTCAAACAATCTAAGGCTGACTATTCGTTGTTCACATATCAAAGGGGTGATATTTATGTTGCCATTCTCATCTATGTGGATGATGTTATCATAGTTGGAAATGACACCAAAACAATTCAACAAATAAAGAGCCAACTTGACAGTGAGTTTAGCATCAAAAATCTAGGCCAACTAAAATATTTCCTTGGCATAGAGGTGGCAAAAACACACGAAGGGTTGGTTCTAAGCCAAAGGAAGTATACTTTGGACATTCTCAAAGACAGTGGCATGCTAGGGTGTCGACCAAGTGCCTTTCCTTTCGAACAAGGCACTAAACTTGACAAAGGTGAAGAGGAAGCTCGAGTCGATGCCACCACGTACCGACGACTAGTAGGACGCTTATTGTATTTACAAGTTACTAGGCCCGATATCACATACGCAGTAAATGTATTGAGCCAATTTGTTGCAGACCCAAGACGAAACCACTCAGAAGCCGCAAATCGTGTTCTTCGCTACTTGAAAGGAACAGCTGGGCAAGGTATTCTCCTTCCACGTTGCGGGCCCATCAGTTTGACCGCGTATTGTGACTCTGACTGGCTTGGGTGTCCATTCACGAGACGATCCAGAACGGGGTATTTTCTTCTTTTGGGAGGTGGGCCTATTTCCTGGAGAACAAAGAAACAATCCGTAGTGTCTCGATCATCGGCAGAGGCTGAATATCGAGCAATGGCTTCCACTGTTAGTGAGATTCTATGGGTCAGGTGGTTACTCAAAGACTTGCAGGTCGTCATTACTACTCCTACTCCTCTATTTTGTGATAACCAGGCCGCCCGTCACATTGCAAACAATCCTGTCTACCACGAACGAACAAAGCATGTTGAAATGGATTGTTTTTTTGTTCGTGAACGTGTAGAGTCCAAAGAGATTCTACCTGCAGCCATTGACAGCAAGCTCCAACTTGCAGATCTACTCACAAAAGGCCTTGGAACTCAACAGCTTCATTTTTTACTAAGCAAGATGGGCATTAAAAACTTACATGCTCCATCTTGAGGGGGAATATAGGATGGCTTAATTTTAGGAATTATTCCTTGTCAATTATCTAGTCAATCATCTTTTATTCTCCTTTATTGCTTTCCTTGTTTAGCCTATTGATTGTCTATTTATTTTAGGCTCTCCTATTGTTTTTGAAATAACAAAATCAATGAATTAATTTGATTCCTCTCAGCATCCAAAATTAAGAAATACACCGTGCTTTGCGGCGGATATATGAATCATACACAAATAAATTAATAAAGCTGAAATGTAAAAAGTAAGAAATTTATCAATCATTAACAAATAACTTAATAAAGTTGAAATATAAAAAGTAAAAATTTTTAAATATAATTCTCATTCAAAATTTTTAAATTTTTTAATCACATGTCATTTTAATGTTATTATTATTTAGAAGGGTCAATTGTTATTTTTTAGATTTTTTTAAACAAATTCTAAATATGCTAAATTCATCTTGCTAAAACTTATAATGATAATAATACAAAAAAAATATCGAGCAAATTATATACACATACACACACACGCATACATACATACATACATATATACATACATACATATATATGTGTGTGTGTTTATCGCGAGAAGCTAAATATATCTTGAGAATTTTGAAAAACGATTCACTAATTTTGTACATTGATTCACCTATTTTGAATTTATGATTTGTATTTATAAATTAAAAAACTAATGAATTAACGTATAACACAGTGAATTGTTAATTCACTTAATCTGGGATTTATGATTTATTATTTATACAATCAACAAATGGTGAATCAATATGTAAAAAAATGAATCACGTGATTCTTACATTTCTCGAAATATATTTAGTTTTCTCATTTGATTCTAAATTTATATATATAAACAATTTAACAATAATGATGATAACTAAAACAAAAATTACAATAATACAAATATATTTATTAAATAATGCATATAAGTTTATGAATTATCTATTTGATTTATGAATAATATTTTCTATCAAACAGATCAAGAATAGTAACTATATCTATATATATTAATAAAAGAAAATCTCTATGACACGTGTCATTACCTCATCCTTCTAAATTTTTGATTTCCCGCCTTTTTTCCATAATTAGATTTTTAATTTTACTAATTCATTATTAAGAATATTTATAGAATCTAATTCGAATACCTTCATATTTAATACATACAGTTAAAAAAGGAAATATTTTGAATATTCTAATATTAATCTAAGTTTGTTCTTAAAATTGATTTAAATAACTTTCAAATGTTACTAATGTTAGCGCCCAACTATGCATTTTTTTATATTTTTAAAAAGTGAAAATAATGCAATATTGAAAATGAGTTGTTATAATTTTTTTAATCTTAAATTTTTTAAATGTATTCTACGTAAAAATAATTTTTTTTTGTTTTTTACTTATACATAAAAATCTAAAAATAAAAAGTTTTAAAAAGACGAGACACAATAAATACTGTTCATACATATTTAAAAATAGAAAAGTTTTAATTATCCTTAATAACAAAATATAATACTATTTTCGTATTTTTTTAGAAAAAAGTAAACATTTTTGTATGTATTGACGTTTTATGTAGATTTTTAGTAAACATTTATTTATAAAATATCCACGAAATACGTGGGTTAATAACTAGTTGGATAATATATAAAGATGTAAATTTAGAAGTAATGTTAAGGGTGTGTGTTTTTTTGTTAAAAAAAAGTTTGATAATATACAATACATTTTATGATAATTACGATTTTATATTTCTTTATATAGAAAATTTTGATAATTCATACATAAAAAGAATTAATTTCCCCATACTTTACATGTATTGAAAATTATGTGTAATATTATTTAATTTTTTAAAAAGCTAAAAATAGAAAAAAAACAAAACATAAAAAAATAAGAAAAAGTTTCGAAGAAATAATTGTGAATATTAAGTAAATTTACAATCAAATTAAATAAAATAACAATATTTAAAAATAACCTTGAATTGAAGTTTGTATTAGTCGTAGACTATAATAATTATAAATTTGATTAAATTTGCATTAAATAAGATATACTATAGAATTATATTTTAGTTAATTAAAACAAATTAATAAAAAACTCATATAGAACACAAGATCTTAAAAACAAAAAATCAAAAAGAAATTGGGTGAATAAGTTATAAATGGTGATTTGATATCTTGATAAATGTTATACTGTTTTTATTATTAATTCTATATTATAAAATAATAAACTAATTGAAATTTTTTAAAAGGAATAGTAAAATTAATTAATGCAAAACACAAAAATATGAATAATAAAATGTTTATGAAAACATATAAAATATTTATATTATTAACTAAAAAAATAACGTTTTAAGTGTAGATTTTTGAACTTTTTAAAATAAAATATGAACGCTTTTAAATAAAATAAATTAAATCTATTAATTACTCTTTTTAATTAAATGATTTTTAATGAGGATTAAAACATATAAATTGTTATTCTCATCATTTTGGTAATTAAAAGTTAAAAATAAAATAGTTTATTAACTTGTTTTCTTTTTAAAATTTATAGAAAACATTAAACGTTTTCGTGAACAATAAAATATCTTTAAACTTTTCAAAAAAATTTGCTATTTTTCTAGAATTTTTTTAACAAATTTACTTCAAATTTTCATAAACGTTTAAATATTTTACTTCAAACTTTTTTAAAAACGCTTTACAATTTTAAATTTTTCAAAAATTAAAACTTTTTAAAATATTTGAAGTTATTAAACAAAAAGTTTCAAAACGTTTAAATTATATAAAAATTTAAACGTTTACTGAAAGTATTAAAAAGTTGTTTATCTAAAAAAAAATAAAAAACATAAAAAAAAATTAATACTTTTTGACAATGATTACATTTATTTTATAATTAAAAAAAGTTTATTTTTTTAAACTCCAAAAATCTAAACTCAAAATGTTACTTTTTACTTTTTAATTAATAATAATAATAATAATGCATTTGCCTTTATTAGTATTTTATTATTTAATTTTATATTTTTAAATTAAATTAATTTTACTTATGTTTTTATTTTTCAAAATTTTTTATTATTTAACGATAATAGAAATAATACTGAAAACAACTTTATTAATAATTATTAAACACTAAGCTTAAATGATCATTTCAAATGGCCAAATGATGAAATTCGTAACAAAACTTCAACTATAAGGACTGTCTGTGTAATTTTTAAAGTTAAAGAACTTAATTAATAATTTATAGTAAACCACAAGACGAAATTTGTAATTTACCCTTGTATTTATTATTAAAATTTCTTCTACGAATTAATTTCCATGACAATGATTCGCTATTTATTTTCATATGCAAATATTTTCATTAATTTTTTGCATCAATATGTTTTTGTATTGATTTAATGTAGGAAAAATTATACAAAAAACCAACGTACTTTTGATATTTTTTTGACTAAGTACCTGTACCAAACATGTATCCATAAAACTCCTTCAACTTGAATTTTTTTTACGAATTCTGTTCTTTTATGGAATTTTTTAAAGATTTTTCCAGATGTTTTTCATAAATTTTCGTTAAGTTAAATGACTTTTATGAAAACATTTTATGTGCAGTGAATTTACGAAAACATTTTTAAGTTGAGGGATTTTTATGGAAATGTGTTTGTTGCAATGACTTATTCGAAAAATAAACCACAACAAATAACACTCGAAAGTAAAAGTATTAGAAGACTATTATCACAATGTCAAGTACAAAAAAAACAAATAAATACAAGATGTTTTAAGATAAATAAAAAATCTAAATAACAAAAGGCAACAAACTATATATAAAAATATAGGGATAATTGTGCAAAAAACCCCGAATTTGTCAGCTATTTGTGATTAAAACCCCAAACCATTTTCCGTTGCATAGAAAACCCCGAACTAATTAAAAATCAGTAAAACAAGGTTTCATCAACGGTTAACCGCTTGAAATCGGTTATTAATCATACGTGGACCGGTAAATAGCCTACGTGGAATAAATTTTAATTGTTGAAACTGGTTGCCAAGTATTACACATCATTTAAACCCCTCGTTGATGATGTAATCCCGTTTAAAAATTACAATTAAAAGTTATCAACGGAGGTTTAAATGATGTGTAATACTTTCCAACCGCTTTCAACAATTAATATTTATTCCAAATAAGTTATTTACAGGTCCACATACGATTAATAACCGGTTTCAACCGACTACACATTGATAAAACCTTGATTTACTGATTTTTAATTAGTTCTGGGTTTTCTATGCAATGAAAAAATGATTTGGGGTTTTAATCACAAAAAGCTGACAACTTGAAGGTTTTTTGCACAATTATCCCAAAAATATAAGGTAAACTGATGAGTACACGTAAAAATATAGTCATACTGATATAGAAAACTCAAGTAACATACCTCTGTTAGTTTTTATGAAGATCATATGTTCCTCACAAGAAAGAGTTAGAGAGATGTAAAGCACAAATCTTATGATTTGAAAATTTGGAATGAAGTAACCCTTATTTATAGGGTGCAATAAGGGTTTTATGGTTGATTTATGATCCCTTACTTATGGTAACAAATTAAGTCAATCCTTAATAACCACAAACACTTCAAACATATCCAATCTGATCGTTGACAAGTTAAGCAACATGTAGGCCATGAGGGAGCCAAAGTTAGCATCCAAGCCGTCGGCCACTGTCATCGTAAGGCACTGGCCTAGACCCTCTAGGGCTTTGATACCATATTAAAACATTCACACATGGCCTAGACCCTCTAGGGCTTTGATACCATATTAAAACATTCACACATGACACATATAATTCCAACATTCCAAGGACAAATTAGTATCAACAAACTTTAAAATTTTAAAAATTTACCAAACTTTAAAAATTTACCAAGTCTTGTGAGAAACTTCTAGTTGTCCACAAGCTTCTCCTAACTTAAGGGTCCCACTTTATCTTTTCATTTAACTGAAAATTTTAAACAAAATGAGAGGGTAAGCATGAAAGATTAATGAGATACAAGAGGGTAAGCATAAAACTTCTTCATGTCTAATGTACATGTATCATTTACTACTGCATGCCTCAAAGGCATGTTTTCTACTTTTCTTTACTTCTTCATGCCTCACAAACATGTTTCATTAACATATCATTGGGACACATATGAATTATTCATGTGTTTTCAAACCAATTTCTGATAATCATACAAACATAAAATGTTTTCCTATAGGTACATCAAACATAAGTGATTATTATATGATATTCATCGTGACTTGTTTTATTATCGTATTAAAATGAAGTGATAAATGGTATATTCTGAATAGACATTTTTTCGATTATTATAAGTGTCATAAGTTGGTAAGATGCTTGATTACGAAGAAGTAGTATGAAGAGAACCTGTTGGAAACGTGTTCAATATGAACATAAAGAGGTTATTCAAAATTTAACCATTTAAGAAGTTTCATACAGGTGCTCTTGCATGTGATTGATCCCCATTATTATGAAGTTGATATGTTGGTTACCTATTCATTGATTGTCTCATTCCCACTTTCATTTCCAAACCTCTCAACTTCATTGTTTTCTAGTTCAGTCCCTTTGCCTTGCAATCTTTAGGATCTAGTTACCCACTAAGTACCTAAATCATATTTGGTTAGATTCAGGGTCAATTTGTTGTCTCAAAAAGTATACTTTTCGAGACCACAATATGTTGTCCCTAAAAGGTTCGTCCCTAAAATGTTACATTTCTTGTAATGACATCGTCCTCTGTAATCCACATAATGGGGGTAAACAAATGCCAAGGAGTAACAAAATAATGACACAATTGATACATATATAGACATGTCACATCATTCATACAAGTCATAAAAATCAACAAAACTAATTGAAGGATTATAACCTGAAACAATGTAATGTATCACACGCCTCGGCGACCGGTGGTCAATTGGTCTGACAATTAAGGTAATATCCATGCTCTGGCTCCTGGTAGTAAGTGAAATAATTCCAATGACACGTCCTACATTCTAGCATCCCAGTGGTCACGTTGGGCTGCTGCACAACCAACTCGGCTTCACTTTATCGCTTCACCGAAATATCATATCAATAACTCATAATTAGTATACATACCGTGGAGCCACTTGAGAGTGACATACATTAGTAGAACTGAATAGAGTATAAACAGGATCATCATGCAGTATGTGAAAGTAAGATGATAATGATAATCGACTCACTTATCAAGATCAATATATCACATGACGTTTATGGAACTAAATCATGTTACTTACATTCACTGCAAATTCATAATCCCTCAAAGCCACTATTAAATCGTGTCAGCCAACTGTCCCAAATAAGTCACTTATAATTCTGATACAAAACTATATTACTTGATCATTACCCTTCTATTTTATCGGTTGAGGATTTGTCTTTGTCATGTATTATGCACATCATATACGAAACTCTCATAATATTGGATTGAGTTTTCTTTTCAATTCTCATAGATTTTCTATATAATAATTTGTTGTGGTCTATATTAAATTATAAAATTCTAAGATCTTGATTTGAAGATAAATTTTCAACAACTACACATATATATAACTCACTGATTTAATTACTTAAAAATTAAACAAATAATTGAATAATTACATGAGATGTCATTACAAATCTAGATTTTCTATTTTCCATCTAAAATTCCAAAGATCAGATAAACTCCGTTTTTGAAAGATTTTCCAAACTTCGACAATTAATTACATCTCAAATCCTAATAAATTGAACTATCAAATTATGTTACAAAGACCTTTCTAAAACTTATTTATACGATTATACCATTATTTGAATGATTATTTTAAGGATTCAAACATGGAAAAACTCTATTAATAGAGTTATGTAAGATATCTTCAGATAATAATAATAATACGATCATAAATCTTGTTTGGCGATTCTTTGATTCAACGAAGAAACATAGTCGACGAAAGAAATAAAGGGAAAAAGAATAAATAAAAAACAATATAAAGGAAGGAAATTACGTTTAGCATTTGTGTTCCTTCATCAACAAGAAAGAAAAGAATATATAATACTTTTAGGATAAATTACAATTTCCGTCCCTGTGGTTATATATAAATTATCTTACGATTCTTTTCACGTCAAATTTACAATTTCAGTACATATGGTTGTGGTTTTGTTTTAGTCCTTTGACCAGTCATTTTTTTTAAAATGACTATTTTGCCTTTTTAACTTTGTTTCAGTTTTGTTTCCTAACTAATTACTTTCTTTTTTATATTACTGTAATTAATTTTATCTCATTATTATTCATTTGATATTTAGCCTTTTTCTTATTGTTACAATTTATTTAAAAAATTATTATTTAATATGTTGTCTTTTATTGTTATTATTCGTTAATTTATTTATTTGATGTGTTCTTTTTTATTAATTATTACAAGAATTTAATTAAAATAACTTTTATATATATGGATTTGTATATAGATAATATGTATTATTACTAATATTACATTTAAGTTCAAATATTTATTCAACTATATATACATTAATTTTTTAAAAAAATGTATTACTTTTTTTTTTCTAAAAGTTATAATTATATACATATATAATTTAGTTATCTTTTTCAATATTATATATTACTCATATAAATATTTATTTCTCTTTAATTTATTTATTTTGTTAAGTAAATATGTTTTGATTTATTTTAGAATACATACATACACAAACACACACACACACACACACACACACACATAACGTTTTAATGAAATTAATTTTTTAAACTAAAAAGTTTATATGCATATAAACTGCAAATGTTAAAGGTAGTTAAACATAATAAAATACATGAATTTGACATATTATATGTATTAATTAGATTAATTTGTTAAATTTTGTTATAACTTCGTATGCAATTTTTGTTATACTTAATGAATTAATACGTTGGACATTTATAATTTATTTGCATATTAACATTATGAAATAAATAAACTAGAATGGATTGTACGTTAAATAATATATTTCGTTAATTTGAAATTACATTGAACATATAATGTTTATGCAATTATGAAATAATAAAAATAAAACTAAAATATATAAATTAATACATATATGTATAAATTTGGACAAAAAATAGACTATATTTATAATATTTATATAAAGTAGAGGAAAAAGATAAATAAAATAAATGTATAAATAGTTAAAATCTTTATAGATACAAAGTAATAAAATAAATAAATACCTTTTTAAAAAATAAATATTATGTATATTTAAAATTTATATGTAAGAACAATAATAATAATATTATTAATAACAATAACTAACAACAATACAATAAATTAAATTTAGTCATATACAAGTTATTTTCAATTACTATTACTTAATCATGTAAATACTTAAACTATTACAAAATAATAATAATATTAGTGATAATTATGTCAAATAAATAATGAAAATAAAACATATTACAATTTCGACCCAATGGGCCAAACGGACAAAATGGTTAAAAAACTTGTAGTAAAAAACTAAGCTCATACATAATTATTTTAAAAACTGAAATTCTAGAAACTGATGTATCAAACAAATTATTTTTTGAAAAACTTTCAACTTTATGTTAAATTTTTGTCTTTTGATCATCGACTCGTTCCACCCGTTTGTTTGAATGGACTGAAATTGTCACCCCTACATACTGTGGAGCCGCTCGAGAGTGACATACATCAGTTAAATTGAATAGAGTATAAACAGCAATATCATGCAGTATGTGAAAGTAGCATGATAATGATAATCGATTCACTTATCAAAATCAATTATCATATAGGACGTTTATGAAACTAAATTACGTTACTTACATTCACTGCAAATTCAGAATCACTCCACTACTAAATCGTGTCAACCAACTGTCCCAATACAAAAATATATCACTTGATCATTACCCTTCTATTTCATCGGTTGAAAATTTGCCTTTGTCATGTGTAATGCACATAATATACGAAACTCTCAAAATACTGGTTTGAGTTTTCTTTTCATTTCTCATAGATTTTCTATTTAATAATTTATTTTGGTCTATATTAAACTATAAAATTCTAAAATTTTGGTTTGAAGATAAATTTTCAACAACTGCACGTATATATAAATCATTGATTTAATTACTTAAAAATTAAACAAATAATTGAATAATTACATGAGATGTCATTTAGATTTCTAGATATTCTATTTTCCATCTAAAATTCCAAAGACCACATAAACTTCATTCTTGAAAAATTTTCCAAACTTCAACCATTAATTACATCTCAAATCCTAATTAATAAATTGAACTATCAAATTATGTTACAAAGAACTTTCTAAACTTATACGATTATACCGTTATTTGAATGATTATTTTAAGGATTCACAAGAACATGAAAAAACTCTATTAATAGAGTTATTTAAGATATCTTCAGATGATGATGATGATGATGATCATAATAATAATAATAATAATAATAATAATAATAATAATAATAATAATAATAATAATAATAATAATAATAATAATAATAATAATAATAATAATAATAATATAAATCTTGTTTAGCGATCCTTTGATTCAAGAAACATAGTCGACCAAGGATATAAAGAGAAAAAGAATAAAAAAAATAAAAAAAAAACAATATAAAGGAAGGAAATGATGTTAAGCGTTTGTGTTCCTTCATGAACAAAAGAAAAGAATACATAATACCTATTAGAGTAAATTACAATTTCCATCTCTATGGTTATATATAAATTATGTTACGATTCTTTTCACGTTAAAATTACGATTTAAATACATATGGTTGAAGTTTTGTTATGCTTTTATTCATTTGACCAATCATTTTTCTAAAATGATCATTTTATCCTTCTAACTTTGATTCTTTTTTGGTTCCTAACTAATTACTTTCTTTTTTTATATTATTGTAATTAATTTTATCCCATTATTATTTATCTGATATTTAGCCTTTTTTATTGTTACAATTTAACTAAAGTATTATTTTTTAATATGTTGTCTTATATTATTATTATTTGTTTATTTATTTATTTGATGTGTTCTTTTTTATTAATTATTACAATAATTTAATTAAAATAACTTTTATATATATGGATTTGTATATAGATAATATGCATTATTATTAATATTACAATTAAGTTCAAATATTTATTCATCGACTCGTTCCACCCGTTTGTTTGAATGGACTGAATTTGTCACCCCTACATACTCTGGAGCCACTCGAGAGTGACATGCATTAGTTAAATTGAATATAGTATAAACATGCATATCATGCAGTATGTGAAAGTAGCATGATAATGATAATCGATTCACTTATCAAGATCAATTATCATATATGACGTTTATGAAACTAAATCACGTTACTTACATTCACTGCAAATTTAGAATCACTCCACTATTAAATTATGTCAACCAACTGTCCCGGTACAAAAATATATTACTTGATCTTTACCCTTTATTTTATCGGTTGAAAATTTGTCTTTGTCATGTGTAATGCACATCATATACGAAACTCTCAAAATATTGGTTTGAGTTTTCTTTTCATTTCTCATAAATTTTCTGTATAATAATTTGTTTTGGTTAATATTGAACTATAAAATTTTAGGATTTTGGTTCGAAAATAAATTTTCAACAACTATACATATATATATATATTTAAATCATCGATTAAATTACTTAAAAATTAAACAAATAATTGAATAATCACATGGGATGTCATTTATGTAACAACCTAACTTTTGATCCAGTCGTAAATTCAGTATTTTCGAACCGATAATATAATATTATTACATTATTTGATATAATTTAATTAAGTTATGAAATATTAATTGAATTATATAAATATTTAAAGATTAAGATTTAATAAATTATTAAAGATAACTAAATAAAAGAGATATATAATACGAAAGTAAAAGTGGGTTAAGTAGCAAATATAACTAGATGAAGTATATAAACGAGATTTATTATTCATTAATCACTTTACTCTCTCTCTCTCTACACTCTCTCTCTCTACTCTCTCTCTAAAAATTCTCAAAAAAATTCACCATAATCTTCAATAAATTCGAAGATTGAAGCAAGGACAGGGTTACAATTACTAATCAACAAACAATCAACGCAAATTCAAGGTAAAAATCGACTCTTTTAGCTTTTATATTTTCAGATTTAAGAATAAATTCGAATTTGATTATTTTGTGTGAATAAAGTTAATTTAGCCCGAGTTTTAACTAGATTATGTATAATATAAACGAATCTAGGATTAATATTTATCATATTTGTGATTTTTGCCTTAGAAATTCATGATTTAAAGCTGTAAAGTATGAACAAATTCGAGATGCCAAGAACAAACTCGAAAATACATGGAACAAACTCGAATTTTAATTAAAATCGAACCCAAGTTCGAATTTGCACATAAACTCGAAATAGTGTTCGAATTTGATACTAAATTTGAGTATGTGTTTCGACTTTAACCCAAATTCGAAATGGGTTTCGAATCTAACACCCCACTATTCGAATTTGATATATATATATATATATATATATATATATATATATATATATATATATATATATATAATGAAGAATTCGAATTTAATCCTATTACTTCGACTTTAGCTATATATATATATATATATATATATATATATATATATATATATATATATATGTTCGAATTTAATTTTGGAATTCAAGATATGGATTTGACTTTAACTCAAAGTCAAAATAAAGGATTGAATTTAATTATGTATCTCGAATTTAGTCATGAGTTTGTGATGGGATTCTAATTTATTCCTAAGTTCAAAAATAGCATTTTGAATTTGACCTTTGTTCGAATTTAATTATATAAATTCGAAACCCACTCCCTAAATTCGAATATAATGAATAAAATACATGGACGACGCATAAAATAACAAGAAGATTAGCAAAATGATTATATATATTTATATATATACTAATCTTTTGAGAATATTAATAAAATAAAGAATATGAATGAAAGAATGATTTATGAATGAACAAGTTATCAGAATCAGATAAAATAAAGAATTTAAAGACTAAAGATGATGATATTGACACGAGATTGACATGATAATTCTGGACAGGTTCAGTGAAATTCTGAACATATAGACAAAGATTTAAAAGATTTAAAGCGGGTCAAAGACTTGAATTGACAGAACAGATTGACAAAGATAAAATCTTGAGATAACTCAGGTGGCAGATTTTACATCTGTTTGATAAAGACCCAGATCTGTGAGTTATAGGTATTCAGATTTAACATGTTTAAATTTCCGGTTGAAACATATTGTTGATGCTAGATTAAATTGACATTCATATTATCAGCTGGATTGTGACCTGTGCACACTATGGTTCGGTGTTGCCCAGTGGATCATGATAGCTATTTGACTTATCACTTCATATGATATTGCATTGACAGTTTATTTCTGTCATTGCTTTGAAATTATTGCTATCATGACTTGATTACGTATGCTTCATCATTGCATATACTTGGACACTTGATTCAACTTGATTAGCCTTGATTGGTCTATTGGTCTAGACCTGGCTATTTCACCAGTTCTATTGAACTTGGTAATGACCTCCGATGTTCCGCCACGTTGATTTACTGGTAGCTAGCCCAGGATGTGGCTGATCCCCATGATTTAAGCGTGAGCGTGGCTTGAGCATCATCCGACTCTATGACTTCTATGTCTTAATCATGAGTGGCTGTAGCGGCAGCCTTGACATATCACGCTAGACTTATGATGATCCGCTTGACAATGCATCTTTAATTTGAAAATCTATTTACTCACTAAGCATTGCTTACATTGCTACATTAACATTTTTACAGGAAAAGATAAAGGAAAGTCACCTGCTTGACTTAGTTCTTAGGTCTTACAAGATCAAGACAGAAGTTTTCATAGACCTCTACTCAGCAAACCCTTTTGGTACTAATTGGAGGATGATAATATGGTGATCTGGGTAGATTTATCTTGATTATATGATGACTTGAATTAGATTAGACTTGTGCCCTTTATAAGTTTAATTAAAAATCGGTAATCTGTATTAAACTTAAATCCTAATATTTTTGTACTTGTAATTTAATATTCCACACTTAATTTCTTTATCTTAGTTATGGTTGATATCGTATTGCATGATGTGGGACCTAGACTCGTGACTACCGCCCCGTGAGGGGTGGTCTTCATAGGATGGTATCAGAGCCCATAGTTTGAGTGAATCAAGTATTACGTGAGTATACTTGATCTCAAACTGAAGCAATACATATGTATCAATCATTTAGGTGGTTTGAACTGAGATAGGATGTACAGACTATTAGGATGGGAAAAAGGGTACATAGATCTAAGTCTATAAACTGATAGTTGAATGATTTTAATTTTCAGTTAAGATGTCAGGATCAGGATCAGGTTACATTCCCAACAACATGACCCCACAACAGATGTTCGAAATGATGCAACAACTTTTAGCCTAACACTCTGAGCAACAAAATAAAATAATGCAAGAACAGTTTCAGGCCAGAGATGAGGCCGAAGCTAAAAGACGTGATGATAAAAGAAATAAGCGAAAAGATAAACAAGTCCAGAACGATGAAACTGATTCTGATAACACGAATCCTGAAACCCAAATTGCTCAGCCAAAAGGCTCCAAGTTTAAAGATTTTAAAGCGAGCGGTGCCCTGAACTTCGAGGGTACAGTGAATCCAATTCAGGCGATGGATTGGATCAGCCATACTGAAGAGATCTTTAGAATCTCTGACTGCTTAGATTCAAAGAAAGTAAGCTATGTGAAACACCTTCCAACTAAAATAGATGTTTCACGAACAATTAACAATAATCATCGATAAATACTTGCGGAATTACGGTCAAATTTAAATTTTTCAATATACAAAACCATCAACATGATTCACCCCACTTTGTCACCTTTCAAAGAGCAAAGTGTGGTAAATCATGGATCAAATGTTTGGGGTTTTAATATCTATCAATTACAATACAAATCAAGGTCAAGCCAAGGCCATACGCCGGCATATACAAAATGGGAGTCCACTAAATCCCCACCCCAAGCAACATCGAAGCTATACCAAAAATACGAGCTGCTAGCCGAGCTCCAATCCTACTATCACGAATCAAGCGTGACCTTTCCCTTTACCTGAAAGGTTAACAACTAACGAGGGTCAACAAAGTTGAGTGAGATGCTAGATTAGTAAGGAACACAATATGTATGCATGCAATGATAATCAACTAATGTGTTCTATAATCAACATGATCTAATGCTCAATTTAGGCTTAGAGCTAGCCCAACATATTGCTCAATTGAGACTTAGAGCTAGTCCAACGTGTTGCTCAATTTAGGCTTAGAGCTAGCCCAACGTTTCCATGGATATCCAGGCGAGTTCAAATGAAATATGTACACAACTAAAGAGGCCCTACACCTGTCATATAGCCAACAAATCAACATGTAAGTGTTAAAACAACGAGCAATTAATATCAACGTCAACGATAGGTGCAACATCATATTTAACAAGGGAACCGACAATAAACAAAGCACATAATGTAGAACTAATGCTAGAACTCACAGTGATTGGTTTACAAGACTTTCAAGCCCTTCCAACAAAGTCACAATAGCCCGGAGAATGGCTAATGCTTGCAATCAAACTCCTTTCGGCTCGGATCACCTAAAGCATTCATAACGCGTACCCGTAAGCCCCCGAACACAATAATCAACTCCATGAGTGTCCTAAGGGTAATGAGACATCAAACCGAAAGTATAAAGTCCAAATGAGGCCTCACAAGATCCGGAATGGATCCAAGGCCCTCAAACCCTTTAAACACTTAATTTAGAAGTGCAACGAACGCATAAGACCCGAGCATCGACCCCGGACCATCCAAACTTCATTTTTGGGGCAGAAGGTTGGTAAGGGCGTGACCCAGAGGGTGGTCACGCCATGACCACTGCAGGTGTGCCCTGCCTGCTCAATTTTCCTTCACTCAATGCACCCAAACTCACCAAAACTTCCATAAACGTTTTCGTAACTTTGGAGGGACTTTACCAACTATATTACTAGCACAATAAGGTCTTTTAAACACTTCTAAACATAATAATATCATGTTCTAACATTCCATGATTCGTTGGAGTTCGTACGGGCTCCAAACGAGTCCCGGAACGACCGAAAACTCCAACCGGCAACACCGAGCTCCAAATGAGCTCGGACTCACTTCTAATCAATACTATAACACTAATTAACACATTTAGACTATCTTTAAACATTCAAATATGATTACTCATTAAAATTCAATCCAAACACGATTGTGAACTCGTTGGGGGCATTTCACCGAACACTTGGTGTGCGGTTTTGACTCGAAACCCCGATTTGAGTTCTATCAATTTCTACTACTCCCAAATGATAAATAAATCATTTATAAACATATTTGAACTCATCCCAAGCTCTAATAAACATAAAAGCACTTCATTTCATTCATTTACCAATTTGAGCCCTAGATGAGCTCATAAATGGTTTTTAATCGAAATTAAGAACTACCAATGTATTTACATATTTTGGCTCCATTTTGATCATATAACAACATATTAAAATTTTAGAGCTTTTACTAAACAACTCAACTCAAACCCATTTGGGTTCCATTCTCCAACATAGATGAAATGGAGAAGATGAGGAAGATGGAGGGGAGTAGATAATGATTATACCTTCAATAGAGATGGAAGATCCAAGATTTAGCCTTAAATCCTTGCAAAAACGTGATCTCCAAGCCAACCCTAGCTCACCCTTCTCTTTCTCTCTTCTTTTCTTTCAAAGACCAAAATATGCAAATGTGTGGTGTGTGTGTTGGTGTGGACGGTTTCAAGGGAAATAGGGTGTGGGTTTTGGCCTTTGGCCAATCCCACCCCTCATCTTTGCATTATGATCATTCAACCCCTCCCAACACTTCATTTATTTGCAAATAAACTACAATGCTATTTAATGCAACAATTAATTAATTCGATACCCAAATAGATGAATTTGACATAATTATACTAGATGGATTCAAACACTACATTAACCCACTCTTATGCCATATTTGATTAATATTTAATTGTTTTGCAAATTTCGGGACGTTACAATTCCTCCCTACTTAAAAGGATTCCGCCCACGGAATCAATTCGACTCAAACAACACCGGATATTTGGCCTCCATCTCGGCCTTTGTCTCCCACGTCATTAGGGACCCACGATGATGCTTCCAACGAACTAACACCATCTCGATCTCTTTATTTCGCAACTTAGTGACTTTCTCACCCACAATTGCTTCCGGCTCCTCAACGTACCGCAACTTTTCATTTATATGCACATCATTCAAAGAAATGACTACTTCGGGACTGATCGGACTCTTCTTCAAATAGCTCACATGAAAGGTGTCGTGAATACCTGCAAGCTCTTCCGACAACTCTAATTTGTAGGCTTGAGCACCTATGCGCTCGATGACCTTGAAAGGTCCAACATATCGTGGGCTCAACTTCCCACGCTTACAAAACCTCATCACTCCTTTCCACGGAGATAATTCAACATAACTGAATCCCCGACTGCATGCTCTACATTCTTGTAGCGCTTGTCGGAATACGATTTCTGACGATCTTGGGCAGCTTTAATTCGATCCCGGATAATCTGAATTTTCTCATTGGTTTCTTGAATCAATTCTGGTCCCGCCAAAGGCTTTTCGCCAGCTTCACGCCAACAAGTAGGGGTACGACACTTGCGGCCATACAACGACTCATAGGGTGCCATTTTTATCGAGGAATGGTAACTTTTATTGTAGGCGAACTCTATAAGGGGCAGATGAGTATCCCAATTGCCTCCCAACTCAATCACACATGCTCGAAGCATGTCTTCCATAGTCTGATTTGTCTGCTCCGTTTGGCCATCAGTCTCAGGATGGAACGCCGTGCTCAAATTCACGCGAGTCCCTAACTACTCTTACATACTCTGCCAAAATCGCGAAGTGAACCGCGAGTCACGATCCGAGACAATAGATTTCGGAATACCATGGCGCACGACAATCTCATCAATGTACATCCGAGCTAGACGATCCAACGGATAATTTTCTCTAATTGGCAGGAAATGCGCGGACTTAGTCAATCGATCGACAATAACCCAAATTGCATCGTGCTGACGCTGAGTCTTCGGAAGTTTCACCACGAAATCCATTGTGATATGATCCCATTTCCATTCGGGTATATCAAGAGGCTGCCTACTACCTGACGGTTTCTGATGTTCGGCTTTGACTTGCAGACAAGTCAGGCAACGCTCCACATGGTTGCCAATATCCCGCTTCATTCCCGGCCACCAATACCTCAATTTCAAATCATGATACATCTTGGAGCTACCCGGATGAATAGAGAACTTCGAATTATGGCCATCTTCAAGAATCACATCCCGAATTCCCCCAATTTTAGGCACCCATATTCGGTCCTTGTACAACTTCAAACCATTACTTCCATCGATTAATGTTGCGCTTTGACCAACCATCCTTTCGCATTTAACATTTACTTCCTTGAGGCCCTCGACTTGCCACTTCCGAATATCATCAATGATGGAAGAAGTCACCACCACGTGGGTGAGTGCATAGCAAGTCGCCTCCGAATACCTCTTTCGACTTAACGCGTCGGCTACAACATTCGCTTTCCCGGGGTGATATAGGATCTCGCAATCTTAATCCTTTATTAATTCCATGGCCCGCCGCTGCCTCATATTTAACTCCTTCTGGTCAAAAAGATGTTTCAAGCTCTTGTGGTCCGTAAAGAGTTGACATCGAGTTCCATACAAATAGTGGCGCCAAATTTTCAAAGCAAAAGTGACGGCTTCGAGCTCGAGATCATGCGTTGGGCGACTCTTCTCATAGTCTTTCAACTGCCGTGAAGCATAAGCTATCACCTTTCCCCTTTGCATCAATACACATCCTAATCCATTTATGGAGGCATCACTGTATACCGCGAAGTCTTCATTACCTTCGGGCAAGACAAGAACAGGAGCCTTAGTCAAACGGGCTTTCAACGTCAAGAAGGCCTCCTCTTGCGGTTCTGCCCACACGAACTTTGCGTTTTTACGCGTCAAAGATGTAAGAGGGACCACGATTTTTGAGAAATCTTGAATAAATCGCCTATAATACCCGGCCAATCCAAGGAAACTTCGAATTTCTGAGGCATTTCGAGGCGCTTCCCAACTCTCAATAGCTTCGATTTTGGAAGGATCTACCGACACACCCTCCCGAGATATAACATGACCCAGAAATTGCACTTGCCGCAACCAAAATTCACACTTCGAGAACTTGGCGTAAAGTCGTTCCTTGCGAAGGAGTTCTAGGAGTTCCCTTAAGTGCCCGGCATGGTCCGCTTCCGACTTAGAATAGACCAAAATATCGTCAATGAACACGATCACCGATTTATCGAGCATCGGTCGACACACACGATTCATCAAATCCATGAAGGCGGCTGGAGCATTAGTGAGCCCAAACGGCATCACCAAAAACTCATAGTGACCATAACGAGTCCGAAAAGCGGTTTTTGGAATGTCTTCTTCCTGAACCTTTAGTTGATGATAACCCGAACGAAGGTCAATCTTAGAAAAATAGGAAGCCCCTTGCAATTGATCGAACAAATCGTCTATACGAGGCAAAGGGTATTTATTCTTTATCGTTACTTTATTCAACTCTCGATAGTCAATGCACATCCTTAATGACCCATCCTTCTTTCTAACGAACAAAACCGGAGCACCCCAAGGTGAAGTACTCGGTTGGATAAACCCTTTGTCCAGCAAATCTTCCAACTGGGTCCACATCTCCTTCATCTCTGAAGGAGCCAAATGGTAAGGAGCCCGGGCAATGGGAGCAGCTCCTGGCACCAAATCTATCCGGAATTCTATAGCTCTATCGGGTGGCAAACCCGGCAAGTCCTCCGGAAAAACGTCCGGGAAGTCCCTCACTATAGACACGTCTTCCAAACTCTTATCCTCCTTCTTGGCATTCATCACATATGCCAAGAAGTTCTGACACCCCTTACTAATGCTTCTACGAGCTTTTGCCATGGAAATGATCACCACTTCTCCTTTACGCTTCTCCCCGTAGACGAATATTTCACTGCCGCCAGGAGTCATCAATCGAACAACCCTTTTGGCACACACGATACTAGCTTCATTTGCCGCCAACCAATCCATACCCACGATTACATCAAACTCCTTTGTGTCTATTGGCACAAGGTCAATCCCAAATTCATACCCATCTAAGGCGAGTTTACAATCAAAATAAATCTGGGTAGCCACAACAGACATCTCATTTGCAACATCAATAGTCAAAGGTAAAGGCAACAATGAAGGCAATTTATCAAGCTTTTGTGCAAATGATTTAGCAATAAACGACACGTTTGCACTAGAATCAAAAAGAACAATAGCAGGTAAGGAGTTCAATAGAAAGGTACCGGTAACAACATCCGGTGCGTCCCGAGCCTCCTCCGCGGTGATCTGGAATACCCGCGCATGAGCTTTTGACGCGTTCCCCTTTGATTGGGAGGAACCGCCACCAACTACCGGCTTTGCCGCCGATGCTTTACTCTCTGCCGGCACGTCCTTCCGATTGGGACAACCCCACGATTTGTGTCCCGACTGATCACATACAAAACATTTATCCGCATACTTTGGGCACTTAGTACGAATGTGCCCCTCTTCCCCACAGCTATGACAAATAAGGGGACCCCGATTGCACTCCCCTTTATGAAATTTCCCACACTTATTACAAGACGCGGCGGCATTAGACGAGTGCCGCTTTGATTGATTCAAGGAGTACGACTGCTGCTTTGATGGTGCATGCGACTGAGTTCGAGAATCACCACCTTTAGAATAGGAATGAGGAGTACGAGGCGGTCGATACGACCCTTGAGGAGCCTCGGTCTTCAATTTCTTAGATGAGAGGGCATCAGGATCAACACGATAGACTTCATACTCTCGGATGCGAGCAAGTTCAACGGCTTGATCAAAGGTCTTGATCACTTGCATCTTCACAAATTCACGAATTTCCTTCCGAAGGCCCTCCACAAAATACTCTGCCTTCTGATTTTCGTCTGACACTAGCGGCCCAACAAACATAGCCTTGGAGTTAAACTCCGCCAGATAGTCATCCACCGATAGATCACCCTGATGGAATGTGAGGAAGTCTCTCTTAATCTTCTGAATTGAAACGGCAGGACAGAATTGCCTCTTGAACCGAATTTTGAATTGGTCCCAAGTCATGGACCTAATCATCTCTTCTCCCGGAACTTCGACCTCTGCATCCCACCAAGTCAAGCGGGACCCTTTAACAATACTGTGCTATAGGAAACTTTCTTCTCCTCGCGGCAATCGTTCACGCGAAAGAACTTCTCAATCTCTTTCAGCCAATCCATTGATGGCGTGCCCCGATCTTGCCATCAAATTCGGGAGGCCTACATCCCATGAAGGTTTTAAACGAGCAACCCTTCTTGGACTTCGAAGCCTTTTCTTTCTTCTTCCCAGATTCATTGTCGTTGCGGGCATTCTCCCCGCCCCCACCTTCACGATTTGTGCCAATACTCACTTCAGTATGAGCATTGTCTTCTCTTGCCTTCTCCATCCGCTCATAGAAGGCTTGCATTTTCGCTTCTAGCAACAACTCCTGCTGTTGGTTGTTCTGCTCCATGATCTCCGCCATCTTCTGGAGCATCCGGTCCTCCCTCGATTTGTCCTCCCCGGATTGGAAGGATTGATCATTGCCGGACTCATCCGACTCTCGAGGACTCACCACCGGCTCATGGTTACGATTGGATCCATGATCCGACATTTCGACTGAAATAAAACCCAATAGGCATTCGATAAATGCTCACATATAAGTTCAAGGACGAATACATAATATACTTCGCAATATATAGGCTTATCGTCTACCCGTTCATTACCCAAACCTAGGCCAAGTCGACTTTACGATTGTTTTACTAGTGTTGCCTAGGTGGGCCAATGCTAGCATCCGAACCCGCGTTCAGTGGTGAGTGTCGTCGACTACACTCAGTCATTGAACACTGTCTCTGATACCAAATTGAAACACCCTCCAACTAAAATAGATGTTTCACGAACAATTAACAATAATCATCGATAAATACTTGCGGAATTACTGTCAAATTTAAATTTTTCAATATACAAAACCATCAACATGATTCACCCCACTTTGTCACCTTTCAAAGAGCAAAGTGTGGTAAATCATAGATCAAATGTTTGGGGTTTTAATATCTATCAATTACAATACAAATCAAGGTCAAGCCAAGGCCATACGCCGGCATATACAAAATGGGAGTCCACTAAATCCCCACCCCAATCAACATCGAAGCTATACAAAAAATACGAGCTGCTAGCCGAGCTCCAATCCTACTATCACGAATCAAGCGTGACCTTTCCCTTTACCTGAAAGGTTAACAACTAACGAGGGTCAACAAAGTTGAGTGAGATGCTAGATTAGTAAGGAACACAATATGTATGCATGCAATGATAATCAACTAATGTGTTCTATAATCAACATGATCTAATGCTCAATTTAGGCTTAGAATTAGCCCAACATATTGCTCAATTTAGGCTTAGAGCTAGCCCAACATATTGCTCAATTGAGACTTAGAGCTAGTCCAACGTGTTGCTCAATTTAGGCTTAGAGCTAGCCCAACGTTTCCATGGATATCCAGGCGAGTTCAAATGAAAGATGTACACAACTAAAGAGGCCCTACACCTCTCATATAGCCAACAAATCAACATGTAAGTGTTAAAACAACGAGCAATTAATATCAACGTCAACGATAGGTGCAACATCATATTTAACAAGGGAACCGACAATAAACAAAGCACATAATGTAACACTAATGCTAGAACTCACAGTGATTGGTTTACAAGACTTTCAAGCCCTTCCAACAAAGTCACAATAGCCCGGAGAATGGCTAATGCTTGCAATCAAACTCCTTTCGGCTCGGATCACCTAAAGCATTCATAACGCGTACCCGTAAGCCCCCGAACACAATAATCAACTTCATGAGTGTCCTAAGGGTAATGAGACATCAAACCGAAAGTATAAAGTCCAAATGAGGCCTCACAAGATCCGGAATGGATCCAAGGCCCTCAAACCCTTTAAACACTTAATTTAGAAGTGCAACGAACGCATAAGACCCGAGCATCGACCCCGGACCATCCAAACTTCATTTTTGGGGCAGAAGGTTGGTAAGGGCGTGACCCAGAGGGTGGTCACGCCGTGACCACTGCAGGTGTGCCCTGCCTGCTCAATTTTCCTTCACTCAATGCACCCAAACTCACCAAAACTTCCATAAACGTTTTCGTAACTTTGGAGGGACTTTACCAACTATATTACTAATTAACACATTTAGACTATCTTTAAACATTCAAATATGATTACTAATTAAAATTCAATCCAAACACGATTGTGAACTCGTTGGGGGCATTTCACCGAACACTTGGTGTGCGGTTTTGACTCGAAACCCCGATTTGAGTTCTATCAATTTCTACTACTCCCAAATGATAAATAAATCATTTATAAACATATTTGAACTCATCCCAAGCTCTAATAAACATAAAAGCACTTCATTTCATTCATTTACCAATTTGAGCCCTAGATGAGCTCATAAATGGTTTTTAATCGAAATTAAGAACTACCAATGTATTTACATATTTTGGCTCCATTTTGATCATATAACAACATATTAAAATTTTAGAGCTTTTACTAAACAACTCAACTTAAACCCATTTGGGTTCCATTCTCCAACATAGATGAAATGGAGAAGATGAGGAAGATGGAGGGGAGTAGATAATGATTATACCTTCAATAGAGATGGAAGATCCAAGATTTAGCCTTAAATCCTTGCAAAAACGTGATCTCCAAGCCAACCCTAGCTCACCCTTCTCTTTCTCTCTTCTTTTCTTTCAAAGACCAAAATATGCAAATGTGTGGTGTGTGTGTTGGTGTGGACGGTTTCAAGGGAAATAGGGTGTGGGTTTTTGGCATTTGGCCAATCCCACCCCTCATCTTTGCATTATGATCATTCAACCCCTCCCAACACTTCATTTATTTGCAAATAAACTACAATGCTATTTAATGCAACAATTAATTAATTCGATACCCAAATAGATGAATTTTACATAATTATACTAGATGGATTCAA
Organism: Centrapalus pauciflorus; assembly: GCA_020465985.1. NCBI lineage: Eukaryota > Viridiplantae > Streptophyta > Magnoliopsida > Asterales > Asteraceae > Centrapalus > Centrapalus pauciflorus. The sequence goes on along the minus strand of JAANYP010000063.1, from coordinate 399,544 downwards.
ACACTACATTAACCCACTCTTATGCCATATTTGATTAATATTTAATTGTTTTGCAAATTTCGGGACGTTACACTATGCGTCTGCGTTGTTCGTTGGAGCTGCCCGTGCCTGGTGGAAAACCCAGAGAAGCATTTATGGCGAGGAAATAATACAGACTCTAGAATGGGAGCAGTTTTTAGACATGTTCAACGCGAAGTATTGTCCGATCGATCAGCGAGACAAGATGGAAGTACAAATGATGCAGTTGACTCAAGGAACGAAAACCGTTGATGAATATGAACATGAATTCTCACGACTATGCGGCTACTCCTCGTATCAAGTAGCTACTGAGGAACGAAAGATGAATCGATTTCGCGGAGGACTCAACCCGAGATACCGACACCCGATGAGCGCAACAAAGTATAAGAGTTATCTAGAAATGGTGGAAGCGGCCAGAGAGATCGAGAGAGGATACCTAGAGTATGGCGATCAGCTATATGTGTAACAACCTAACTTTTGGTCCAGTCATAATTTCAGTAATTTTGATCAAGTAATGTAATTTTATTACATTAATTATCTTGTAATTTAATTATGAATGAAATAATGTACTTAAATTATATTTGAGTTATTAATTATTAAAGATGATTAAATTATAAGATACATAAAATACAAAAGTATAGTGGGTTAAATTTTTAAATATAACTAGATGGATATAAAAATCAAATTAATGATCATTTAAGATCATTAATCTTGAAAACACACTCTCTCTCTAATCTCTCTCTAAACTCACGGCTAACCTCACCAATTCATCAAAATTGTTCATTAAATTACATTCAATTGAAGAATCAAGATCAAAGAAAGTACAACAATCATCAAATAGCAAGAATTTGAGGTAATAACTTCTTTTAATTTCGAAATATATGTAGTTTGGTTCAGTTTTGTGTATAACCGAAACCAAGAATTAAAAATCATGAATTTTTATGTTGCATGTCTATGATTTTAGTAGATAATTATGAAATTATGTATATAAAAGTGATAGAAACTAAAATCATGGGTTGGATCATCCAAAACTAATCAGAAATCGGAATTTTTGGACAAAAATGTGTTCTTGACAAAATGATGAGTTTTGGATGATCTTGATCAAAATATGATGTTATTGATAGGGAAAAATGTATAAAAACACTCAAATAATGATATTACATCAATATATAACATTGCATGTTAATAAAATGGGTTTTTAGTAATTTTTATGAAAAATCCGAATGAACATATTCAAGAACATCAAGAACAATTTCTGGAAAAAAATAACAAGTGTGGGATCCGAATTCGGATGACCCGAATTCGGATGGAACCTCACTTCGGACCCCAATTCGGATGATTCTGAATTCAGATGCTTACTTCGGACGAATTCCATTTCGGACATGATGGCTATTTCGGATCTTATGTATTTTAATGATCCTAATTCGGTTCCCAAAATGTCCTAAATTCGGATGGCTGTTTCGAATCCAGCATGGTCCGAATTTGGTTATCTATTTTGAAAGGGTGAACCGAATCCGCATGCCAGATCCGGATTGGTCCGAATTCGTATGGCCAATCCGGATGGTCCGAAATTAATGGGTCCGAATTCACATGAAATATTTTAATATTTTGAAAGAACAAAGAAAATAAGCAAATGAAAGATTAATGAGTGATCGGTTATCAGAATCAGATAAAATAAAGATTTTAAAGCTAAAGATTATGAAATTAACAATGATGTTAATATCATTCTGGACAGGTTCAGTGAAATTCTGAACATAGAGATTTAAAGAGATCAAAAGCGGGTCATTGATTTGAAAAGAAATTGCCAGAGATCTGAAAGACAAAAGATTAAAGATAAAATCCTGAGATAACTCAGGTGGCAGATTTTTATATCTGTTTGACAAAGACCCAGACCAGTGAGTTATAGATATTCAGATTGAACATGTTTAAATTCCGGTTGAGATATATTGTTGATGTTAGATTTATTGACATTCATTTCATCAGCTGGATTGAGACCTGTGCACACCATGGTTCGGTGTTGCCCAGAGGATCATGATAGCTATTTGATTATCATTTCATATTGCATTTAAGACTTCTTCAGATATTGCTTATTGATTCATTGCTATCATGACTTCTATGACTTAAGCTTTCACTATTGATCAGACATTTGACATATATATTGTTTCAGCTTGACTAGCCTTGATGGTCTATTGTTCTAGACCTGGCTATTTCACCAGTTCTTATGGACTTGGTAATGACCTCCGATGTTCCGCCATATTGACTTACTGGTAGCTAGCCCAGTATGTGGCTGATCCCCACGATTTAAGCGTGAGTGTGGCCTGAACATCATCGAATTCTATGATTCTATGTCTCAATCATGAGGGCTGTAGCGGCAGCCAAGACATATCACGCTAGACTAATGATCCGCTTGACACGCATGTTAATATTGAAAATCTATAAACTCACTAAGCATTGCTTACAGTTGCTGCATTATAATTTTACAGGTAAAAGCAAAGGAAAGTCACCTGCTGGACCTAGCTCTTAGGTCTATTAACGATCAAGACAGAAGTATCATAGACCACTACGCAACAAATCCTTTCGGTACTGATTGGAAGACAGCAATTGTTGTGGATTTTGGGTAGATTTAATATGATTCTATGATGTAATGACTAGATTAGATGTTACCCTTTTATAACTTTATTTTGAAATATGTAACTTAAATCCTAATCTGTATGTACATGTAATTTTTAATTCCGCAATTAATTACCCTATCTTAGTATGGTTGATATCGTATTGCATGATGTGGGACCTAGACTCTGAGGACTGCCCCGGAAGGGGAGGTCTTCACAATATGCTCCATCAGCAAACCCAACATGTCCTTCTCCTCCAAAGAAGCAAAGATTCGGCAGATTCTTCAGGCCAAACAAATCTCAGTCCCAGCAATCTCAGTAATCCCAACCGAAAGCTCAAGCCTACTCGCTTACGAATGAACCCCGATTTTGTAAAAGATGCAGAAAGTCACACATGGGATTGTGCAATCCAGATGACGTCACATGTTTTGCTTGCAACAGAATTGGTCACAGTAGCGAAGAGTGTCCACAGCGAGGACGCGGATGTGCGAAATGCGGGAAAAGAGGACACTTCATGTATCAGTGTCGCAGCGGGCAACGAGGTCAGTCACAGTCGTCAGCTGGAGGATCTACGATGAAGAGTTCAGCTGCTACTCCGACCGCAAGGACCCGAGCTTTTCAAATAACAGTCGAGGAAGCAAAAGAAACACCTGACGTAGTTACCGGTACGTTCATGCTTAACTCAATCCCTGCTCGCGTATTATTTGATTCTGGCGCTAGTCGTTCCTTTATATCGACTTCTTTCGCGCAAAGATTATCGAAATCTCCATCCAAGCTTCCCGTGATACTTGATATTGAGACAGCCAGTAACAACTATGTTATGGCTGATTTTGTTTATCGAAACTGTACTCTACTTGTTGACAACATCGTATTCAACCTCGACCTTATCCCGATTCCGTTGAAAGAGTTTAATGTCATCATCGGCATGGACTGGCTAATGAATAACGAGGCTACGATCGTCTGCAATCGGCGAATCATCAGAATTAAGTCTTCAGACGGCCGAGTATTGGAAATCAAAGGCGAGAAGCGAAAAGGTGCTCACTGCTTCATTTCTGTTGAAAAAGCGTATAAGTATTTATCTAAGGGTCACGAATCTTATTTATGCTACGTCTCGTCTGAATCTAACTCTGAAGCCCAAAAGAAATCCTTAACTGATATTCCAATCGTCTGTGAGTTTCCAGACGTGTTTCCTGATGACATTTCTGGAGTGCCACCAGAACGTCAAGTCGAGTTCAGTATTGACTTGGTTCCTGGTGCGGCTCCCATTGCAAAAGCTCCCTACAGACTTGCACCTGCAGTAATGCAGGAAATGTCAAAGCAGTTGCAAGAGTTGTTAAAAAATGGGGTGCACCTGTCTTATTCGTTAAGAAGAAAGACGGAACTCTGCGAATGTGCATTGATTACCGTGAGTTGAACAAAGTCACCATAAAGAATAAATATCCTCTGCCCAGAATTGATGATTTATTCGACCAGCTACAAGGAGCCAGTTATTTCTCCAAGATTGATCTTCGTTCTGGGTATCATCAGCTGAAAGTAAGAGATGAGGATATTCCAAAGACAACCTTTCGAACAAGATACGGTCATTACGAATTTCTCGTGATGCCGTTCGGCTTAACAAATGCACCAGTGGCGTTCATGGATCTCATGAATCACGTGTGCAGACCGATGCTGGATAAGTCAGTTATCGTATTCATAGACGATATTCTGATTTACTCCAAAACGGAGGCTGATCATTCTAATCATCTGCGACAATTGCTAGAGTTACTGAGAAAAGAAAAACTCTACGCAAAAATCTCTAAGTGCGAATTCTGGCTTAGATAGGTACAACTTTATATTGTCTTGAGTCATTCCTAAGCGTTCCTTAATTGAATGAAAACTTGAACTATCACTTTGATTTCTTTATAGATCCAATTCCTTGACCATGTTATATCTGGCGAAGGAATTTCAGTTGATCCGTCTAAAGTCGAGGCTGTTCAGAAATGGCAAACACCTCGCAATGCCTCTGAAATAAGAAGTTTCCTTGGATTGGCCGGTTATTATCGACGATTCATAAAGGACTTCTCGAAGATTGCTGTGCCTCTCACAATGCTAACATGAAAGAATACACCTTTCGTGTGGGCTGATAAACAGCAAGAGGCATTTGAAACTCTGAAGCAAAAGCTTTTTTCAAGCGCCAATCCTAGCCTTACTAGAAGGCAACGATGATTTTGTCGTTTACAGCGACGCATCTGGTACTGGCTTAGGATGTGTCCTTATGCAAAGGGGAAAAGTCATTGCCTACGCTTCAAGGCAATTGAAAGATTATGAGAAAAGTGCACCGACTCATGATCTTGAGTTGGCTGCCGTTACCTTTGCTCTGAAGATCTGGCGTCACTATCTCTATGGGACTTGGTGTCAGCTTTACACCGATCATAAGAGTCTCAAACATCTCTTTACTCAAAAGGATCTGAATATGAAACAACGTCGGTCCTTGGAGCTCATCAAGGACTATGATTGCGAGATCCTATATCATCCCGGCAAAGCTAATATTGTCGCGGATGCTTTGAGTAGGAAAGTATATCCGGAAAAGTGTTGCTATGCCCTGACTCCTGTCGTATTCTCTTCAGATCTTATTGAAGATATCAGATCTGCTCAAGTTGAAGCACTAAAAGAAGAGAATATCGGTTCTAAAAATCTCAAAGGGCAATCACAATTCTTATCTCTGAACCATTTGGGACTTCACTGTCTCAAGGGAAACCGAATCTGGATTCCTAAATATGGTTCTATTCGCAACACTCTTCTATCTGAAGCCCATCGTCCAAGTTATATGTTCATCCTGGCAGCTCAAAGATGTATTTTGATCTGAAAGCTGATTACTGTTGGCCAGGAATGAAGAAAGACATCGGTAAAGTCGTTGAAAGCTGCAGAGTATGTCAAATGGTTAAGGCAGAACACCAGAAACCCTTCGGGGATATGCAACCACTGCCAGTTCCTGAGTGGAAGTGGGAGCATATAACTATGGATTTCATCACGAAGTTTCCGAAAACCAAAAGACAACACAACTCCATCTGGGTAGTCGTGGACAGATTAACGAAGTCAGCTCATTTCATACCGATGAAAGACACGTACTCTCTTGATAGATTGGCACAGATATACATCACAGAAGTAATTTCTCGACATGGTGTGCCGAAGTCTATCGTATCTGATCGTGATAGTCGTTTCACATCTAGATTCTGGCAAGCTCTACAAGACGGGATGGGTACTCGGATCTCTATGAGTACTGCTTATCATCCTAATGCAGATGGCCAGAGTGAGCGTACTATCCTTACTCTTGAAGATATGCTTCGTGTCTGCATTCTTGATCTGGGTGGTAACTGGGATGACCACTTGCCTCTGGTCGAATTCTCGTATAATAACAGTTATCATTCTACGATCAAGATGGCTCCTTTTGAAGCTCTATACGGAAGAAAGTGCAGAACTCCCACCTGTTGGCGCGAAACAGGTGAATCGCCAATAGCAGGACCTGCCCTTCTACAGTTGACTCATGAAAAGATTCAACTTGTTAGAAGAAACATTCTTGAAGCTCAAAGCAGGCAGAAGTCATATTATGATAATTGACACAGATCAATAAGCTTTGCGGTTAACGATTGGGTGATGCTGAAAGTATCCCCAATGAAGAATGTGGTGAGATTTATAAAGAGAAACAAGTTAGCTCCCAGATTCATCGGTCCGTTCAAGATTGTGGAAAAGATAGGAAATCAATCTTATCGTCTTGAACTGCCAGCGGACTTATCTGGAATACATCCTGTATTCCATGTTAGTCACTTGAGAAAAAATTTAGCCGATGAAAGAGAAGTGCAGATACCACACGTTAACTTGCAAATTGATGAGAAGCTTAGAGTGGTTGAAGAGCCAGAACGTATTCTGGACTCGAAGATCAAGAAGCTTAGAAATAAAGATATACAGATGGTGCTCGTCCAGTGGAAACACCACAAAGGTTCGCATCAGTCTTGGGAATCTGAAGATGTCATGAAAGCAACATATCCTAGTCTGTTCGAACATAGCTAACTTCGAGGACGAAGTTTGTGCGTGGTGGAGCCCATTCTGTAACAACCTAACTTTTGACCCAGTCGTAAATTCAGTATTTTCGAACCGATAATGTAATATTATTACATTATTTGATTTATAATTTAATTAACTTATGAAATATTAATTGAATTATATAAATATTTAAAGATTAAGATTTAATAAATTATTAAAGATAACTAAATAAAAGAGATATATAATACGAAAGTAAAAGTGGGTTAAGTAGCAAATATAACTAGATGAAGTATATAAACGAGATTTATTATTCATTAATCCCTTTACTCTCTCTCTCTCTACTCTCTCTCTAAAATTCTCAAAAAAATTCACCATAATCTTCAATAAATTCGAAGATTGAAGCAAGGACAGAGTTACAATTACTAATCAACAAACAATCAATGCAAATTCAAGGTAAAAATCGACTCTTTTAGCTTTTATATTTTCAGATTTAAGAATAAATTCGAATTTGATTATTTTGTGTGAATAAAGTTAATTTAGCCCGAGTTTTAACTAGATTATGTATAATATAAACGAATCTAGGATTAATATTTTTCATATTTGTGATTTTTGCCTTAGAAATTCATGATTTAAAGCTATAAAGTATGAACAAATTCGAGATGCCAAGAACAAACTCGAAAATACATGGAACAAACTCGAATTTTAATTAAAATCGAACCCAAGTTCGAATTTGATACTAAATTTGAGTATGTGTTTCGACTTTAACCCAAATTCGAAATGGGTTTCGAATCTAACACCCCGCTATTCGAATTTGATATATATATATATATATATATATATATATATATATATATATATATATATATATATATATATATATTTGAAATGAAGAATTCGAATTTAATCCTATTACTTCGACTTTAGCTATATATATATATATATATATATATATATATATATATATTCGAATTTAATTTTGGAATTCAAGATATGGATTTGACTTTAACTCAAAGTCAAAATAAAGGATTGAATTTAATTATGTATCTCGAATTTAGCCATGAGTTTGTGATGGGATTCTAATTTATTCCTAAGTTCAAAAATAGCATTTTGAATTTGACCTTTGTTCGAATTTAATTATATAAATTCGAAACCCACTCCCTAAATTCGAATATAATGAATAAAATACATGGACGACGCATAAAATAACAAGAATATTAGCAAAATGATTATATATATTTATTTATATACTAATCTTTTGAGAATATTAATAAAATAAAGAATATGGATGAAAGAATGATTTATGAATGAACAAGTTATCAGAATCAGATAAAATAAAGAATTTAAAGACTAAAGATGATGATATTGACACGAGATTGACATGATAATTCTGGACAGGTTGAGTGAAATTCTGAACATAGAGACAAAGATTTAAAAGATTTAAAGCGGGTCAAAGACTTGAATTGACAGAACAGAATGACAAAGATAAAATCCTGAGATAACTCAGGTGGCAGATTTTACATCTGTTTGATAAAGACCCAGATCTGTGAGTTATAGATATTCAGATTTAACATGTTCAAATTTCCAGTTGAGACATATTGTTGATGCTAGATTAAATTAACATTCATATTATCAGTTGGATGGTGACCTGTGCACACTATGGTTCGGTGTTGCCCAATGGATCATGATAGCTATTTGACTTATCACTTCATATGATATTGCATTCACAGTTTATTTCTTTGCTTTGAAATTATTGCTATCATGACTTGATTACGTATGCTTCATCATTGCATATACTTGGACACTTGATTCAGCTTGATTAGCATTGATTGGTCTATTGTTCTAGACCTGGCTATTTCACTAGTTCTATTGAACTTGGTAATGACCTCCGTTGTTCCGCCACGTTGATTTACTGGTAGCTAGCCCAGGATGTGGCTGATCCCCACGATTTAAGCGTGAGCGTGGCTTGAGCATCATCCGACTCTATGACTTCTATGTCTCAATCATGAGTGGCTGTAGCGGCAGCCTTGACATATCACGCTAGACTTATGATGATCCGCTTGACAATGCATGTTTAATTTGAAAATCTATTTACTCACTAAGCATTGCTTACGGTTGCTACATTAACATTTTTACAGGAAAAGATAAAGGAAATCACCTGCTTGACCTAGTTCTTAGGTCTTACAAGATCAAGACAGAAGTTTTCATAGACCTCTACTCAGCAAATCCTTTTGGTACTAATTGGAGGATGATTATATGGTGATCTGGGTAGATTTATCTTGATTATATGATGACTTGAATTAGATTAGACTTGTGTCCTTTAAAAGTTTAATTTAAAATCGGTAATCTGTATTAAACTTAAATCCTAATATTTTTGTACTTGTAATTTAATATTCTGCACTTAATTACTCTATCTTAGTTATGGTTGATATCGTATTGCATGATGTGGGACCTAGACTCGTGAGAACTGCCCCGCAAGGGTGGTCTTCACAATTTACATTTCTAGATTTTCTATTTTCCATCTAAAATTCCAAAGACCACATAAACTCCATTTTCGAAAGATTTTCCAAACTTCAACCATTAATTACATCTCAAATCCTAATTAATAAATTGAACTGTCAAATTATGTTACAAAGAACTTTCTAAACTTACTTATACGCTTATACCATAATTTGAATTATATTTTTTAAGGATTCACAAGAACATGGAAAAACTTAGACCTGACAATTTGGTACACGGCACGACAGACACGACACATATACGACACGAGTTTTCCGTAAATGAGTTTTACAAATTCGTGTTAACACGAATTTAAAATTCGTGTTTCGTGTCTTATACAGGTAAAACACGCATTTACTCGTATAAGCACGTGTAAGACACACACAAGTTTCGTGTTACACGATAACACGAATAAAACACGGATAATACATGGAAATACACGACATTAGATTCCCACTTAATTAATTAATTTGAAAATTTTTAGGGTTATTATGTTTGAATTTATAACTATGTATATATATATATATATTTTTTGGGTAAATTTCGTGTTTTCGTGTGACACGTGTTTTATACGTGTCGTGTCAAGTGTCACACGTATTTTGTGTGTGTCGTGTTCGTGTTTCAGATCAAGACACGTTTTATAATTCTTGTCGTGTTCGTGCTTGACAAATTTGTGTCGTGTAAAATTCGTGTCTGACACGCGCCCGGACACGAATACACGTATTGTCAGGTCTAGAAAAACTCTATTAATAGAGTTATTCAAGATATCTTCAGATAATAATAATAATACGATCATAAATCTTGTTTAGCGATTCTTTGATTCAAGAAACATAGTCGACGAAGGAAATTAAGGGAAAAAGAATAAATAAAATAAAATAAAAAACAATATAAAGGAAGGAGATTGTGTTTAGCGTTTGTGTTCCTTCGTGAACAAGAAAGAAAAGAATATATAATACTTACTAGAGTAAATTACAATTTTCGTCCATGTGGTTATATATAAATTATGTTACGATTCTTTTAACGTAAAATTACGATTTAAGTACATATGGTTGGCGTTTTGTTATGATTTTATTTCTTTGACCAGTCATTATTTTTTAAAATGATCATTTTACCCTTCTAAGTTTGATTCTGTATTGGTTCCTAACTAAAAACTTTCTTTTTTATATTATTGTAATTAATTTTATCTCATTATTATTATTTGATATTTAGCCTTTTTTTATTGTTACAATTTAACTAAAGTATTATTTTTTTATATGTTGTCTTTTATTATTATTATTTGTTTTTTATTTATTTGATGTGTTCTTTTTTATTAATTATTACAAAATTTTAATTAAAATAACTTTTATATATATGGATTGTATATAGATAATATGTATTATTATTAATATTACAATTAAGTTCAAATATTTATTCAACTATATATACATTAGTTTTTAATAAAAATGATTTCTTTAACTTTTAAAAGTTATAATTATTTACATATATAATTTAGTTATCTTTTTCAATATTATATATTACTCATACAAATACTTATTTATCTTTAATTTATTTATTTTGTTAAGTAAATATTTTTTGATTTATTTTAGAAAACATACATACACAAACTCACTCACACACATATGTGTGTACACACACATATAACGTTTTAATGAAATTAACTTTTTAAACTAAAAATTTTATACGTATATAAACTGCAAATGTTTAAAGGTAGTTAAACATAACAAAATACATAAATTTGACATACTATATGTATAAATTAAATTAATTTGTTAAAGTTTGTTATAACTTTGTATGTAATTTTTGTTATGTTTAATGAATTAATACGTTGGACATTTAAAATTTATCGGCATATTAACATTATGAAATAAATAAATTAGAATGGATTACACGTTAAATAATATATTTCGTTAAGTTGAAATTAAATTGAACATATAATGTTTGTGCGATTATGAAAAAATAAAAATAAAAAATATAAATCAATACATATATGTATAAAATTGGACAAAAAATAGACTAAATTTATAAGTATTTATATAAAGCAATGGCAAAAGATAAATAAAGTAAATGTATAAATATTTAAAACCTTTATAGATGAAAAGTAATAAAATAAATAAAGAATTTTTAAAAAATAAATATATAAATAGTTTAATGTATATTTAAATTTTATATGTAAGAACAATAATATTAATATTAATAACAATAACTAACAACAATACAATAAATTAAATTTAGTCATATACAAGTTATTTTCAATTACTATTACTTAGTCATGTAATACTTAAACTATAACAAAATAATAATAATAATAATAATAATAATAATAATAATAATAATGTCAAATAAATAATGAAATAAAACATATTAAATAATTTGTTACTTCAGTTAAATTTTAATAGTAATAATAATATAATATATTAAATAAATAATAAAATAATAATAAATCACTAAGAAAATGAAATATAAAAATTATTTCGATTAGAGACCAAAAATAAAAGGGTAAAATTGTCATTTTCAAAAAATTATTGGAGAAAGTGATCAAAAGCATAACAAAACTCCAACTATAAGGGGCGTTCCGTTCAATTGGGTCATGCAAACGAATTTTTGGCGATTGATCCAAGGTGGAGTCTCTCGAATCAAGCAATCGGGGTTATCAATTAAAGGCTTCTACAACCATTTTTGTCAACCGATTGTCATTTGCGAATTGGAATTGGTTCGTCACCTTGGTGTTGTGGAATTCGGCAATTGACTCCATAAATCAAAGTTTGCGGTCTAATCATAACAATCGCTAGCTACTGATTTTCAAATTTAAATTGGCACTTTTGGGTCAGTAATTGATTTCCGGAAATCAATTTTGGGCAAATAGCATTGAACCAAAAATATACATCAAGACCCATCATTGGAAAACAACATCCAACCAAGTCTAAAACCATAGCATTGAACCAACGTTAAAAACAAGTGCATTTATATAGTTGGGAGCAAGTTAAAGTTACCTCATGACCAACACAATAAAAAAAGTTTCAATTAAGATTTGAGAAGAGTCGAAATACCTAGAAACTTTGCGTTTTCCTTTTATTCTGTAAGATAATAAAAGAAACTAACACCAAAAAAACTTATAGGATTTACGAAATAATGTAAACACTTGAGAGAAAAGTTGCTGTGTTTTTTTAAATCGAAGAACACTCAAGAATTCAGACAAATTCGTTATCTCTTGCAGCACACACTCGTTCCATTGTTGTATCCTGCAAAAAATACTTGAATAATTTATTGTAATTTGTTTCCGGTCCAGTTATATCAATATCATCATTTTTATTTTTGGAAATATCTCTTATTTTTTATAATTGGTATCAACGATTTATTCTTACAAAAACACTCTAAATTTACCTCATAATATTTACAACCATGGACGAAGCCTTAATCGTGGTTATGCATAAATTGTTATTTGTTAGTTGAGTCGAAGATAATGCTTGGTAGTTGTAATTGTTGAACAAAAAAGATACTTTTGTGTACGTATACGTTTTATATGTGTTAAAGTAACAATGGTTCTATCTATGCATCATTTAAGTAGGTAGGAAATTAATATTGTACTTTGATAAAGTCGAAAGAAATATGTAACTTTTGAAAATGAGAACAAAGAATCCCCAATTTAAAAATGCAAGAATGGAGACGAGAAATACCCTATCATATTAATCTTATAATATAAATAGTTTTTATAATTTTACGATATTAACTATTCATTACATTTTATATAAATAGTTAATTATCAATTAATATAACTTTTGTATTGTAGAATTATATCGTTTTCTTTCTTCTTATATGTTGTATAGGTCATTTAGATATATTTTATTGTTTTAATTTTAATATCGTTTATTATTTATCTATAAAAATAACTAAAAAAGCTTAAATTTCTTAAACTTTTAGCATGTCAAAAACATGATTTCTCGATGGATGTCCCTACCCCTTGATGGGGATTTAGTCATATAGAGGCATTTCCCGACAGAAATGGAGACTACGAGTGAAAATCGAAAATGAAGATGTGGAATGAGATCATTGTGGCCCCATTACTATCTCTACAATCACATCATACACACATCTCGTGCAGGCTCGGTGATGAGGGAGGGCAAAATGGGCCTCTGCCCCCAAAATCCAGAGGGTCACAAATTTTTTAGGGTATGTTTATGTGTAATGTTCAATAAGTCACAACACAAATCCAACCGGACCAACCCTCGCTAGACGTAGACGCTTGACGCCTTGACCGCTCCTCCGCCTGGCGCAGTGGCGCCCTCGTCCCCATCGCTGGAAAATGTAGTGTCGTCGTCGGTTGAGTTCCACGAGGCCACGAGGGGCCTCTCACCTTTGCGTCTGTAGCCCTAGCTCCTCGCCTCCTCGTCTTGCAGACTCAGAGACTCATTCGAACTTTGACTCCTCCGCCATGGTAACTGGGAAGTAACGATTCTTTTAAGTTTCAACTTTCAATTTCATTTTATATTTGACAATGTTCAGTGCATATTTGGTTATATATGACAAAAACAAAGTTTATACTTCTATTGTTATATCTGATTTATGATTTTCTGGCTAGTTGATTCGGAATTTTCAGAAATCAGAAGCCTCAAAGGCTATTGGCCTGTTGATCTACTTAATTTCTGGACAGCGGACACAATTTTGCTGGTGGACCGTGGACACAATCTGCAGCCATCACCAATTCACCATCAGGTTGTATATTTTCATTTTTCTAAAACATTTTACTAATCGTTTTATAAACTTTTATGTATATTAGGATGAGAAAACACGAGTTTGGGTATGAAAAACGTAAAAAGAAAAAACAAATTGTAGTGCTTGTTAAGTCTCAAAGTGGGGCCTCTTGATAAGTTTTTTTAAAAATAAGACTAATGTTGATGATTCTAATATTAATTTTAAGTTTATATGACCTTTTTTATAGTTATTGCATAGAGCCTTTAAAATCTAAGAAACCGCCCTGATCTCGTGTTACTCTCTTTATCTATCTCTTGTTTGTTTTTTTTTTCTTGTACGGGTGCAAAATGCAAATAAGTGAATAACGAGTCAATGAAGGACCTATATGGCTAAAGTCAACAAGATGAAGGCGTTTCATTGTAAATTATATAAAACTTAAGGACCAGATTCTAAATACCGAGAAAATACATCGGGAGAGTCGTCTTTATAGGGACTTTTTTGGCTTTCTGGGCTTCCACTTGAATCTCGGTGAAGACTGGCTGCTCGGCTGCTCCAGAGCCAACATTTTTCATATTCATCGGAATCTGGGTGAGAAAGAGTAACCCCTTTTTCATCTTTGATTCGATTATTATTCTCTATGAATATCCTGAATCGAATTTAGCTTTTTTTGTTTAGGGTTCTAAATTTTATTATTTCCATGTATGGTATAGTTGGTAGCGGCAGATCAGAAGAATGGGTTCAGAGACCAAAGTTCTTTCACTGGAGGAGGTTTCGAAGCACGATAAGAAAGATGATTGTTGGCTTATCATATCAGGAAAGGTTAGATCTCTTAGCAATTGAATTCTTAATCTCTTTTACTTTTTTTTTTTTTTTTTTTGCGAGTTCGATTAGAAGTTGCTAATTTGTTCTAATCATATTGGAATCTGTATGTTTATAGTTGTCTAGTACCATTATATGTGTTCTAATTATGTCAGATCTGACTCAACATCGAGTTTTCCGAAATTGAAATTAGCCAATTACGGGAGGTTGGTTTGGATTATATGAATGTTTGTGTAAAAGGTACTGCTTAATTAGTGGATTTATTGTTCCAGGCGAAAAGTTGCTTATGAATTCGCAAGTTTTTTGGTTATTTTATGTTCTAATCCTTGACATGTGATTTTGCTAAGAAACCTAATATAGCTAGTGCAAAGATGTAATTTGGATCATAACAAAAGAGCTTAAGTGATATATATTCCATTATATATTTGTAAATAAAGGGGAAATGGCGCCTAATAGCTATATACTTTTGAGTTTGTGCATGTTTATGCTATGTACTTCTTTTGCGCATATTTAGTACTTAACTTTCAAAGATGTTGAAAATAGGTAGTTGACACTCTAAATTACATAGCTATTAGATTTCATTTTATAGGTAGTTCAACTACCTAATTGGAACCCTTTTGAAAATTTGAGTATTAAATGTACACAAAATATATAGCATAAATGTGTACAAGCATTAAAGCACATAGCTATAGGCACCATTTTTTCTAAGTCTAGCTGCAAACAGAAATAACATATCATATACCATGAGAAGAATCATGAGGATTTGATTGGAGAAAAGTTAGGTTTGTACGGCTTCTAATCATTTATTTATATCCAGAACTAAGACACCTCACAACTATTGTAAGTCTTCACCACTCTAACTTTCTATCGAACAAACTGACTTGCTCTGTTCACAGAGGTGTTAAAAGAATCTAGTAACAGTTTTGGATTCATTTTAAGTTGATTAAAGTCAATTACTACATGGATTCAAGTGGTTTCTTAATTGCAAAAATATTAACTTTGAATAGCAAAATTGACGAAAATATTGGTGAAAATATGGTATTTAATTTTCCTCTGCAGCCTCCTTTGATCGATGAAACTATGATCTTGGTTAATAAGTAATAACCAATAGATACTTACCAATATGACATACAGAATGTGGTTGGTTGATTTGAAGTCGAGGTAGCAAACTGGCGGGTGGGCCGTGGGTTGGTTAAATGTTTAAAACAGATATGTATTTGGTACAGGTTGACCTATGAACTTTAATTTGCTCCCCCCCCCCCCCCCCCCTCCCCCCTTATTTTTTTTTTTAATTATAAATGATGTGTTAAGTATGATTTTACAAAGAATATTACTACGATGAGACTTTTTTTCTAATTAAGCATTTTGGGAGGTGATTTTTGGCCCATTTAATCTAATTCTTATTTTAGATACAATTCAACCCATATGGAGACCATTTATATGTAAACAAACAGATTAAAAGTCAGTGAAAATCACAACCTCTAATATGATGTAAGGATATAGATTATATGGTTTGAATTGAACACACTATTGCTTGACGCTTTGGCAAAGTGCTTAAGACTTGACCTATTTCAGTCAGGGGTGAGCAAAGAAATCGAAAACTAGAAAAAAAAAAAAAACTAAACCTAAAAAAGCCACACAAAAAAACCACAGGTTTGGATTCGGTTTTAAAAAAGCCAAAATATTCAGTTTTGGTTTTACCCAATTACCCATAAAACCGAACCGAACCACACCAAAGTATATATGTTGATATTTTTTCTACTTTTTATTCTACTTAATGTTCGATCTCAAAGTTTGAACAGGCGATTGAAGCCTTGAACGAGGTTTGGTATTTCAAGAATGCTATGTAACTTGTAAGTTACTTATTTGAAAATTTTTTAAGTTGAATGAACAGTAGGTTGTCATGTTATTTCAAGCTTTTATTTCATTATGTATCATTAACAGATTATCCGGAATGTCTAATTCAACTTCAGTGAGCAATGAGTGATTTTATCATTTAATTAACAAATTACATTATATTAGCTTAATTTCTTGGTATGATTGATTAAACGTAGATTTTAAGTTTATAAATCAAAAGTTTAAGAATCAAAAAGAGGGGAGAAGCTAAAAAATAAAAGTAAAAAACCGCAAAAAACTACTAAACAACCACAAAGAGGCACCAACTCAGTTTATAAATTTCAAAAGTCGCAAGTTTGGGTTTGGGTTTGGGTTTTATACCAAAACGGCACCACGCTCAGTGAGTTGATGTAACCGGGAAATGAAAAGCTAACAATGGCAGGGTTGTATGCAATGCTAACAATGGCAGATTTGTATGCAATCTCAGGAACAAGCAAATCATAATTCTTTTTGTCTCTATTTAGAGTTTTTCTTTTATGTATTCAATCTATTAGTATGCCTTTACCTCTGAAGCAAACTTTCTTCTCTAGTATTCAATCTATTAGTATGCCTTTACCTCTGAAAGGGTTTCATTAAACATTATTTCTTGAACCAGACCTTTCATTTTTTTTTATCGTACAGTATTACTTTATTCATCATCTAATATTCCAAGGTCCTCACCAGTACTCCAATCGTAGAACGAATAAACATTATCACTACGACACAAACATGATCTAAGCCTTGTAGTATAACATATCTTATTTAAAGTTGGTAATAATTTGTGGAGTCTTATTTAAATGATAACGGGACTTCTGAGAATGTGATTTCAGATGACTGACATGTATTGCACCATGAAATATAGGTGTACAATATAACTCCATTTCTGGATGATCATCCTGGAGGTGATGAAGTTCTCGTATTAGCAACCAGTAAGATTGTCAAAATTCGATTCCCTTTTCTCGTTTATATATCACCAACCAGTCATTTTATTGGTTTCTTTTTTAAATTCATTATTTTGCAGAGAAAGACGCAACCGAAGAGTTTGAAGATGTGGGCCACAGTCAGAATGCAAGAAACATGTTGATAGATTACTACGTGGGTGATATTGATATCAACACCATGCCAAAAAAAGGACAGTACAAGCCACCTTCGGGCTCTGGATCGAAACAAGCTTCTGGAGGCTCATCCAACACCACGTTAATGTTGGTTTTACCGATACTTATATTGGTGTTGGCATATGCGCTCTATCATTTTGCGAAAAAAGACGAGGTGATTGCTTAAGTTGGCTAAATCTTTTGCTTTTATAAAAGATCGTATAATGTGTGGAATGTGGATGGTATGAAACCGATACGATACCCCTGGTATTTTGTAATTTTTTTTAGCTATAAGTACCTCTCTCTCTCTCTAGCTACTTGTAGTATGGCAATCTATTTGTGTTTTCTTCTTCAGTCGACTATCGATGAACGAGGGTTTTCTGGTTTTGCTTAGACTTAAATGAGGATAAATAAAGTTGTTTTCGAAATTTGATGTGAATCATTGGTTTTGTTTTTATGGATTTGCTTAGCAAGGTTTAAATAAACCTGTTTTTGCAGTTTTGGAAACTAATAATTAGATAATAGTTGTAACCAAAAGTGATGCCGGAAAATGTAGTGTTTGGTTTAGCTTCTGCTGTTTGCTATCATAATTATCAAATAATCAGTTTTAACTGTTTGGATTTACGTTTTAACTTGTAAAATGACCAAATAATCACTTATTAAGCTAATAAGCTACAATTTTTAACTTATAAAAACATTGTGGTAGGACTAACGCCAAACGCAAATAATCACTTATTAACGTATGCAATCCAAACACTTTAAACCAATTGTTTACATTATTATAACGTAATAAGCTAATAATCCCGTTTATAACGCAAAACCAAACGGTTTTAAAAGGGCGAGTACACCCCATACCAGCTCACCCTAAGGAGTTGTGTTATGCATGTATCCCCTTCCATTATATTTACTAATTATGTTATAAATCTATGTTACAAAGGAGAGTAAAAATTTAAAACATTTTTGAGATTTTCGTCTTTTGTTTTCAATCTAGTCACCTAATCTATGTTACAAAGGAGAGTGAAAATAGAAAAACGCAAAAACTATTCATAACACATTTAAATAAATTCTCATCTCTAAATGCGCTTTCTTAAAAATAATCAATGTTTTTATTTTTATTAAAAGCTTCAAACCGAAAATTCTCGCTTGCTAAACGCAGCTTTAATCCCTTCACTTGTTAACATGGTGCATAAATACAAATTATAGGAACGACATTCGTCACAATGTCAGATTTTGACGGATCTTTTTCCAACACGTTAAAACTCATACATAAACATCTTTTCTTATCAAAAGACTTTGCAATCTATTGCTATAATGCATTTTGACTTATTTAAAAACTAGTTTTTAACCCACGTATTACGTGGATAATTTTAATAAAGTATTTATACAAAATGTATATAAAAAAATAAAAACATACAACTATTAAATATATTTAAAATAACATAAAAATATTATTATTATTTCCCGTAACTATTGTTTTTCTAACTTTATAAATTGGTATAAACATTAGTGTTTTTTATGATTATTTCAAAACTTTTATTATTAATTTAATATATTTTAATCGATACAAATAGAAATTTTAGTTTATATATAATATAATTTTTACATTTTTTTTTATTATAAATTAAAAAATAGAGTGTATTATCTTTTTAAATAATATTGTAATTTTATTTTAATATTTAAAGACTAAAAAAATAATAGAGTGTATTTAGCTTTTAAAAAGTATTAATAAAATGTATTTAACTATTAATCTTTTATTTTTATTATATATATGGATTAATTCAAGATGTTTAATTTAAGAATCTGAATAAAAAAAATAGAGAGGAAAACCAAAATAAATGTGCTATGAGATGATGACATGTAACATGAATTATTTACTTTTTTAGAATGTAAAGATTTACTTAATTTTACAAAAATAATTATTTATTATTTTATAAAAATACATTAATAGTATTATTTTTTATTGTTAATTATATTTTTTATTGTGTTTAGTTATTTATGAATAGTAACCTTTTTATTTTTTTAGTTTCTGTTTAAATTACTATAATTAAAATTTTTATTTTTACATGGAACACAATGTTAATAAATTTATTATAACTTTAAAAAATTTATAAAATATTATTATTAACACTATATTATTTTTATTTTTAAATGCATGGAATAGTAATCTAGTTAGATAAAAATTAGGGTTTACGTAGATAGTTATTAAAATTATTTAATGAGATTGCCTTTTATATATTGACATTAAATTAGATAGTAATTAATTTTGTCATTTATTTAGTTTTTAAGAACAAATTATATAATTAGTTTAGAAGAGTTATATTTGGAAATTTAGGAAGGAAAACAAAAATATGAGTAGCTCAGAAAGCGACACTTGGCGCTGAATATTTTTTTTTAATTATAATACTAGATTAATACTCATGTATTACATGGATTGATGTAAAAGATTTGTTATAAATTAAATATTAATAAAGAGGTGAGATCCCATAAGAACCTTCAAAAAAAATTTTAAAATTAAGATACAATAAAAATCAATAAAAAGATGGCATACATGCAAAATCATTGAGTCAATGGTAAAAAATGATGACTGTAAGTCAATGTTTAAGTCAAAGAAGACGTCTAAAATGTGATTCAAAATATTTAAATTATTGATTTAAATATAATATTTTAAGGCTCTTACAGATGCAATTCAATTCAATTATTATCTTACTATTATTGATTAAAAAAATGCTAAACATTCATTCTGTTTTATTTGTTGTTGTGTTATCATCAATAATTCCAATGAAAATCAACAAAATAATTTTTAAATGGTAATTATTTTATATTATTATTTTTTATGAAGTATATTAATTTAAATTGTATAAATTTGTTAGAGATCTTAAAATAAACCATACATAAGTTTGTCTTATTTGAGATGTTTTAATTAATAATAAATATTTATTGCCTTAGTGATTAAAACTTGATATAACATGTCCAACGTCAACTTAATAAATAATTAATTAAGTAAGATTAGTCGAAATTAAGTTATTTTAAAATAGGAATTAGTGCGCAAAAAACCTCAAACTTGTCAGCTTTTTGTGATTAAAACCTCAAACCATTTTTCGTTGCATAGAAAACCCCGAACTAACTAAAAATCAGCAAATCAATGTTTTATCAATGAGTAACCGGTTGAAACCGGTTATTAATCCTACGTGGACTGGTAAATAACCTACGTAGAATAACTTTTAATTGTTGAAACCGGTTGCCAAGTATTACACATCATTTAAAACCCCGTTGATAATTTTTAATTGTAATTTTTAAGCGGGATTACCTCATCTACGAGCGTTAAAATGATGTGTAATACTTGGAAACCGATTTCAACAATTAAAATTTAGTCTACGTAGGTTATTTACCAGTACACGTAGGATTAATAACCGGTTTCAACCGGTTACTCATTGATAAAACCTTGATTTGCTGATTTTTAGTTAGTTCGGAGTTTTTTATGCAACGAAAAATAGTTTGGGGTTGTAATCACAAAAAGCTGACAAATTTGAGGTTTTTTGCACAATTATCCCTTTAATATATATAAATTTTGCAACATTTATTTTTGAAGCTCTAGAAAATATTAATACAAAATTTTATTTAAAAAAATACATTTGAAATTTGAATGATTATTTTTTAATGTGTCAAAATTTAATACTTAACATATAAAGATTTGATGATAAAAAGTTTTTTAAATTTATTTTAAACTAAAGTATTTAGTTATAATTTCATAAAATCATTCGGACATTTAAACTTTTGATATTTTATTGATCTTTTAAAATTTTTTATCATAAAACTAAATTTTTATTTTACCGATTTTTTTAAATTATTTACTCTTTGAGACATTTAAACATGAAGTTTATTATTTTATTGATTTAAAAAAAAATTATTTTAGCCTTTTAATCTTGAAAACTTTTAATGAATATTAATTGTAGTTTGAATTATTTTAGGTAACAAAAATAATAAGTTTCAACAATAAAGTTTAATTAAATCAATTAAATGATAAGGATGTTACTTAAATTAATGTTAAATTTTATTTTTGAAAAAAGAGCGGGAAAATGAAAAAGTGAGGTATTAGAAAGGTGACACGTGGCAGAAATTGTTCTCAATTATTATAATATATAGATATAAACTTTTGAAACAAGTTTGACTTTTATGAGTCAAACCATTAAATCGACACATTATACATATATATATTATTCACTAATGAAATTACTATTCATAAGTGAGTTTTTTTTTTAAAATGCACCATTAAAGTATAATATAATGAGGGTTTTCTAATATGCACCATTAATTATTTTATATTATCATATATAAATAGTTTGTTTTAATAGTTAAAAATTCTATCAAGTATTAAATAATTAATTTTATCATTAATATTTTATTAATAAAAGTTTCCTACATATAATATAACATGTGATCTATTAACTATATATCATCGATAATTTTTTTCTTACGTGTAAGAATATTACATGTATTAAATTGTTGTAACACTAATTTAATTTTATAGAAATTAATAAAAAATATATATGTTAAGGGTACTTTTAAAATTATATTACTATGTGGTGTATGTCATAAGAGAAAATTAATATTGAATATATTATGATTTAACACTACAAATTTACATTTTATACCGGTTTTTATAAAATTTCTTTATTATAACTATTATTGTGAGTTGTGCCTATTATACATAGAAACTTTTGTAATTTTTTCTAACGTAAAACTATTAATATACTCACAATACAATCAAACAAAAAAAAAAAAACAATCCAAACTAATATGTGTAATTTATTGATTTTTTTTATTAAAGTAAAATATAAAAATCTACCAATGAATGAACGTTCAAAATTATTAATTTCTAAAGTATTCGTGTTGGGATTAGTAACAAAATATTACATATCCATTCTATTGATTTATTTTTTTAATTAAATCAACTAAAAAAAATCCCAAGTAAAAAAATATTAAACCTAAATTTGAAAACATAAAAGAAATATTTGAATTGATAAATTTTCATATATCTGTATATGAATTAGTAATAAAAACACCATGTAACTAAAGTTTGATAGTAGAACAAGATAAAAAATATTTTATTAATTTATTTTTTATTTAGATATATACGTTGCATTTACAACACAACAAATGTAGTGTTTTAGATCAATGTACATCAAAATCTTAGGTTTATTTTTTTAGTTTATTATAATATATAATTTATTAGAGTTTTTAAATTTTTTTAAAGCATAATTTTATTTACTACGATTTTACATTATTTTTTTACTTTATTAATAAAAAAATACACATCTATACATCCGTCGCAACGCGCGGACACCACATAACTTGTTTTTAACAATATTGACTGTCAAAATGCAACAAAAATTAGTGACAAAATTAGCAGTGTCATTTATTCGTGACCGTATTTTGCATTTGGTTTCAACTAAGCTGTTTAACTCGTGCGTTGCAGCGGGATCATAAATTATATTTTTATAAATATATTATTTTAAAGGGAAAATTTCGCAAAAAACCATCAAACTACAAGTTTTTTTCGATTAAGTCCCTCAATCAATTTTTTTGTCCCCTAACCAAATAAAAATCACGAATTTGGTGTTTTTTTTCAAGAAAAGTTACCGGTGACCTGTTGAGCGGGTTGCAATTGCTGACGTGGATTTTATAAATCTATAATTTTTTTCGATTAAGTCCCCCAACTAAATTACTTTGTCTTATAAATCCTTTAACTAAATTATTTTGTCTTATAAATCTCTCCACTAATTTTTTTTGCCACATAAATCCCTTATCTTGATAAAACTCATGTTATTTATTGTTTTATCAATTTGAGTGATTGTTCAATTGACACTCACGTCACACGTACGTGGATGCAAAAAAATAAATCAAAATGATAAATCAAAACGATCATTTTTATTGTTTAAAGTTTAGTCGGGATGAACTAGTTAAATATATTTAAAAATGTGGTCTAGACAAACATAGGATCGAAAAAATCATCATTTATGTTTTTATATCAAACCAACTTAAGTTATCCGGAATAACGGACCTTTAAAAAAAATTAATTATTTTCAAACAACCATCGTCGTTTTGAAAAAATATTATTTTCAAACCAACTTATTTTGGTCTAGATAAACATGGCATGCTCTGTCATCGAAATAAACATCATTGTTTTTAAAAGTTTAAAAAAAATTCGTTTTATTTTATTGAAAAGTTGAAAGGTTTAAGTAGTTCTGCGACTTATTAGGAAAAAAAAATTGAATGGGGACCTAAACGAAAAAATTTTATACTTTGATGGTTTTTGCAAAATAAGTTTAAGCATGTTAACCTGTTATAACAGGTTAACGGACCAATTTAAAAGGTTTAGACAGTTTGGAGACGTATCAGAAATAAAAAATGAAATGGGGACTTAATCGAAAAATTTTTGTACTTTGATGGTTTTTTGCATAATTTTCCCTATTTTAAAATAATAGAATAACATTAGTTACCGATCGTAATTCTCACCCGAGGATCACTTGCTGCTTTCAATCTAAGTTTATAAATGGAAAAAATGTGATTGATCAATCAACTAAATATAAAATAATTGTCATTTGAAAAATAGTTGAAAAGACAAACAATTTTATGTTGGAATGTAGAAAAAAAGAATGCGATCATAATGATATATTCGTCCTTTTGTATAATATAATATATCAAATTTCATAACACATAAACAAAACAATTATATATTATATATGAAATAAAATAATTAGTTAGCTGCACACCTATCTGCCTAATAAAAATAGTTCCGACGATAACAACTTTTATATCAGATTGTAGATTAAAATAATGCGATCATAATATATATTCAAATTTTAATAAAACATAATAGGGCTAATTGCTAAAAATAGAAACAACTTTGTGCAATTTTAGCATTTTTAGTAACATTATTTATTTTTTATTATTAATAGTATTGACTTTTACATTTTTATCATTTATAGCAAAACTTAAAAAAGTTGTTGCTATAAATGATAAAAAGAATACAAAAGTTATTGCTATTAAGAATACAAAATACAAAATTTGATACTATTTGTGACAAAAAATAAATAATGTTCTTATAAATGATAAAAAAAAATCAAAAAGGTGTTACTATTTTTAGTAATTGACACAAACATAATACGTCAAATGTTATCACAGAAAAACAAAAGTGTTATATATTATATACAAAGTAATAAAAAAGTTAGTCGGTCACCTGTCTGCCAGCTAGCTATACTATTCAGTGAACAGTGAAATAGTGTGATCGATCAATTTTATGTTATTTTAAAATAGCTGAGACGAAATACAATTTTATGTTAAAATGTAGATAAAAGAAAAGCGATCATGATGAT
Source organism: Centrapalus pauciflorus (assembly GCA_020465985.1). NCBI lineage: Eukaryota > Viridiplantae > Streptophyta > Magnoliopsida > Asterales > Asteraceae > Centrapalus > Centrapalus pauciflorus. The sequence goes on along the minus strand of JAANYP010000063.1, from coordinate 374,548 downwards.
ATATTTGAATTTTTATAAAATATAATACGTCAAACGTTATAATAGAATAAACAATTATATATTATATATAAAATAAAATAAAATAAAATATTTAGCCCGTTGTAATCCTTCCTGGTTTAAGAAAACAGTTCCGACGATAATAAATTTTATATCAGAATGTAGACAAAAATAATACGATTATAATAATATATTCAAATTTTAATAAAATACAATATATCAAAAGTTATCATAGGATAACAAAAATGTTATATAATATATATAAAATAATAAAATAATCAACTGTTTACCTGCCTGCTTGAGCTATCTGTCAGCGTGCTTAACTGTCATTGAACAGTAAAAGGAAGTTTATAAATAGTTATATTGATACTTACAAGACCAACAAGATCTATGTGATGAAAACTAACCCATCTAATTTTTGGTCACTAAATTTTAGTTGATTGATTTTTGTTGTTAGTCACCAAATCCCCAGCCAAATGGGATGTTCATGGATAGTAACCGAACCAAAATTTTATTTCGGATGGTTAATCGGAGATACCGGTTCGAGAATTTCGTGAACCTAAAACCGAAAAAACGTGTTAACCGTTTTTTCGCTTCGGTTATTCGGTTAACCAATTTACCATTTTTTATTTAATAAATTAAACGTTTAAATTAAAAAAACTCCAATAATTAGTTTCTAAAAACATCAAATGTCTAAGATAATAAAATAAGAAATAAAACTACAAAATATCTATATAATATCATTAAAAGATTGAACATTATCTTTAAAAATGAAATAGAAACAAAAAAAAAAACTATTTTATAATATTTCAAAACTAAATTGTTCTAGTGAAATAAAATTGTACATAATTTTTGGGATAAATGTTAATATGTATAAACATAAAAGTTAAAGTATATAAAATAAAATGTATTTCGGTTAACCTTCCGTCGCTAAAATCATGAACCTAAATCGAAACCGAAAACGAAGTTTTTTTCAGGCACGGTTAACCAAACCGAAAATAATAGAAAATCCCGATTCGGCTAACTTCAAAATCAGAACGGTTTTTTGGTTTTCCGTATCGATTTTCAGTTTCGAATTTTTTTGAATACCCTTGCATGGCATGATTGATTTAGCACTTGAGCAAGATACATTGCGTTAGACTTGACAATACGTGTAATTGTGTCTGGTGTTATGTCAGACACGAATTTTATACGACGCGAATTTGTAATACACGAACACGACAAGAATTATAAAACACGTCTGGATATGAAATACGAGCACGACACGTAAAAAAATCTTGTAACACGTGACACGACACGCATAAAACACGTGTCAGACTAAAACACGAATTTAATATAAAACATATATAATTATAAATCCAATACATTATAATTCAAGTATCCAACAACACACTAAAAGTATTTAAAACCACTATTAATGGCTGTAACCGAATTTGAGGCGAAGTTTTGACCGAACTAGACTCATTGTTGATATCCAAGTCGACAATTTCTTTATCACATCATCCATGTGAGAGACAAACCCGAACTTTTTTAAATATTTCAAATTAAGTGGGACTCAAATTTATTTAGAAATTTTGAAACCCTAGTTTATACGTGTCTTATACATGTCTTATGCGTGTCATCGTGTAACACGATATTTATACGTGTTTTACACGTGTTTATACATATAAATTCGTATTTTACCTGTATAAGACACGAAACACGAATTTTGAATTCGTGTTGACACGAAACTTACACGAAACACGAATTTTTAAAACTCATATACGAAAAACTCGTGTCGTATATGTTTCGTGTACCGAATTGTCAAGTCTACGCTGCATAGAGGATTCTCAGACAATGTAACAATAATAAGCTTGTGATGGAATCAAATAAAAGTAGTTAATTACACACACCTTTATGTAACATAACAATAAAGAATCTTAGAGCAAGCATTTCCTAATTAATTAATAAAAAAATAAAAAAATAAATTATATTTATCTTGTTTTTATCATGTTATACAAACATTACAATATGATGTGGTCAAACGGGTTTGATAACAATAAAATGTATTCTATGATTGCTATTCAAACCCTTTTTATGTTATACAAACGTTACAAAAGTATTATTAAATACATATTTTATAATAAACATGGATCTAATCCAAGTTAGAGTTAATAGATAATAGCCAAGTGTAACCTATCATATAGTAAAATAGTTTAGGTAAGAATCAAGTGTCGATCTCAGGGAAACGATGATGAATGATGATAATAAGTATATGGTTACTAATTAATCATAGACAATAAGTAGTTGATTCTAAATAACTATTATAATGAAACAAATGAGCTAACTTAGACTATGAAGCAGAACAAACAAAAGTAGTGGACAATTTAGTGTCAAAACACTATATTCACCTAGAATCAATCCCCCTAGTCTCGATGATAGCATTTAAGCCTGATATTGAATTTAATACACGTGATTCTTGAAACCAATTAAACTTCCTAGTTAGGTTATTTAACTTATGAATATTGGAAAGACACGTGAAGTTCTTCACTATATCCACCTCAAAACATGCAATTAAAACACAATCACTTTGATTATCAGAGATATATGATTAAGACTAATCCAAGTTACACAAAATGGTTCATCTCAATGTAACTTCACTTGTAAAGTCATAAACTTGAAATCCCCTAACAACTTTTTACCGGTTCCGGTTTCAGAAAACGATTAATTGGTAAGACAATTAGTCGAAATAAATATTCAAAACAAAAGGCTTCTGCCACAAATTGAATTGACTATCTATTGAATATTAATGAAATATCAAGTTTTTACCAAACAAATGTAAACAAATAAACCAATGAAATCAAAAGAACGATTCAATCCAATAACGTTATCATCTAAACTAGGGTTCAATCATCTAAGTAAATGCAAAAGAAAATCACCCCATGGTTAGGGTTACCATCATCTCAATCAAAACACCAACAAAAGAATTCATACGATATTGAGAACCCAAACCAATGTTAGAATGATGAATGGAGAAGTTGAAATCATGAAATTCTTCAATTTTTCTTTATAAAAATCGTCCTCCCAATTCTTAGAATCGTGCTCTCCTTTTTGTGTTGCTCTTTTTCCCTCTTTCTAGTCCCAAGCCGTCGTCCCTTGTTTCTCTCTTCAAAAACCAGGTTAAAGTATATGTCCTTGCGATTTTAGCGTGCGCTTCTAGGGTGATTTCCATGGCCATGTTTTCTTTTATGCACTAGCGCTTTTATCTTCAAATCCATGGCCATGGATTGTCTTTCATGTATCAGCGGGCGACTTCTCTTCAAATCCATGACCTGTCTAAATTCCATGGTCATGGAATATTCTTCTTTGTATCCAATGCTTGATAGTTTATCTTTAAATCTTGACTTTTCATCATTCAGTTTTATTGATTCGTAAATGTCCGCTACAAACCTCCGGAAACAAAATTACTTCATTTCAATATCGAATTCGAAAGTTTAGCTATCATAACACACTTAAATGATGGAGATATGCCAAAAAAAAAATCTATCTATACTATTAAAAGAGTAACTAAATGTCACATGGCAAGCTCTCATTTAATTTGCCACATGGCATCCTCTCATTAATTTGCCACATGTCGCTCTCTCCTTTTGCCACGTCATTTACTGATTTTATCTTTTAAAATTTAAAACAAATCAAATCTATGTAAATCTAATATGGATTAATTTAATAACTAACTAACTAAAATTAAGTAAATTTTATTATTCATATAATTATTATATTATACATATATATAAATATCAATTTCAAAAGTTAACCCATGTAATACATGGGTAATAAGCTAGTATGTATAAAATCAACAACATCACTATACAATGACAATGGTTCACAAACATATTGATCCAATGTTTGTACCACAATTGTGGTTCATAAACCAATTCAAAACAAGGATTATGTTTCACGAAATACATTCCAAAACTTAATATAAAAAATACGGTTATATTTAAAAAAAAACATCTATGAACTTTCATGGATTTATCGATTAAGTAACTGCACTTTTTTAGTATTTAAGTCCCTAGATAATTTTTGTATAATACAAAACTATATATTTGACTTGTTTAGTGAAAAAAAAAGGCTTAAGGTACAAGCTCTAGGAGTAACATATTGCACCAATAAGACCAATGTTGTGAAGAGCGAGATCTTACATATGATTGCTTTCGTGTTTGCAAGATCAGAATCGTAGAGCGAGATCGTAATATCGTACCACAAATTAATACTTTTTTCTATTCCAAGATACTATAATTTATAATTTTATGTCATAAATTAGTGGGTTTAATATGAAAAAACCAACATGTTTTCATATTTTTTGCGATTTAGTCCCCCCGTGTTATTTTTTACTAAGAAATTTCTCAAGTTGTTGTTTTCAATCCGGTTTTCGGAAAAAGTTTATTTTTTTTTTCATATCAACCCTGTCTTTTTTCACAAAAAACCAACATGCTTTCACTATTTTTCTTCGAAAAGTCTACAAACTTGAAAACCTTTTTGAAAAATAAAGAAAAATCCTAAAAATCACAAACAAATATATTACTTAAGGATTTTATTGGTAAAACATAACACGGATGGACTAAGCCGCACAAAACGTGAAAACATGTTGTTTTTTTCATGTTAAACCCTAAATTAATTGTATAACACTTCAAAAAAATATTTATACATTAAATTGGGAAACAACGTACGTTCATATATCCTACAATTTGACCAACTATTCTAATGGACAAAATGCATGGATTCGGGTAAAATGTTGGATCGGGGTGATAAACGCTCATAATGACTAATTAAGAAGGTAAAATTTCAATTTTATGATCCATTTTTTAGTAAAAAATAACATTTGATTATATTTATTGGCCTAAAATTTGAATTTCATATCATTTTTCGGTCAAACTAGATATTTACGTAATCTTTCTCGGCCTAAAAACTATTACAATAACTTTATTGTCAAATTTCGTATTTTATATTACCTTTCTTGGGTGGGTTGCGGCGTTGTGCGGTAAAATTTTCACATAAGTATTATTTCTGTTTCCTTCTTATCATTATTCTTCCCCTTTTTGAAGCACTTCTGCAAAAATTAGTGACAAAATTAGTAGTGTCATTAATTCCTGACCGTATTTTGCATTTGGTTTCGTTTATAAGATGTATAAGATCTATGTGATGAAAACTGACCCATCTAATTTTTGGTCAGTAAACAATTTTAGTCAATTGGTTTATGTTGTTAGTCACCAAATCCCCAAGCATGATCTATTGACCACTGGAGCGAGATACATTGCGTAGAGGATTCTCAGACAATGATTGAACATGAATCATTCTGTTAATATTTATACGCCGATATTTACAATCTAACAATAATAAACTTGTGATGGAATCAAATAAAAGTAGTTAATTACACACACCTTTATGTATCATAACAATAAAGAATCTTAGAGCAAGCATTTCCTAATTATTTAATACAAAAAGTAAATACATCATATTTATCTTGTTTTTCTCATGTTATGCAAACATGACAAAATGATGTGGTCAAACGGGTTAGATAACAATAAAATATATTCAATGATTGCTATTCAAACCCTTTTTATGTAATAGACTTGATGCTTGTCAACTACTTAAGTTCTAATTAAAATATATGGTGATTATATTAATGCATAAAATATACTAAAAAACCAAATAAATGTTCCAGCTCTGTTTGTATAGTGCTGAATAGAATCATTAAGAGGTGGTTTAACCTTTAAATGAGTCTTTTAATGATTCTATTAATAAGTAAACAAACAAATCTTGTGTAACTATAAAAAGTAGTTTAGATAGCACATGGAAGGAGTGTTAGTTTATTTAGCCATATATAACCATATATTCATGTCAAAATGAATGAAGTACATGATTGTCATGACCCGACATTAATATTTGGCTTTTGTTCAATAAAATTCATGACGAATTTATATATTTAATTTTATATATATATATATATATATATATATATATATATATATATATATATATATATATATATATATATATATATATATATATATATATATATATATATATATATATATATATATATATATATCTCTATCTATATATATATATATATATATATATATATATATATATATATATATATATATATATATATATATATATATATATATATATATATATATATATATATATATATATATATATATGATGCGTATAACAATAATTTAAACATGGTTATGATATAAAAATTTCTAAATTTTTTAAAGGTTGGTACCTTCGGGTGCACTTGATTTCGAAAGGTACTTTTTTGAACCTGACTCTCTTTCTCTCTCTCTTTATCTCTCTCTCTCTCTCTCTCTCTCTCTCTCCCTCTCTCTCTCTCTCTCCCTATATATATATATATATATATATATATATATATATATATATATATATGTATGTATGTATGTATGTATGTATGTATGTATGTATGTATGTATGTATGTATGTATGTATGTATGTATGTAAGTATGTATGTATGTATGTATGTATGTAAGTATGTATGTATGTATGTATGTATGTATGTATGTATGTTCGGGATCCATAGAAAACCATCTTTGACTGGAATACTAAATAACCATTGTGATTGGTTATAAATGTCCCTTGTTTGGTTACAAACATAAAAGGGTATTTTAGTCATCAAAATAATTTGAATATTAAATGCTACAACATAGATTAGGAAATCCCTAAATTAATGGGATAGCTGAACAATTTTATTCTCTCATCTCTAAATTAATGGGATCACAATATTATTATCTCATCCCTAAATTAATCAAAATTTATTTATCCGCAAAAATCCATCTTTGTGAAAAAAAAAATCAATGGATTCCGTAGACGAAGATTCAGATATCGATATGAACCATGTTCATCGCCTGCATCCACGCGATAATGTACGATTTGGTAATTTTTTGGCTGCTGAACTTGTGCACTAACCGAATTTAAACTGCACATGTACGTCTGAACTTGTGCAGAGTATGAGAACAGTTCAATACATCAGAACGTTGTTGAATAACAATGTACGTTTTAGTGACGTTTTGGATGCTGAACTTGTGCATTTAAAAACCCATTAGATTGCTGTTAAGTCAGACCACATGTACGTCTAAACATGTGCAGACTGCACTGCACATGTTATGAACAAGTTCAAAGGTAAAAAGCCCACGAAAATAGGAAAGAGGATCATCGATAGGAAGAAACAGAAGGGAGCAAAATCAGGGATGTTATCCTCTAATTGATTGAAATAATTCAATACCCAAATTACCCCTAATTATATTCTAACAAATAATAAATAAATCAGATTTTTTGTTTTTTTATATATGAATTTAATGAAAATGATTGGCTCAAAATGGTTTTCCAGTATTTTAGTCAAAAATGGTTTTCTATGGATCCCTACTCTCTCTCTCTCTCTCTCTCTCTCTCTCTCTCTATATATATATATATATATATATATATATATATATATATATATATATATATATAGGTTAAGAATCTTTTGAGCACCATTTATAATTAAGCACCGGTGAACACCAATCAAAATAAGACTTTATACATACAACTTTATATATATACAAGTTTTGAAGAAATAGAAATAAACTTTCGGAGGGTTCATTGCATTCATAAGTTTTAATATACACAAAATTTATTAGATTCATTGCATTTTCATGCTTTTATATATACAGATTTCATTAGGTTTATTGCATTCATAAACTTTAATACACACAAGATTCTTTAGATTGACACACTTTAAAAGAATGCATGTGTTGTTCATACATGTAGTTGGAGAACAAGAATTGAAACATATAAATTTCGTGGTACTTTCCCTTTTGAACTTGAACATATTATAAACAACAATGTCCATATGCAATGTTTCGATCTCCATTTGTTTCTACTTGATTCTAATTCTTCCATCCATGTTCATTCGTTACCCTTTTTCTTTCGGTATATAAGCGTTTCTCCCTATCCCAGTTTTCGTTCATCACGCATTTCACACTATTTTAGCGCCTTTGTAGACATATACAATGGCTTCCCGAAAAAGTACTTCTACAATCCCACGGTTCCCATTATCACCAACACCGCCACCACCACCAAGGCCAACATCCACTCAAATAGTTGGAGCCCCAACAACTCCATTTCCTCTTCGAGCACCACGAGTAGTACCAATTCCAAACGTGCCACGTCCCTTAAATATTTCATCATCACACTCACCATCGCAACAATCCACACTTCCCTCGGCAGCTTCAACCATCAAACCACTTAAACAAAATTTGGTACCTCCGTCTTCATTGGAAACTCACAAGTACCCAAAAACCGATACAAGAAAACAATTAGAAACCTTTAAGAAGTCAGATAAGAGGATATCAAGCACTATAACAATTATAGGCGAAAACAAAGGAGCCGTCGTGAGTGCATTTGTGAATAGTAATTTACAACGCGTAAACAATTCAATTCTCTACGATTCTTTCGTCACTGATGATCATTATCGATCGGTCACAATGTGAAAGAGAGTATTAATATATTTTTATGCTTGGTATAAACTATTGTAAGGATTGAATAACTTGACTAGAGTCCATCTTAAAAAATAATTAATAAGGCTTGTTCATTTAATGTATCTTTGTTAATTAAATACTCAATTATATATTAATTTTATTGATTTTTTGCATTTTTATATCACTCAAACTTTTGTTTTATATTTTTGTGAGACTTTTTATTTTCTTTTGGAATTTTTTTCCTTCCATTTTTCTTGCATTTAATTAAGTCTATTATTTTGAAGCATCACAGTAATGTAAGTAAATATAATCATACCATCTGAGATGAAATAAAAACAATAATCATAACGTTAAAAACAAAAAATAGCTAGCTAAAAACAAACTAAAAAAACCTTTAATTAAAATGAAGAATTCAATGACTTTTATTATTTTATGATACTTTATTTACTCAAAACAATAAAATTCTGGGATAATAAATCATTGTTAGTATTCTATATTCTAAAAGACATGAATAAATGAAATAATTAGTTAATGAATTTATTGGAACCTTTGTGTAATACTGTAATACCCTCATAGGGGATCGAGCTTTTGGACAAAAAAAAAAAAAAAACCCGACCTGGACCAAAACACCCGAAAACTGGCCCGGAACAAACCGTTATTAATGAAGTTGGTCCGCTTTTGGTTTCTTTAAATCTATAATTTCGGTTTTTGATTTTCCTGATTCGGTCCACCGGTTTTTGGTTTTTAACCCCACCCATATCGAAATTTAAACTTTGTGTAATCAATTTTAAACTTTATGTTATATTGTTATTTTTTTGTAGTTCATAAAGGAACTAAATTTTTAAATATTATTTCTAGACCATATAAAAAGTCTATAGAATACTATTGAACTCTTTCGTAAATATGTAATCATGTAAAAGTCTTTTTAACGGTGTATAGAGATAAAATATAGGAAACTTTATATAAGTAAGGTATGTTTGATCATTTATTTTGTTCAAACAAAATGCGATAAGCTCGATAATTTCACAAAGAAAAAGAGTTGAGGGAGAAATATAAACAAAACAATAAACACATCTATGAAACTTGTACGGATTCCAACCGGTCCAAGGACTGAAAAACCGGACCAAAAAGTCGGACCGGACAAAACCCATATCACGAACATTGAGCTGGTTTTCGGTTTTCTTATTTCTCTAATTTCGGTTTTTCCGGTCCAGACCGGTTTGATCCAAATGCAAAATGCTCATCCCTATACCCTCCAATGAATAGGATAATATAAAATACATGAATGTGCATTTTTTTTCAATATATCGAGAAAAATAAGTAAATAGAATTTAGTTATATATAGTCTAACAGCAGACAATTCATTTAGAATATTTTGCATCATATTTATCTAATTTATCTAATTTATAACTTTATTTCTCTCGATTCAAAGATGTCACGAATAATATTGAGTACACAATGTTGTACAGATTTTGGAAAATGACATTACTTTTACCTCTTAATTTGTAGTTTCGATCACATTGAAATGACTAAAAATATGTTTGACAAGATTTTATTAATTATCATGTTTGATAATTATTTAGAATATTTAAAACCCCAACAGACAATTGTTTATGTTGTAACGTCACTGCTACAGAAACTGCTAACAATAAAGAATATTTAGCAATAACTTACATTGAACTAAAAGACATCAATTTAGTAACTAGATTTAGCCATTGGTATTTACAGAATTACTGAAGGGAAACTTCCGACCCTATGGATTGCGAGGGCAACCAGATAATCATTGCGGACATCATAGCTAGGGGTGACAATTTAGACCCAACGTGTCAAACGAGCGGAACGATCAAAATAACTCATAGTAAAAAACTAAGCTAGAACATAATTTTAAAAAAAATCTAAAAAATGATGTATCAAACAAATTGTCTTTTGGAAAAAATTTCAAAATTATGTTTAATTTTTGTCTTTTGGTTATCGACCCGTTCCCTTGACGATTAGGAACACAAACACACAAATGCAAAAGTTCTTTTACTATGTTTGACTGGCATCTTTCCAGCTTAATTTGTGCACCAATTTCAGTTCCAAAACACTCAAAATCAATACTCAGTGGCAAGAAATTTCCTCTCTTTAATGAGGAAGAGTGTAAGATTACTGAAGGAAAGGTTTGGAGAGTTTGCTTTTACACTATTTTAACGTCTTTCTTTACATATACAATGGCTTCCCGAAAAAGTACTCCAACCAGCCCACGGTTCCCATTATCACCAACACAGCCGCCACCACCAAGGCCAACATCCACTCTAATAGTTGGAGCCCCAACAACTCCATTTCCTCTTTGTGCACTACGAGTAGTGCCAATTCCAAAGGTGACACGTCCCGTAAATATTTCATCATCACACCCACCATCGCAACAATCCACACTTCCCTCGGCACCTGCAACTATCAAGCCACATAAACAAAATTCAGTATCTCCATCTCCATTAGCTCTGCCTTCAACACACGAAGTTAATTCTTACAATGATAATAAATTTTCAAGGAATATGGGTTTGGAAACTCATAAGTACCCAAAAACCGATACAAGAAAACAATTAGAAACTTGTAAGAAGCAGTTAGACAAGAGGATATCAAGCACTATAACAATTATAGGCGAAAACATGGGAGTTGTCGTGAGTGGATTTGTGAATAGTAATTTACATTGCGCAAACAATTCGATTCTCTACAATTCTTTCGTCACTGATGATTTTTCATGATGTGAAAGAGAGGATTATTATATTTTTATGCTTGGTATAAACTATTGTAAGGATTGAATAAATTTACTACTCATAAATATTTTTACGGTCTATCTTTAAAAATAATAATGGTTATTCATTTAATGTATCTTCACGAGTTACGACACCATTGGTGATTCACTCCACCACCATGTTCACCACCATTTAAAAATAAAATCATCATATAAACCTTAATAATCACAGTCATTTACATTTCGTAAGCTATTTGAATAGCAATATCATTGTTCACGTTAAACCGCTTAGAGTTCACAACTACAACAAAAACATTGTTTACTATAAAGAAGAAGAAGAATCATTTCACCTAAATGATTTACATTATTTACGATATGATTCATCTCATATTTATTTTGTACGTATACAATGACAATGGTTCATAAACATATTAATCCAATGTTTGTACCACAATTATGGTTCACAAACCAATTTAAAACATCGATTATGCTTCAAGAAATACATTCCAAAACTTAATAATATTTATTAAAAAAAACCTACGAACTTTCACGGATTTATCGATTAAGCAACTGCACATTTTTTAGTGTTTAAGTCCTTGAATAAATTTTGTCTAATATAAAACTATATATTTGACTTGTTTAGTGGAAAAAAGGCTTAAGGCCCTAGGAGTAACATATTACACAAGTAAGATTGATGTTGTGAAAATCGAGATCTTACATAAGATTGTTTTCGTCTTTGCAAGATCATGATCAGATCGAGATCGTACTACAAAATTAATACTTTTTTCTTTTCTTAGATACTATAATTTATAATTTTATGTCATAAATTAATTATATTACACTTCAAAAAAAATATTTATGCATTAAATTGGGAAACTTAACGTACGTTCATTATCCTACAATTTGACCAACTATTCTAATAGATAAAATGCATGGATTAGGGTAAAATGTTGGATCGAGTTGATAAACGCTCATAATTTATATATATATTAATAAAACAAAATAATTTATGACATGTGTCACTCCCTCAGCTCTCTTAATTTTTGTTTTCCCGCTCATTTTGCGTAATATTCAATTAATTTATATAATTGATTTTTAAAGAAACTAAAAGATTACTAATATAATTTAATGATTTTAAATGCTTCCTAATTTAACATATAATTTACCTAAAAAGTTTTATCTAAAATTATATAATTGATTTATAAAATAAATTTTTTTATTTTTAAACTTATAAATTAAATATTACATGTTTTAATTCTAACTATAATTTATAATTTTAAAAAAATAATAAATATCTAACTTTACTTATTTCTCGTGAAGACATATGTCATCACCCAACAATTTACACGTGACAAATCATATTATAGAAAAACAAGTAATATCTAAATCATATCTTTCTAAATTTACATCTAATATAATAATATTTAAAAATCAATTCAAATCGAATATTCATATTTCAATAATTGATAACTACAATATAATAGAAAGTTTGAAAGTAAAAAAAAAAAATTCATTCATATGTATTTAGAAGTCTAGAAAAATTATTGTTTATGTCAAATAATAATAATATAATTATTATATTTTTTTGTAATAAAATTAATATTTTTATGTTTTAATTCTTAGTTTCTAAGTATTTAATATAAACAACTATATATTAAAGCAGCCGCGTAATACGCGGGTAATAAACTAGTAACTAATAAATAAGGTAAAATTTGTTTTTATGATCCATTTGTTAGTAAAAGAATAACATTTGATTATATTTATTGGCCTTAAATTTGAATTTCATGTCATTTCTCAGTCAAACTAGATATTTACGTTATCTTTCTCGGTCTAAAAATTATTACAATACATTTATTGTAAAAATTCGTATTTCATATTACATTTTTTAGTAATTTTCGCTTGGGTTGCAACATTGTGCAGTAAAATTTTCACATAAGTATTATTTGCCAGTTTCCTTCTTATCATTATTCTTCCTCTTTTTGAAGCACTTCTACAAAAATTAGTAGTGTCATTACTTCGTGACTGTATTTTGCATTTGGTTTCGGCTATAAGACCGACAAGATCTATGTGATGAAAACTGAACCATCTAAGTTTTGGTCGCTAAACAGATTTAGTTGATTGGTTTTTTATGTTAGTCACCAAATTCCCTGGCATGATCTATTGAGCACATGAGCAAGATACATCACGTAGAGGATTCTCAGACAGTGATTGAACATGAATCATTCTGCTAATAATTTATACGCTGATATTTACAATGAAAAATAATAAACTTGTGATGGAATCAAATAAAAGTAGTTAATTACACATTTTACATGTACACCTTTATGTAATATAACAATAACGAATCTTAGAGCAAGCATTTCCTAATCTTTATATCTTTATATATTAATAAATGAAAACATGTGATGCCACATGTCATAACCTCATCTAACCATTGTTTTGTTTTCCCGTCTAAATTTCCTAATTTAATTCTTCCAATTTACTTTTGTAATTTATAAAATTTAAAAACTAGAATTAACTACGATTTAATTAACCCCTATTAATGAAAGTTAATCTAATTAAATGACTTAATCATTTCATTTTACCTATAATAATTTAATTAATTTATTTTGCATACCTTAATTTATTTTGTAAACATTAATTACATGTAATTAGAATATAATTAAATTACTTTTAAATTTTTCATAACCTTGTCTCAGTTTAATATCAACATTTATTATTTTTATTATAATATCTTAAATTTATAGAATTTTAAAAATATAATTATTTATTAAACATACTCATGTGTTACATGGGTCAATAAACTAGTTATTTAATAAAAAAAATAAACAAATCATATTTATCTTGTTTTTCTCATGTCATACAAATATGACCAAATGATGTGTTCAAACGGCTTAGATAACAATAAAATGTATTCAATGATTGCTATTCAAACCCTTTTTATGTAATAGAGTTGACGCTTGTCAAGTACATAAGTTATAATTGAAATATATAGTTTTCATTTTAATACATAAAATATACTTAAAACATAATAAATGTTCTATAGTGCTAACTAGAATCATTAAAAGTTTGTTTAACCTTTGAATGAGTTTTTTAACAATTCTATTAAGAAGTGAACAAACAAATCCTTAATGTGTAGTTATAAAAAGTAGTTTAAATAGCACATGGAGGAGTGTTAGTTTATTTAGTCGTATATAACCATATATTCATGTCAAAATGAATGAAGTCCAAAATTGTCATTACTTGACCGGCTGCATGATGTATCAAGTGATCGTGTTGCATCATTCTTCCCATATGATGCAATATGTTTTCCTTTGCATGTGATGCATTGTGTTGACTCGAACCTACTATATGATGCGCGCACGCACACACACACACACACACACACACACACACACACACACACACATATATATATATATATATATTGAGAGTGAGAGGGAGAGAGAGAGAGAGAGAGAATATGGTTCTAGAGAGTACCATCCATTTTGCAGCGCACCAGAAGGTAACACATTTAAAAAAAATTTTAACTTTTTTTTTTCATAAATATGTTTTAATTAACATTATGAAGATCATATGTAAATTTCACATACATTCACATCTCCTAGCTCCTAAAAAATGATGTGAACACACACTTATATAATTTTGAATATATGTGAACACGCATTTATCTGATGTGTGTTTTCATGCACTTAGAGTGTTCGGATTTGCGTGAAATTCACATATGATTTGTGTAGTGTTAATTAAAACATTTTCATGAAAAAAAATTACTTTTAAGGGAGGTACCTTCTGGGGCGCTGCATAATGGGTGGTACTCACTTGAACCAAAATCTCTCTCTCACTTCAAAATTTAACAAAAGTCACACATATTCAAAAAGAATGATAGAGATATTGATGCATTTCTATTAATCGTTCAATTCGTGATGCATACGGTGGAGAGAGAGAGAGAGAGAGAGAGAGAGAGAGAGAGAGAGAGAGAGAGAGAGAGAGAGAGAGAGAGAGAGAGAGAAAGAGAGATACGGTGGAGAGCTGGTTACAACAAAGGTGATGGTGGTGGTGGTGGTGGTGGTGGTGTGGTGTGGTGGACACGGTGGGGAGAGAGTGAGAGAGAAATAAAGAAAGAGAGAGATATGAGGAGGTGATTACTTTTTTTGAATATTTATTCCTTATTTATTTCAAATTTACCTATTATAATTAATTCCATATATTTAATTTTACATATTCAATATTCCAGGAATACCCTTAGTGCACCCTTGTTTGATTCTTTGATGCACAAAAGTTCCTAGAGGTGCCTTGGTGCATAAAAGTTCTCAATTGAACCTCAATATATATATATATATATATATATATATATATATATATATATATATATATATATATATATATATATATATATATATATATATATATATATATATATATATAGACACACACTTTAAAAGAATGCATGTGTCGTTCATATATGTAGTTGGGGAACAAGAATTGAAACATCAGAATTTCGTGCTACTTTCCCTTTTGAACTTGAACATATTATAAACAACAATGTCCATATGCAATGTTTCAATCTCCATTTGTTTCTCCTTGATTCTACTTCCTCCTTCCATGTTCGACGTACCTTTTTCATTCGTTACTTTTTTTCTTTCGGTATATAAGTGTTTCTCCCTATCCTAGTTTTCGTTCATCACACATTTCACACTATTTTAGCGCCTTCCTAGACATACACAATGGCTTCCCGAAAAAGTACTCCAACAATCCCACGGTTCCCATTATCACCAACACCGCCACCACCACCAAGGCCAACATCCACTCAAATAGTTGGAGCCCCAACAACTCCATTTCCTCTTCGAGCACCACGAGTAGTCCCAATTCCAAACGTGCCACGTCCCTTAAATATTTCATCATCACACTCACCATCGCAACAATCCTCACTTCCCTCAGCAGCTTCAACCATCAAACCACATAAACAAACTTTGGTACCTCCGTCTCCGTTGGAAACTCATAAGTACTC
This sequence comes from Centrapalus pauciflorus, assembly GCA_020465985.1. Lineage (NCBI taxonomy): Eukaryota > Viridiplantae > Streptophyta > Magnoliopsida > Asterales > Asteraceae > Centrapalus > Centrapalus pauciflorus. Next base: position 358,284 of record JAANYP010000063.1, on the reverse strand, counting down.
AAAAACCGATACAAGTAAACAATTAGAAACTTTTAAGAAGCAGTCAGATAAGAGGATATCAAGCACTATAACAATTATAGGCGAAAACAAAGGAGCCGTCGTGAGTGCATTTGTGAATAGTAATTTACAGCGCGTAAACAATTCGATTCTCTACAATTCTTTCGTCACTGATGATCATTATTATCGATCGGGCACAATGTGAGAGAGGAGTATTATATTTTTATGCTTGGTATAAACTATCGTAAGGATTGAATAAATATACTAGTCCATATTAATTTGTTTAACATATAGTATCTTTACTGTCTATCTTTAAATATAATAAGGGTTAATTATTTAATGTATCTTTTTGTTAATTAGATTATCAATTATATTTGGCTTGTTTGTTTTGTTCACTTTTATCTATTTGAGGTATTTTGTCTGATTCAGTTAGACAAAATAGGATGAAATCTGTTTGTTTTTTCATCGCAATTAGACGTCTGATGTCTGACCTTTCTCTATTCAAAACATATTTGAAAATTATATATTGTCTAAATCTATTATCTAAAACTATAAATAGATAAATTGCATGTAAAAGACATTTTTATTAAATTGAAAAACAAACAATATTATCTAAACAGATTTTAGACTTTTTTAACATTTTATCAAACAGACGGTAACAAGTTTTTAGACATCTAAACTGTAAAAAAACAAACGGACCCTTAATGTGCATCTTTTTTTTTAATATTCAAACGAGAAAAATAAGGGAAAAGATTAAAATAGACTTTAGTTATATATATTCTGACAACATACCATTCTTTTAGAATATTGTGCGCAGGGGCGGACCTAGTGTAATACGATAGGTGTCACTTGACACCGATAAATTTTTAAAATACTGAGTTACATGTGTATAAAAAATCTGAGTGACACCTAAGATTTTTTTTTAGTGACACCCACGAAAAATTTATGCAATTATAATATACAAATCTAATTCATATTTGTTGTTTTTATTACTTAAATTTATTAAAATAACACCGAGTTTTAATTAAAAATCTTCTTAGAAAAGCCCAAAAACACATAAAATCAATATCAAAGAATCAATCAATTAAATTTAGTTAGCCCAAAAAATTTTAAAAAGCCCAAAAGTTTTTAAAAAGCCCAAAAATTAATTTCCTAACCTGTTAGAGCCATCGCTTGTTTGTTGCTCACGGTTCACCTTTGAAACCCTGAACATCGGCCTGGCCGCCTGAACGACTAAACGCCGGCAACGCTGACCACCTGTCCGCCTGAATGCTTGAACGACTCCGTTGCTCGGTGCTTGCTTGATCTCCGTCTGCCTGACTGCTCGGCGCTCGCGGCTCACTTGACGGTATGTCGGTAGCTCTATCTCTCCGACTCTCTCTCTACTTACTTTCTGATCTGACTTTCACTCTGTAAACTGTTAGACTTTAGTGGCTTGTGGCTTGTGGCTATGTGAGTAATATTGTAACAGAGATGTTTATTTAAGTCTTTAAGTGGACAAGTGTAATTGAGATTTTATTTAATTCTTTAATAGTTTAATTAATTAATTTACTGAATATAATTATATAATAAAGTATAAATGTTTAGTGTATATTTTTAAGTTTTTTATAAATTGTTAAAATTATTTGTTAATCCTTTAAACAAATTTTAGGTTAATGGTTTAATATGTACTTTTTTTAATTGAAAAAATCTTGTTATTCGTTAATTTTGTATTGGGAACCCGTTTCAGTGACTAGAAAACATATTGAAAATCTAAGTATTAACTTTACTCTAAAAAAGTGACACCGATAATAAATATTCCTGGATCCGCCCCTGATTGTGCGTCATATTTGTCTAATTTATAACTTTATTTCTCTCTATTCAAAGATGTCACGAATAATTTTTAGTACAAAATGTTGTACTTAAAAGATTTCAGAAAATGACATTACTTTTGCCTCTTAATTTGTAGCTTCGACCACATTAAAATGACTAAAAATATGTTTGACAAAAAATTATTTAATTATCATGTTTAATAAAAGTAGATACTTATTTAGAATATTTAAAAACCCAACAGACAATCATTTATGTTGTAACGTCACTGCCACAAAAACTGCCAACAATAAAGAATATTTAGCAACAAGTTATATTTCATTGCCGATCCATGCAATAAACAACGAAATCATCAACAAAATATGTTGCAAGTGAAGACCATAATTTAACAACGAAAATTCGTTGCTAAAATCATTGATAATCAATGGAAATTGGAGGGAGATTTTCTTGTTGCATTTTGGCAACAAAACTTCGAAAGAAAATGGTAACTAGTTTGAAGAAAATAATTAGCAAAAGGACTTGATATGTTGCAAGTGAAGACAATGATTCAACGGATATTGCTATACGGTATATCTCTTCCCGTTAATTTTTACTAATCATACATTCATTATCTCATTTTTTTATGTTAATGAGGCGGTACCCAATGATTAAACTTAATTTCTTTTTCAAATTAATAGAGGTTGTGTATGAATAGCAAAAGAAGGGATGTATTAAACAAATTCTAGAAAATGATGTATTAAACAAATTTTTTTTTGAAAAAAAAATCAAAATTATGTTAAATTTTGGTCTTTTGGTTATCGACCCGTTCCGCTTAAATGGGTCAGAATTGCCACCCTAAATTCAGAGTTCGCTGCGATCAGGATTCAACCACTGCTTTGGTCACAGTCGTGTTTCCCTTGACGAGAGGAACACAAACACACAAACGCAAAAGCTTTTTTACTATGTTTGACAGGCATCTTTCCAGCTTAATTTGTGCACCAATTTCAGTTCCAAGACACTCAAAATCAATACCAAATGACAAATGATACACAAATGAGACTAAGACACTTTTAGTAAAAGTTTATGACCAATAATACATCTCAAGTTGGCTAAAGTACAAGCCCTTAAAGCTTGAATTCAACATCAACTCATATCTTTGGCTCCAAATTCATATTTTAACTCAAGATTAGCCTTTAATTCATACTTCAAAATCTACTACAATCAACAAATGACTTAATTGAAGGTTATGGTTCTTGAACTTTTAGAAGAGATTAAAAGATCCTGATTTTGATAACTTTAACCCCTGCATTTAATTTGGTGTAGAAACTGCAATTCATAGCAATGAAAATTTGTCATGATTTTAAAAATCATACATAAACATCTTTTTAATCAAATTTGGTTAAGTGTCTTCTTTACATTTTCAAGCAGATTTGTGAAAATAATATAGTATTTTAATCGTTTTGATTTACAATTATTTTGTACATTGATACGTTTTATTCATTTCACTTAAATATTTTGTTCATTTTCATTTAAGTATTAGCGTAGCAAATTTGTAAACAAACAAATGACATATTTGTAAATAAACAAATGACATACTAAACTGAAATCAAAACGTACTGGCATAACAAAATATTTAAATCAAAACATATAAAATAATAAATTTAATTCAAAATGTATCAGCGTAACAAAATATTTAAATTAAATCAAAATGTATTAGACTAACAAAATATTTAAATTAAAACGAACAAAACTTAAATTTATATACTTCTCTTAATAATCATAATAAAATAAAAATATATTAATGTTATGAAATAGTTAGATGATAAAGTATAAATGATAAAATATACAAAAAGTCTAACTAATGGTATATAAAATAAATAAATATTTAATAAATAATTTGAATACATAAAAGAGGCATAAAATAACTAAATTAAATATAAAAATAGAAATAAGTTTTAATAGATAAATATAAATTTATTTAAAAAAGAAATAGATATAGTTAATAGTATTATTATATTTAATAAATACTTAAATGATAATTTTTTAAATTTATCTTTCAATTTTAAAATAAAAAATAAATATTTAAGAAAAGGACGAAAAGTGAAATTAAATTAAATAGTTGAGGGACCAAACTTGTAATTGAGAAAATGGTAAAATCGTCAATTTTAAAAGTTTAGAAAGAGAGGGACCGTTTCTACAACTTAAAAGTGATTTGAGAGATCACCACTTCAATTTTAAAAGTTGAGGGACCGTTTTCATAATTTTGAACAAACCACAATGACCAATTCTATAATTTACTCTAACATTTATTACTTTACATTGTCTCCTATTAAAAATTATTCGAAGGTAAAAGTAAATTATATCAAATAAGAAGTAAAATAAATTAGTGACAATGACATTTTAATTTTAAATTTACATCGAAAACACAATATAATAAAAGTTATTAAGAAATTATAATATTAATTATAGAATAAATGGTTTTATGATTTATTTATCTGTGAAATCTTGTTCTATATTTTAAAATGTAGTTAATACGAAAGGAGAATAGAAATTATCACTTCAAATTAAATGATGGAGAAAATTTAGGTGAAATATTGTCAATTAGTTATATAATATTATTTAATTATTAAATTTAAGTTAATTAAATTTAAAAATAGGTAAATAAAATACACATGTCAATAATTAAAGATGACAAGTGGCAACACAATAAGATGACAAGTGTCATTTTTAGTTACTTGTTTAATAGTATTAATGGATATATATATATATATATATATATATATATATATATATATATATATATATATATATATATACACACACACACACACATGTGTGTGTGTATGTTTGTATGTATGTATATTCAAACATTTTTATATATTATGCACTAGTTTATTACCTGCGTATTACGCGGATATTTTTAATATATATAAAACATAATAAGTTAAAAGGTAAATGTATAAATATTATCGTTTTAAAAATATATATATAAGAATGATATTATTATCTATTATGACCTATTAATTTTATATAAGTCTAAATATATATGAATAGTAATTATTTTTTTATATTTTTAAAACCTTTATTATATTATATGATAATTAATAAGTTAGTACAATATTAAATTTTGTTTGATTTGATTTGAATTTAAAAGTTGATTATATTAGATTTGGATAGATATAATTTAAATTTTTTTTATTTTTAAAACCTATAAATGTCACATGTCGATTCATGGTGATGACACGTGGCTTCATAAAAATGAATATAGATACTCTGTTATTATTATTTATAGATTGGAAAAAACAAATTTTAAAAACAAATTAAACACGTGGGAATCTCAGGTGAAGCCAAGTGGCTCTCTATCTAGGTGCCATGTGGCATCTAGTTACTCTTATAATAGAATAGATAGATATAATATATCTTATACGTATAATATTTAAGTATTTAATTACTCATGTATGTATTTAACTATGATATTCATATGCATTATTTAGGTCTTGTTTGTTTTTTTTATAAGATTTTCGAATCTCTTATGTCTGCGAACTCGAAGACGCGGGAAGATAATTAATTTATATGAAAGTGCGTTTGTTTTTTTTCGTCTGCTCGCGTCTGCAGACGTTTTCCCGCGTCTGCCGCATCGTCTGCGGACGTCTGCAGATCTTTAGACCATCTCTTCTGACCGTAGATTTCTACAGCTAAGTCCGCAGAACGCAGACTTCAACCTCTTAAAAAGCAAACAACACCTTAATATATATAATATATATTATTTATACTTATATTATGTTTCGGGTATGGTTACAGGTACCCAAGGGGTAATCTCAACCCCGCCCCGTCCCTGGTTTTAGAATTTGGGTATTACCCGTCCCCGTCCCCATCTCCGGTCAACTCGGAGATTCTCCGGTCAAAACGGGTTCGAATGTCGGGTTCTCCATCGGGTTCGGAGTTTTTCGTCATCTCTAGTTTCATTTACAAGACCGACAAGATCTATGTGATGAAAACTGGCCCATCTAATTTTTGGTCACTAAATAGTTTTAGTTGATTGGTTTTTATTGTTAGTCACCAAATCCCTTGGCATGATCTATTGAGCACTCGAGCGAGATACGTTACGTAGAGGATTCTCATACAGTGATCAAACATGAATCATTCTGCTAATAATTTATACGACAATATTTACAATCTAACAATAATAAAATTGTGATGGAATCAAATAAAAGTAGTTAATAACACACACCGGCCTTTATGTAACATAACAATAAAGAATCTTAGAGCAAGCATGTCCTAATTATTTAATACAAAAAAAATAAATAAATCATATTTATCTTTTTTTCCTCATGTTATCCAACCATGACAAAATGATGTGGTCAAACGGGTTAGATAACAATAAAATGTATTCAATGATTGCTGTTCAAAACCTTTTTATGTAATAGAGTTGATGCTTGTCAAGTACATAAGTTATAATTAAAATATATAGTAATTATTTTAATACATAAAATATACCAAAAACACAATAAATGTTCTAGCTCTATTTGCATAGTGCTGATTAAAATCATTAAGAGGTGGTTTAACATTTGAATGAACCTTTTAATGAATCTATTAAAAAGTAAACAAAATCTTAGCGTGTAATTATAAAAATAAGTTTAAATAGCACATGGAGGAGTGTTAGTTTATTTAGCCGTATATAACCATATATTCATGTCAAATAGAATGAAGTCCAAGATTGTCATTAACGAACCGGCCACATAATGTATCAAGTGATCTTGTTGCATCATTCTTTTCATGTGATGCATTATGTTTTCCTTTGCATGCGATGCATTGTGGTTCTACTCGAACCCGCTCCATGATGCATCCAATAATCATTATGTACAATCCAATTTAGCTGATGTATTGTGCTTTCCAAGATTTTTCAATGCATAGAGATTATTGACTATGCTTAAAATGAGGACGGTAAGAACCAATAGAATTACTTTATTTTGTGAATCAACCAATAAGAAGCAAGGTGACATAATTGTAATTAAGTTTAATATTATATGAGTTGGAATCTAATAAAAGGGCATTTTGGTCATTGTGCACATATAATTTAAATTAATTCAATCGATTTTTGATATTGAAACAGGCAACACCGATTTCGTGGCACCATCGTGATTCACAACATCTACAATGATTATTGTCCTCGTGATTCATGACACCACCGATTTCGACAACACAACTTATGGTTCACAGCACCGATTTCGATGACATCACTTAATGTGAATCAGTCTGATGGTCCATCGTGATTCAAAACACCTACAATGATTTATGACACCATCGTGATTCACGAAGGCGGACGGTTTGGACTTTGAACTGTTCACGGCGGTTCACAGTTCAAGTGATGAGGAGGCGAGCGGCGGTCATGGTTTAAGTAAGTGATTCACAGCGGCGGCGGTACACGGTTCACGAAGGTGGAGGGTTCATGGCGAACGGCGGTTCACGGTTCAAGAAAAAGAAGATGAGTAGGAGGCGAGCGTCGGTTCACGGTTCATGCAAGCGATTCACGGCGGCGGCAGTACACAGTTCACGTCGTTGACGTTGGTGCCGGGTTGTGGTGTCGAGTTCACTTTATTGACGTTGGTGATATTACAGCAACGGTGACCGCGAAAGAGTGGAAGACCGTCGAAGAAGATGGCGGTGTCCATGAGAGAGAGAGAGTGTGTGTGTGTGTGTGAGAAAGATATGAATAAGTATGGTGGGGGGAGAGAGAGAGAGAGAGAGAGAGAGAGAGAGAGAGAGAGAGAGAGAGATATTTAAGGATGTAATTATGGAAATTGGGAAGAGTGAATTCATTCTTTTTTTTATTTTATAATTTAATTTAAATTCATAAATGTCCAAAATGTCATTGATGATGTGGATTAATATTGATGACATGTCATATTATTATTGATTCTTACCGTCTTCATTTTATGGTCGGTCCTCGTTTGATCCACTCCTTATATATATATATATATATATATATATATATATATATATATATATATATATATATATATATATGTATGTATGTATGTATGTATGTATGTATGTATGTATGTATGTATGTATGTATGCATGTATGTATGTATGTATGTATGTATATGAAGTTGTTCTGTTGAATACATAAAAACATATCGAGTACATTGAATACCTTACATCATGTACATGGGTCACATTTTTCTACTAATAAGCTTAGTAATGTGGGGTTCATATACATGTATGTGTGAGTACTTGATATACTCAACTCTATTTGTATACTCAATTGTTTGTGCGTACGTATGACAATCAATGATATTGGGTTAAGGCAGTAAAAGGCTTAGAGGTGCTCTCAGGTGGTTCTTGATGAAGCTTTAGCGCCTGGAACAAAGGAGAAAAGAAAAGAGCTACGGTTAGTGACAATGCAGGAGGGTTCCCTGCATTGACACTCTGATGCATAGGTAAACATTCATTGTGAAGGTATCAATTTAGGAAAGTATGGAAGGATAGAAAATGCGCATTACCCATTTCCAGGCGGAATGTCCTCTTATTTATACGTCCCTCCTAGAAAGCAAGGTGCTCCCTTGGACGACTCTCATTGGCTGATCAGGCCCTGCACGGGGTTGTCCTTCCCTACTCCTGATGAACCAATGAGGAGCCGCCCTTGTGCGTGTTCTTCTGGACAATGCCTTTCCCGATAGGATCTTCCTGCTAGGACTCTGATTGTCGTCCCTGGTTGTCCCCTCAGGGCAGGCGGAAAGCCATGGACTCGGGTATGGCCCAGGCAGTATCATTAGAAAGGCTAGGTGGGCCTTTGGATCAATCCACATATCTATATACGAGATTGGGCCTATATGATCATCAATCATTCATATATATAGATTTAGGTTCAAGCAGGTATCACGTATTTCGTAGCGCACCAGAAATTACCAACATTAAAATTATTGTTTTCGAAAAAAAATTTCATAAACATATATTAATTAACATTACATATATGATATGTAAGTTTCACGCATATTCTAAGTACATGAAATCATGCATCACATACATGTACGTTCACATAATACACAAATTTATGTAAGTGTATGTTCACATCATTTTTAAGGAGTTAGGAGATGTGAATGTATGTGAAATTCACATATAATTTTTTATAATGTTAATTAAAATATGTTTATGAACAAAAAATTTCAAAAAAGTTTTTTTGAAAGCTCGTACCTTTTGATGCACTACATAATATTAATAGTATTCTTTCGAACCATATATATATATATATATATATATATATATATATATATATATATATATATATATATATATATATATATATATATGAGGTTCTTTTAAGAACCTTAAAGATGGTGAGAACCTAGGAACCTTTTAGAGCCCTTGGATCAAAATGATATTTTTGGAATAAAAAATATTATATTTCTCTCTCCACCTTTTTATTATATGCATCTCTTTTTCACTTTCTCTCTCTTATTTTTTTTTCATTTTCATTTTCTCTTTTTTTTTATTAGAATTGATTTTAATATTAAAAAAACGTTTTTATAAAAAAAATAAATTTTTTTCTATATAAAAAATTATTTAATTGCTAAAAATTAATGTATTCTATATAGAAATATTATATGTCTATATAGAATGTTATATAATTGTATATCTTTTTATGTAGATTAACATTACTATTCATAATCTATGTAGAATGTTATGTTTCTTATATATTTCATATATTTTTATGTTTATTATACAAATCTATATCTTTTTTTGTAGATTACCATTACTATTCATTGTGTTTTTTGTGTATTTTATATCAGTTGCATACCAAGTGTTCGATAAAATGTCTAAATAAATCTTATTTTTTTTGTTTCAATGTGTTTTTGATATATTTTATCCATTAATCTACGTAGAATATATGATACTTGACATTCTACATGACATTCTATATAGATTGCATGACATTCTACGTAGATTGCTTGTCATTCTACGTAGAATGAATGCCATTCTACGTAGATTGCATGACATTCTACGTAGATCGCATTACATTCTACGTAGATTGTACATATAATATGTTCGTCGATACTCTACGTAGATTGCATGTCATTCTACATAGATTGAATGTCATTCTACGTAGATTGCATGTTATTCTACGTAGATTAACAATTTTATTCTATGTATTTTTGGTATATTTTATATCAGTTGCATACCAAGTGTTTGATAAAATGTCTAAATGAAATCTTCTTTTTTTTTTTGTTTCAATGTGTTTTTGATATATTTTATCATGTACTCTATGTAAAAATATATGATATTTGACATTTTACACGACATTCTACATAGATTGCATGACATTCTACGCAGATTACATGACATTCTACGTAGATTGAATGTCATTCTATGTAGATTGAATGTCATTCTACGTAGATTGCATGCCATTCTACATAGATTGCATGACATTCTACGTATATTGTACATAAAATATGTTCGTCGATACTCTACATAGAATATGACAGATTCATTTTTAATGTTTTATAATGAAGCTTATTTGTAAAATATTAGATATATATGAATGTAATAGTTATTAGATGTTTTACATGATAATCTACGTAGATTACATGATAATCCACATAGAATATATGATACAAGACTACTTGTAAAAAATCACACATAATCTATGTAGAATGTTATGTTTCTTATATATTTCATATATTTTTTGTTTCTTATACATTTCTATATCTTTTTATGTAAATGTACATTAACATTCAATGTGTTTTTGATATATTTTATCATGTAATCTATGTAGAATATATGATACTTGACATTCTACATGACATTCTACGTAGATTGAATGACATTCTACGTAGATTGCATGACATTCTACGTAGATTGTACATAGAATATGTTCGTCGATACTCTACGTAGATTGCATGCCTTCTACGTAGATTGCATGTCATTCTACTTAGATTGAATGTCATTCTACGTAGATTGTGTGACATTCTATGTAGAGTATCGACGAACATATTCTATGTACAATCTACGTACATTGGACAGATTCATTTTCCATATTTTATAATTAAAATGATTTGTAAGATATATTATTTTATAATGAATGTAATAGTTATTAGATGTTTTACATGATAATCTATGTTGATTACATGACAATCTACGTAGATTACATCACACACAATCTATGTAAAATGTTATGTTTCTTATATAATAATATATTTTTATGTTTCTTATACATTTCTATATCTTTTTATGTAGATTAACATTACTATTCAATGTGTTTTTGGTAAGAATATATGATAATTGACATTCTACACGACATACTACGTAGATTGCATGTCATTCTACGTAGATTGAATGCCATTCTACGTAGATTGCATGCCATTCTACGTAGATTGCATGCCATTCTACGTAGATTGCATGCCATTCTACGTAGAATGCATGACATTCTACGTAGAATGCATTACAGTGTACATGAAATCTTTTTTTTTTTTTTTGTTTCAATGTGTTTTTGATATACTTTATCATGTAATCTACGTAGAATATATGATATTTGACATTCTACACGACATTCTACGTAGATTGAATGTCATTCTACGTAGAATGCATGACATTCTACGTAGATTGTACATAGCATATGTTCGTTAACATATTCTATATAAAAAAAATATTCTATATAGACATATGATATTTCTATATAAAATACGTTATTTTTTTTAGCAATTAAATAATTTTCTATATAGAAAATATAATTTTTTTTATATAAAAAACGTTTTTTTATTTCAAAAATCAATTATAATGAAAGAAAAATAAATTGAAAATGAAAAAAAAGTAAGAAAGAGAAAGAGAAAAAACAGATTTTTTTTTCCAAAAATACCCTTTTCACACATTTTCAAGATTCTCCACTATCAAAGTTCAAAATAATTACAAAATTGACATCCAATATATCAACCATTGATTATCATTAATCCAAAGGCCATAAAAGGTTCTTAGGTTCCCACATTTTTTATGGTTCTTAGAAGAACCCTCCCCTATATATATATATATATATATATATATATATATATATATATATATATATATATATATATATATATATATATATATATATATATATATATATATATATAGTTTAGGTTCAAGTGAGTACCACCCATTATGCAGCGCACCAGAATGTACCATCCTTAAAATTAATTTTTTTGAAATTTTTTCCATTAACATGTCTTAATTAACATTACACAGATTATATGTAAATTTCACGCAAATCCGAACACTCTATGTGCATGAAAACACGCATCACATAAATGCACGTTCACATGTCTTCAAAATTATGTAAGTGTGTGTTCATATCATATTTTAGGAGCTAGAAGATGTGAATGTATGTGAAATTTACGTATGATCTTCATAATGTTAATTAAAACATGTTTATGAAAAAAAATATTAAAAAGCTTTTTTAAAGATGGTACCTTCTGGTACGCTGCATAATGGGTGGTACTCTCTCAAACCATTATATATATATATATATATATATATATATATATATATATATATATATATATATATATATATATATATATATATATATATATATATATATATATAGAGGGAGGTTCCATTGAGAACTTTTGTGCATCGAGGCACAAAAGAACCTCCACCGTCCCTTGGATGAAAAGAATGTGTGGTTTAGATCAAATGGCAAAATGGTAATTAAATAGAAAGTTTTATGCATCAAGTGCACATAATGAAATATGCAGAGGGGTAAAACAGGAATTATGCAATCCTCATTTAATTATTACATTTCCAAAAATAATACAAATTCAAATAAAAAAATAAAGATTCTGATGCATCATTGTTGTTCATTCTTTGTGTTCATCATCTTCATCCATTATCTTCATGTTCATCAACTTCGTATTTAACGTGATGCATCGTTCATCCAAAAACCTTAATTTAACGTGATGCATCAACGTGTTCATCCAAAAACCTTAATTTAACGTGATGCATCGTTAATTCAAACATGAATCGTTCATCGTTCCAACAAAAATTCGTACCTTCCAAAATGCATCTCTTAATCAAAAATCCAAAATGCACCTTATTTTAACGTGATGCATCGTTCATTCAAACATTAATCGTTCATCGTTCCAACAAACATTCATATCTTCCAAAATGCATCTCTTCATCATAAAATCCATATCTTAATCAAAAGAGAGAGAGAGAGAGAGAGAGAGAGAGAGAGAGAGAAATAGGAAGGATAATGAGGAAGGTTGTTAATGTGAGATTTTAATTCCTAAATTAACTCATAATTATCATTTAATGATTTTTAAAAATTAATTAATTTCATATATTTAATCTGATGCACTAAAGTGCCTCGAGGTGCCCCGATGCACAAAATTTCTCAATTGAACCTCAATATATATATATATATATATATATATATATATATATATATATATATATATATATATATATATATATATATATATATATATATATATATATATATATATATATATATATATATATATATATATATATGAGATCATTGCAGAACCTAAATTTAGTATAGAACTGTAGATACAATATCGTCCATAAATTAAATTAATCTAATGGTCTTGATTAAAACCATAAAGTTTGGAATCAGTGAAAAAAATATTGGTATTAGTGATTTTTTAATTCTGGGTAAATAAGTAATATATTGGAATTAGCAAAAAGATTGACATTAACAAAATAAATATCTCTTTTCTTTAAATTAAAATAACATTAATATGATTAATTGTTAAATTAAACAAAATTTATCATAAAAATGAGGATTTTATACTCTTTAAAACGAGATCCTTCATGATATATTTTTTTTGAAAAATTTTTACATGTTTATTTTTCTTAAAAAAAAATTTTACCCAGAGCACGATGCAATATAGCATGACCAGATCATTCAATGTCGAAAGAACACTTGATATCGTATATTCAACGTCGATGCAACACTGCATATACATTCAATATTAACGGAGCCAAAATAATGGTCAAAATTAGTAGTCAAAGTTGGTGTATTTAATGAGAACGGTCATGATGTATTTTTTTTCAAAACAATTTACGTGTTTATATTTTGTAAAAAAATTTTTTTACCCAGACGACCATTCAATATATTATATAAAGGTCATTCAATATCGAATTACATTTTATATCACGTATTCAACGTTGAAGTGATACTATATCACACATATGCAACAATGCATGTCCATTCGATATTAAAAGAGTCAAAAAAACTTAAAGTGGGCAGTCAAACTTGGTGACTACTATTATTTCAATGTTAATTGCATAATTACCATGTTATCCTTAGTGATATATTATAATCAAATAGTTTAGATTGATTCTATAGTTCTGCAATAATCCCAACCCTATATATATATATATATATATATATATATATATATATATATATATATATATATATATATATATATATATATATATATATGTATAGACACACACAGAGACACACGTGTCGTTCATATATGTAGTTGGAAAACAAAATTTCAAACATCAAAATTTCGTGCTAATTTCCCTTTTGAACTTGAATATATTATAAACAACAGTGTCCATATGCAATGTTTCGATCTCCATTTGTTTCTCCTTGATTCTACCCTTCCTCATATTCGACGTACCTTTTTCATTCGTTACTTTTTTCTTTCGGTATATAAGTGTTTCTCTCTATCCCGTTTTCGTTCATCACACATTTCACATTATTTTAGCGCCTTCTAGACATACAAAATGGCTTCCCGAAAGAGTACTCCAACAATCCTACGGTTCCCATTATCACCAACACCGCCACCACCACCAAGGCCAACATCCACTCAAATAGTTGGAGCCCCAACAACTCCATTCCCTCTTCGAGCACCACGAGTAGTACCAATTCCAAACGTGCCACGTCCCTTAAATATTTCATCATCACACTCACCATCGCAACAATCCACACTTCCCACCGCAGCTTCAACCATCAAACCAACCATCAAACCACATAAACAAAACTTGGTACCTCCATCTCCATTGGAAACTCACAAGTACCCAAAAACCGAAACAAGAAAACAATTAGAAACTTTTAAGAAGCAGTCAGATAAGAGGATATCAAGCACTATAACAATTATAGGCGAAAACAAAGGAGCCGTCGTGAGTGTATTTGTGAATAGTAATTTACAGCGCGTAAACAATTCGATTCTCTACAATTCTTTCGTCAGTGATGATCATTATCGATCCGTCACATTGTGAAAGAGAGTATTATTATATTTTTATGCTTGGTATAAACTATTGTAAGGATCGAATAACTTGACTAGAGTCTATCTTAAAAAGTAATTAATACGGCTTGTTCATTTAATGTATCTTTGTTAATTAAATAATCAATTATATATTAATTTTATTGACATTTTTTGCATTTTTATATCACTCAAACTTTTGTTTTATATTTTTGTGAGACTTTTTATTTTCTTTTGGTATTTTTTTTCCTTCCATTTTTCTTGCATTTATTTAAGTCTATTATTTTGAAGCATCACAGTAATGTAAGTAAATATAATCATATACCATCTGAGATGAAATAAAAACAATATTCATAACGTTAAAAGCAAAAAACCTATAATTAAAATGAAGAATTCATTGACTTTTATCATTTTATGATACTTTATTTACTCAAAACAATAAAATTCTGGGATAATAAATCATTGTTAGTATTCTAAATTCTAAAAGACGTGAATAAATGAATTAATTAGTTAATGAATTTATTGGAACCTTTGTGTCATACTGTAATACCCTCCTAGGGATGGAGCTTTTGGACAAAAAAAAACCCGACCTGGACCAAAACCCCCCGAAAACTGGCCCGGAACAAACCGTTATTAATGAAGTTGGTCCGGTTTTGGTTTCTTTAAATCTATAATTTCGGTTTTCAATTTTCTTGGTTCGGTCCACCGGTTTTCGGTTTTTAACCCCACCCATATCGAAATTTAAACTTTATGTAATCAATTTTAAACTTTATGTTATATTGTTATTTTTTTGTAGTTCATAAAGGAACTAAATTTTTAAATATTATTTCTAGACCATATAAAAAGTCTAGAATAACTATTGAACTCTTTCGTAAATATGTAATCATGTAAAAGTCTTTTTAACGGTGTATAGAGATATAATATAGGAAACTTTATATAAGTAAGGTATGTTTGATCATTTATTTTGTTCAAACAAAATGCGATAAACTTGATAATTTCACAAAGAAAAAGAGTTGAGGGGGAAATATAAACAAAACAATAAACACATCTATGAAACTTGTACGGATTCCAACCGGTCCAATGACTGAAAAACCGGACCGAAAAGTCGGACCGGACTAAACCTATATTACGAACAATGAGCTGGTTTTCGGTTTTCTTATTTCCCTAATTTCGGTTTTTCCGGTCCAGGTTTGATCCAAATGCTCATCCCTATACCCTCCAATGAATAGGATAATATAAAATACATGAATGTGCATTTTTTTCAATATATCGAGAAAAATAAATAAATAGAATTTAGTTATATATAGTCTAACAGCAGACAATTCATTTAGAATATTTTGCATCATATTTGTCTAATTTATAACTTTATTTCTCTCGATTCAAAGATGTCACGAATAATATTGAGTACACAATGTTGTACAGATTTTGGAAAATGACATTACTTTTACCTCTTAATTTGTAGTTTCGATCACATTGAAATGACTAAAAATATGTTTGACAAGGTTTTATTAATTATTTAGAATATTTAAAAACCCAACAGACAATCGTTTATGTTGTAACGTCACTGCTACAGAAACTGCCAACAATAAAGAATATTTAGCAATAACTTACATTGAACTAAAAGACATCAATTTAGTAACTAGATTTAGTCATTGGTATTTACAGAATTACCGAAGGGAAACTTCCGACCCTATGGATTGCGAGTGCAACCAGATAATCATTGTGGACATCATAGCTAGGGGTGACAATTTAGACCCAACGTGTCAAACGGGCGGAACGATCAAAATAACTCATAGTAAAAAACTAAGGTAGAACATAATTTAAAAAAAATTCTAGAAAATGATGTATCAAACAAATTGTCTTTTAGAAATAATTTCAAAATTATGTTAAATTTTTGTCTTTTGGTTATCGACTCGTTCCGCTTGAATGGGTCAGAATTGTCACCCCTAAATTCAAAGCACGCTGCGATCAGGGTTCAGCCACTGCTTTGGTCACAGTCGCGTTTCCCTTGACGATAGGAACACAAACACACAAACGCAAAAGTTGTTTTACTATGTTTGACTGGCATCTTTCCAGCTTAATTTGTTCACCAATTTCAGTTAAAGAACACTCAAAATCAATACTCAGTGGCAAGAAATTTCCTCACTTTAATGAGGGAGAGTGTAAGATTACTGAAGGAAAGGTTTGGAGATTTTGCTTTTACACTATTTTAACGTCTTTCTTTACATATACAATGGCTTCCCGAAAAAGTACTCCAACCAGCCCATGGTTCCCATTATCACCAACACAGCCGCCACCACCAAGGCCAACATCCACTCAAATAGTTGGAGCCCCAACAACTCCATTTCCTCTTCGTGCACCACGAGTAGTGCCAATTCCAAAGGTGACACGTCCCGTAAATATTTCATGATCACACCCATCATCGCAACAATCCACACTTCCCTCGGCACCTGCAACTATCAAGCCACATAAACAAAATTCAGTATCTCCATCTCCATTAGCTTTGCCTTCAACACACGAAGTTAATTCTTACAATGATAATAAATTTTCAAGGAATATGGGTTTGAAAACTCATAAGTACCCAAAAACCGATTCAAGAAAACAATTAGAAACTTGTAAGAAGCAGTTAGACAAGAGGATATCAAGCACTATAACAATTATAGGCGAAAACAAGGGAGTTGTCGTGAGTGGATTTGTGAATAGTAATTTACAGCACGCAAACAATTCGATTCTCTACAATTCTTTCGTCACTGATGATTTTTCATGATGTGAAATAGAGGATTATTATATTTTTATGCTTGTATAAACTATTGTAAGGATTGAATAAATTTACTACTCATATGTATCTTTACGATCTATCTTTAAAAATAATAATGGTTATTCATTTAATGTATCTTTACGAGTTACGACGCCATTGGTGATTCACTCCACCACCATGTTCACCACCATTTAAAAATAAAATCATCATATTGACCTTAACAACATTTACATTTCGTAAGCTATTTGAATAGCAATATCATTGTTCACGTTAAACCGCTTAGAGTTCACAACTACAACAAAAACATTGTTTACTATAAAGAAGAAGAAGAATCATTTCACCTAAATGATTTACATTATTTAACGATATGATTCATCTCATATTTATTTCGTACGTATACAATGACAATGGTTCATAAACATATTAATCCAATGTTTGTACCACAACTGTGGTTCACAAACCAATTTAAAACATGGATTACGCTTCAAGATATACATTCCAAAACTTAATAATATTTACAAAAAAAACCTACAAACTTTCACGGATTTATCGATTAAGCAACTGCACATTTTTTAGTGTTTAAGTCCTTGAATAAATTTTTCTAATATAAAACTATATATTTGACTTGTTTAGTGAAAAAAGGCTTAAGGTACAAGCCCTTGGAGTAACATATTACACAAGTAAGATTGATGTTGTGAAAATCGAGATCATACATAAGATTGTTTTCGTCTTTGCAACATCATGATCGGATCGAGATCGTAAGATCGTACTACAAAATTAATACTTTTTTTCTTTTCTTATGTACTATAATTTATAATTTTTATGTCATAAATTAATTATATTACACTTCAAAAGAATATTTATGCATTAAATTGGGAAACTTAACGTACGTTCGTTATCCTACAATTTGACCAATTATTCTAATAGATAAAATGCATGGATTATGGTAAAATGTTGGATCGAGTTGATAAACGCTCATAATCAATCTATATATATTAATAAAACAAAATAATTTATGACATGTGTCACTCCATCAGCTCTCTTAATTTTTGTTTTCCCGCTCATTTTGCCTAATATAACTCTTTCAATTATTTTATATAAATGATTTTTTAAATAAACTAAAAGATTACTAATATAATTTAAGGATTTTAAATGCTTCCTAATTTAACATATAATTTACCTAAAAAGTTTTATCTAAAATTATATAATTGATTTATAAAATAAATTTTATTATTTTTAAACTTATTAATTAAATATTACATGTTTTAATTCTAACTATAATTTATAATTTAAAAATAATAATAAATATCTAACTTTACTTATTTCTCGTGAAGACATATGTCATCACCCAACAATTTACACGTGACAAATCATATTATAGAAAAACAAGTAATATCTAAATCATATCTTTCTAAATTTACATCTAATATAATAATATTTAAAAATCAATTCAAATCGAATATTCATATTTCAATAATTGATACCACAATATAATAGAAAGTTTAAAAGTAAAAAAAAAAACTTATTATCATTCATATGTATTTAGAAGTCTAGAAAATTTATAGTTTATGTCAAATAATAATAATATAATTATTGTATTTTTTTTATAATAAAATTAATCTTTTTATGTTTTAATTCTTAGTTTCTAAGTATTTAATATAAACAACTATATATTAAAGTATCCGCGTAATACGCGGGTAATAAACTAGTAACAACTAAATAAGGTAAAATTTGATTTTATGATCCATTTTTTAGTAAAAGAATAACATTTGATTATATTTATTGGCCTTAAATTTGAATTTCATGTCATTTCTCGGTCAAACTAGATATTTACGTTATCTTTCTCGGCCTGTAAATTATTACAATACATTTATTGTAGAAATTCGTATTTTATATTACCTTTTTTAGTACTTTTCGCTTGGGTTGCAACGTTGTGCAGTAAAATTTTCACATAAGTATTATTTGCCAGTTTCCTTCTTATCATTATTCTTCCCCTTTTTGAAGCACTTCTGCAAAAATTAGTGACAAAACTAGTAGTGTCATTAATTCGTGACTGTATTTTGCATTTGGTTTCGGTTATACGACCGACAAGATCTATGTGATGAAAACTGAACCATCTAAGTTTTGGTCGCTAAACAGAGTTAGTTGATTGGTTTTTTATGTTAGTCACCAAATTCCCTGGCATGATTTATTGAGCACACGAGCAAGATACATCACGTAGAGGATTCTCATACAGTGATTGAACATGAATCATTCTGCTAATAATTTATACGCCGATATTTACAATGAAAAATAATAAACTTGTGATGGAATCAAATAAAAGTAGTTAATTACACATTTTACATGTACACCTTTATGTAATATAACAATAACGAATCTTAGAGCAAGCATTTCCTAATCTTTATATATTAATAAATGAAAACATGTGATGCCACCTGTCATAACCTCATCTAACCATTGTTTTGTTTTCCCGTCTAAATTTCCTAATTTAATTATTCCAATTTACTCTTGTAATTTATAAAATTTAAAAACTAGAATTAACTACGATTTACTTAACCCCTGTTAATGAAAGTTAATCTAATTAAATAACTTAATCATTTCATTTTACCTATAATGATTTAATTAATTTATTTTGTATACCTTAATTTATTTTGTAAACATTAATTAAGTAAATCATATTTATCTTGTTTTTCTCATGTCATACAAACATGACAAAATGATGTGTTCAAACGGCTTAGATAACAATAAAATGTATTCAATGATTGCTATTCAAACCCTTTTTATGTAATAGAGTTGATGCTTGTCAAGTACATATGTTATAATTAAAATATATAGTTTTCATTTTTATACATAAAATATACTTAAAACACAATAAATGTTCCAGCTCTGTTTATATAGTGCTGAGTAGAATCATTAAAAGTTTGTTTAACCTTTGAATTAGTTTTTTTAATGATTCTATTAAGAAGTAAACAAACAAATCCTTAATGTTTGGTTATAAAAAGTAGTTTAAATAGCACATGGAGGAGTGTTAGTTTATTTAGTCGTATATAACCATATATTCATGTCAAAATGAATGAAGTCCAAAATTGTCATTACCCGACCGGCCGCATGATGTATCAAGTGATCGTATTGCATCATTCTTCTCATATGATGCAATATGTTTTCCTTTGCATGTGATGCATTGTGTCGACTCGAACCCACTATATGATGTGTGCACACGCGCGCGCGCGCACACACACACACACACACACACACACATATATATATATAGATAGAGAGAGAATATGGTTCGAGAGAGTACCACCCATTTTGCAGCGCACCAGAAGGTACCACCTTAAAAAAAATTTAACTTTTTTTCATAAACATGTTTTAATTAACATTATGAAGATCATATGTAAATTTCACATACATTCACATCTCCTAGCTCCTAAAAAATGATGTGAATACACACTTATATAATTTTGAATATATGTGAACATGCATTTATGTGATGCGTGTTTTCATGCACTCAGAGTGTTCGGATTTGCGTGAAATTCACATATGATCTATGTAATGTTAATTAAAATATGTTCATTAAAAAAATTTAAAAAAATTATTTTTAATGGTGGTACCTTCTGGTGCGCTGCATAATGGGTGGTACTGATCACTTGAACCTAAATCTCTCTCTCTCTCTCTCTCTCACTCTCTCTCTCTCTCTCTATATATATATATATATATATATATATATATATATATATATGGTTGGGATCATTGCAGAACCTTACTTTAGTGCAGAACTATAGAACCAATCTAAACCATTGGAGTATTATATAACACTAGGGATAAAATGGTAATTATGCAATTAACATTGAATTAATAGTAGCCTACCAAGTTTGACTGCCCACTTTGTCATTCTTGACTCTTTTAATATCGAAGGTACATGCAGTGTTGAATGTGTGATATAAACTGTAATTCGACATTGAATGATCTCTATATAATATATTGAATGGAGGTCTAGGTAAAAAAATTTTTTACGAAAAATAAACACGTAAATTTTTTTCGAAAAAAAATATATCATTACTGTTCTCATTAAATCAACCAACTTTTAACTACTAATTTTGACCATTATTTTGGTTCTGTTAATTTTGAATGTACATAATGTTGCATCGACGTTGGATATACGACATCAAGTGTTCATTCGAGATTGAATTATATCGGTCATGCTACATTGCATCGTGGTCTGGGTATTTTTTTTTTACGAAAAATAAACACGTAAAATTTTTTTGAAAAAAATATGTCATTACTGTTCTCATTAAATCAACCAACTTTTGACTACTAATTTTGACCATTATTTTGGTTCTTTTAATTTTGAATGTACATGTAGTGTTGCATCGACGTTGAATATACGATATCAAGTGTTCATTCGACATTGAATGATACCGGCCATGCTACATTGCATCGTGATCTGGGTAAGTTTTTTTTACGAAAAATAAACACGTAAAATTATTTCGAAAAAATTATATCATGACCGGTCTCGTTTTAAAGAGTATAAAATT
Organism: Centrapalus pauciflorus; assembly: GCA_020465985.1. Taxonomy (NCBI): domain Eukaryota; kingdom Viridiplantae; phylum Streptophyta; class Magnoliopsida; order Asterales; family Asteraceae; genus Centrapalus; species Centrapalus pauciflorus. The sequence continues at coordinate 335,983 of JAANYP010000063.1, read as the reverse complement.
CTCGTTTTTATCGTATAATTTTTTGGGAGAATTTTATATATACCCTTCCAAAACTTCATAATATCATATATACTCAACCTAAAACTTTAATTTCATATATATCCCTCCTAAACATCATAATATCATATATACCCAATTTTAATTAATAATATCACATATATCCCTCTTAAACATCATTAATATCATATATACCCAAATTCATTAATTTAATTATTTTTAAAACATTTAAAACTCTTAATTAATATTGCTTACTAAACATTTGTGACCATAACGGACACAACTATGAGGAGTTAACCTTGTTAGGGAGATTCTTGTGTGAAGTGTATTGTCGTCTTCACAAATGGCAGCTCAGTTCAAAGACATCGAGTTCTACTGACAACTAGAAGGCTAAGTGCATTTCATGAGGGAAGGTTCAAAGGTTTACACCTACCTATCTTATGCAAGATTTCGACCATTGAAAATTCATTGGAATTGTATGTGTCTTCGATCAATCTTATACATGTGGGGGATGATTGGAATGTGTTTTCGATCGATCTCTCATTCATGTGGGGGATTGTTGGAAAAAAGTGTAAATTTTTCAAAGGAAAAATGTATTTTCCATGTTTTTGGACCAAATATAATTATATATAATTGTGAGATATATAATTAATATTTTATGGGTATGTATTCTCCTTGAAGAGAGGGTTACAACGATATAAAGAACGTCCAAAACGGAGCTAAGATGAATGAGACATCGATGCTCAAAGATTGGTGTTTGATGTGGGAAATTGCAAGTTAAAAGTGTGAAAACTTGTCCCACATAGGAAGAAGGACCAAACCATGAGTGGTTTATACAGAGGAGCCTTGACAAGTATGACAAGTTACTCCAAGACAAATCTTGGGTCCAAACAATAGCAAATCATTAAACTTGTGAGCACTTGCATCTGCCTCGTACTTTGTATATTGTATTTTTTTTTCGTGAGCCGCGTTCGTGTCTTGAACGAATCTAGACAATTTTAGAGCCGTTACAGAAATGGTTTAATGATAGAATTATTATATTTAATTATTAATAAAAAATGTTTTTTATTACAATTAAATATAATTAATTTGTTGTTACAACTCATGGTTTAAAAATACAATTATTATATTTAATTATTAATAAAAAATGATTTTTTATTATTATTACAATTAAATATAATTAAGTTGTTGTTACAACTCATCTCCTATAAAAGGGATGGAGATGCAAACACCAAAATATACTTGAAACACTTGAAAGACTTGGAAAACACTTTGCATTCTTGAAACTTTTTGCACTTTCACGGCAAGACGTTGCTGCTTCCAAGAACGAAGAACACCTTCAATTCACGTGATTTTTCAGGCAAGTTGGTTACCTCCGGCAGTACACGCTGCTTTGGTTGTTGTACCCTGGGAAACAGACTTCGAATCTGTTTTAAGGGAATCGTGTCAAGCACGAGACTCAGCTTTCTTTTACGTATTGTAATTTATTTTCAGTACTGTTATTTCCTTTACTTGTAATTTTAATTTCCAGTTATTTCCGTGTAATGTAATTTAATTTCTGAATTGTAATTCGTAATATATTTCTTATATTTTATAATTGGTATCGGGCACACTATCCCTAAAATCTTAAAACATATTTTACAACCACGATACCGGTTATTAAAATAGGAATTTTAAAGAAATTATTTCTTCGATTCAAACAAGTTTTGTCTCGAAGTAAAAATTTCTATTACATTATTGTTTCGATTCAAACGAGTTTTGTCTCGAAGCAATTGTGTTTCCATTTCATTTAATTATTTCTGTTTCGTTACAAACGAGTTTTGGTTTCGAGACGGATTTAATTTTTGCAACAGCCTTGATTAAGTGTTTAATTTGAACGGCAGATTCGATTATTCACTTTTGGTTTCTTAAACATTGAACGGATGATTCAATTTTAACTTTTAATTTAAAATTTGTTATTATTCTCGTTCTGGTTACAAGTGTTTGAATGAACGGTTGATTCATTCTTCACTTTGGTGTTATCACTTTGGTGTTAAATTGAACGGCAGATTCAATTTTAGTGATAAAACTGGTAATAATAAAAAAGATTTAATTTTGTTATAAAGTGATTAAATTGAACGGTTGATTCAAGTTTTGTCAATTGAAGTATTTGACATTGTTTATAACAAAAGATTTAATTTTGTTATAAAGTGATTAATTTGAACGGTTGATTCAAGCTTGATCAATTAATGCATTTGACGTTGTTTATAATAAAAGTGTAATTTTATTATAAAGTGAGAAAATTTTCTTTGTTGAAATTTTATAAAGTATTTGTTTGAAAAGAAGATTCACAACTACTTATAATTATTTTCTTTGGCGTTAAAGAAAAATGAAAATGTTAGATGGAATTGTGTCACGGCCGATGACTTCAATTATAACATCTATTGCTAAACCATCGATTAAGAAGATGGTTAATTTGATTGGAGTTCAAAATGAGAATAATTTTGCCAATCATATTGAGAAATCAGAATCGCTTTCTGATTTAGATCTTGAACCATGCGTGGTTCATGAAGGCAACGATGAAGTTGCAAGTGTGATGAATGTGAATATCACCGCAATGGTTTCTGATGTATAATTGGTAAAATCTGAACCGAATGAATGGTGGATTGACACTGGTTTCACCCGACATGTGTGTTCGGAGAAAAGTTTGTTTACTACTTTGAAAGTAGTTAATGGAAAAAAGATCTTCATGGGAAACTTTGATACGGTTGATGTCAAAGGTGAAGGCGATGTGATCTTGAAGATGACATCCGGGAAAGATCTTAAGTTGACAAATGTTTTGTATGTACCGGAAATTCGAAAGAATTTGGTTTCCGGATGGCTGTTAAACAAGTTTGGATTTAAAATGGTTTTTGAATCGAATAAATTTGTTTTGACCAAGAATGGTCATTTTGTTGGAGAAGGTTTTGCTTTGAATGGAATGTTCAAATAAATTTGATGATTTTGAAAAGCAATTTTAATAAAACGACTACAAATTCGGTTTATTTGACAGAGTCTTCTAACGTATGACATGGTCGTCTTGGACATGTCAATTTTAATTCTTTACGTCGTTTAATTAAGTTAAATTGCATTCCATCTTTTCATATTGATTCAAATTATAAATGTCAAACTTGTGTTGAAGCCAAACTTACAAGATCGTCTTTCCAATCGATTGAAAGAATAACCGAACCACTTGATATGATTCACACGAATGTGTGTGATTTAAAATCCATTCCTACGAGAGGTGGTAATAAGTACTTCATCACGTTTATTGATGATTGTACTACATATTGCTATGTTTACTTGATGAAAAGTAAAGATGAAGCAATCGATAAGTTTGTTTTATACAAACAAGAGGTTGAGAACCAACTCAACAAAAAGATTAAGGTTGTAAGAAGTGATCGAGGTGGTGAATATGTGTCACCGTTTGCGGATTTATGTGCTCAACATGGAATCCGACACGAAATCACCGCTCCTTACTCACCTCAACAAAATGGTATTGCGGAAAGAAAGAACCGAACATTGAAAGAAATGGTGAAAGCCATGTTAATTAGTTCGGGAATGAGCCAAGAAATGTGGGGGGAAGCTATCCTCTCGGCTACTTATCTTTTGAATAAGATACCCAGCAAGAAATTGGACAAAACACCGTATGAACTTTGGATGGGAAGAGAGCCATCCTATAAGTACTTACGAGTGTGGGGGTGCCTAGCGAAGGTTGTTGTACCGGCACTTAATGCTCAAAAGATAGGACCTAAAACGGTTGATTGCATATTTATTGGTTATGCACATCATAGTAGTGCCTATCGGTTTCTTGTGTATGAGTCTAAAAATCCAGAAATTCACAAGAATACCATCATGGAATCAAGGAATGCATCCTTCTTTGAGAATATATTTCCTTGTTTACAAAAGGATCGTGCTAGTTCGTCTAAATCGAGTGACGAAAATGTCCAAGATGGAGACATTAGGACAACCTGAAAGAGAAGAGGTTGAGCCTAGAAGAAGTAAAAGGAAAAGGGTTGAAAAATCATATGGAGATGATTTTGTCACTTACATGGTTGAAGTGAACCCAAAACTTACCGAGAAGCGGTAACTTCTTCTGAAGGACCTCAATGGGAAGAAGCCATCAAGAGTGAAATTGAGTCAATTTTACAAAATCATACTTGGGAACTAGTGGACCTTCCTGAAGGTTGTAAACCACTAGGTTACCGATGACTTTTTAAGAGGAAAATGAAACCTGATGGTTCCATTGATAAATATAAAATACGTTTGGTAATCAAAGGTTACAAACAAAAGGAGGGTGTTGATTACTTTGATACATATTCACCGGTGACGCGAATAACATCCATTAGATTGGTGCTTGCGATTGCCGCAATTAGAAATCTAGAAGTGCACCAAATGGATGTGAAGACGGCTTTTCTAAACGGTGATTTAGAAGAGGAGATCTACATGGAGCAACCCGAGGGTTTTAGTGCTCCCGGATGTGGAAAGAAAGTTTGTAGGCTTGTTAAGTCATTATATGGCTTGAAGCAAGCTCCCAAACAATGGCATCAAAAGTTTGACCACGTCATGCTAGAATGTGGATTCAAAATTAATGAGTACGACAAGTGCGTGTACATGAAGGATACAAAACATGGATATGTCATTCTTTGTTTATACGTAGACGATATGCTTATCGTTGGTAGTAACGAAAGAATGATTAATTCAACGAAAGAGATGTTGAAATCCAAATTTGACATGAAAGACATGGGTTTAGCGGAAGTGATTCTTGGTATTAAAATCACACGAACCCAAGATAGTCTTGTGTTAAGTCAAACTCATTATGTGGATAAAATTTTTGAGAAATTTAGTAATGGTGATTCTAGTATAGCTAGAACTCCAATTGACACTAGTCAACATCTATCGAAAAATAGAGGTGAAAGTGTTAATCAACTAGAATACTCAAGAATTATAGGCAGTCTAATGTATCTAATGTCTTGTACCAGACCGGACATAGCATATGTTGTAAGCAGGCTAAGTAGGTACACGAGTAATCTGAGTCGGATTCATTGGAAAAGTGTGATACGAGTACTTCGGTATTTGAGATATACTTATGAGTACGGACTGCGTTATGAGAGATATCGAGCTGTGATAGAAGGATACAGTGATGCGAATTGGATATCTGATATAAAAGATTCTAGATCTACAAGTGGATATGTATTTACACTTGGTGGGGCTGCTATTTCTTGGAAGCCTTCCAAGCAAACAGTGATAGCGAGATCTACGATGGAATCTGAATTCATCGCATTAGATAAATGTGGTGAAAAAGCCGAATGGTTACGTCAATTAATTGAAGACATACCAAAGTGGCTGAAACCTGTTTCAGCCGTTACTATACATTGTGAAAGCCAATCTGCGATTGGTAGAGCGCACAGCATAATGTATAATGGTAAGTCAAGACATATTAGACGTCGGCATAATTCGATACGACAACTACTCTCAACAGGTGTTATTACTATTGACTATGTGAAGTCAAAAGATAACATTGCGGATCCGCTTACGAAAGGCCTAAATAGAGAGTTAGTTTTGAAGTCGTCAAAAGGAATGGGACTAAAGCCCATGAATGAATAGATTCATACGAAGGAAAACCTTACCTTGTTGACTGGAGATCCCAAGATCTTGGTTCAAAAGGACAACCTATTTGTATTAATAAAGTGTGGTCATTGTGGGGGGTTGTGAAAAAACTCCTAGTCCATTCCTATATGATTTCTAAAAGAAAATCATTTCAGTGACAATGAGGTTAAGCATTTTATAATGATTCGGTCGAAATCATTTATGCTTTTAATGATTCGGGAGAAATCACCTATGTGAGAGAGAAGTGGGGTCGCTTCAAGTGGAATTGTAGGGGCACCATTCTTAGTAGCTCTCGCAGAACCGGGCTAGTGTTCCATGACCATAACGGACACGACTATGAGTAGTTAACCTTGTTAGGGAGATTCTTGTGTGAAGTGTATTGTCATCTTCACAAATGGCAGCTCAGTTCAAAGACATCGAGTTCTACTGACGACTAGAAGGCTAAGTGCATTTCATAAGGGAAGGTTCAAAGGTTTACACCTACCTATCCTATGCAAGATTTCGACCATTGAAAATTCATTGGAATTGTATGTGTCTTCGATAAATCTTATACATGTGGGGGATGATTGGAATGTGTTTTCGATCGATCTCTCATTCATGTGGGGGATTGTTGGAAAAAATGTAAATTTTTTAACGGAAAAAGTGTATTTTCCATGTTTTTGGACCAAATATAATTATATATAATTGTGAGATATATAATTAATATTTTACGGGTATGTATTCTCCTTGAAGAGAGGATTACAACGATATAAAGAACGTCCAAAACGGAGCTAAGATAAATGAGATATCGATGCTCAAAGATTGGTGTTTGATGTGGGTAATTGCAAGTTAAAAGTGTGAAAACTTGTCCCACATAGGAAGAATGACCAAACCATGAGTGGTTTATAAGGAGGAGCCTTGACAAGTATGACAAATTACTCCAAGACAAATCTTGGGTCCAAACAATAGCAAATCATTAAACTTGTGAGCACTCGCGTCTGCCTTGTACTTTGTATAGTGTATTTTTTTTTGCGTGAGCCGCGTTCGTGTCTTGAACGAATCTAGACAATTTTAGAGCCGTTACAGAAATGGTTTAATGATAGAATTATTATATTTAATTATTAATAAAAAATGTTTTTTATTACAATTAAATATAATTAATTTGTTGTTACAACTCATGGTTTAATAATACAATTATTATATTTAATTATTAATAAAAAATGATTTTTTATTATTATTACAATTAAATATAATTAAGTTGTTGTTACAACTCATCTCCTATAAAAGGGATGGAGATGCAAACACCAAAATATACTTGAAACACTTGAAAGACTTGGAAAACACTTTGCATTCTTGAAATTTTTTGCACTTTAACGGCAAGACGTTGCTGCTTCCAAGAACGAAGAACACCTTCAATTCACGTGATTTTTCAGGCAAGTTGGTTACCTCCGGCAGTACACGCTGCTTTGGCTGTTGTACCCTGGGAAACAGACTTCGAATCTGTTTTAAGGGAATCGTGTCAAGCACGAGACTCAGCTTTCTTTTACGTATTGTAATTTATTTTTCAGTACTGTTATTTCCTTTACTTGTAATTTTAATTTCCAGTTATTTCCGTGTATTGTAATTTAATTTCTGAATTGTAATTCGTAATATATTTCTTATATTTTATAATTGGTATCGGGCACACTATCCCTACATATGGGTCTCATTTTTTCTACTAATAAGCCTAGTAAAGTGGGGTTCATATACATGCATGTAAGAGTACTTGATGTACTCAACTCTATTTGTATACTTAATCATTAATATATACAGATTTAGGTTCAAGTAGGTACCACATATTTCGTAGCGTACCAGAAGGTACCCTCTTTAATATTATTGTTTTCGAAATTCTTTTTCGTGAACATATATTAATTAACATTACACAAATGATATATAAGTTGCACGCACATTCACACATTCTAAGTAAATGAAATCATGCATCACATAAATGTACGTTCACATATATACAAATTTATGTAAGTGTACGTTCACATCATTTTTAAGGAATCAGGACATGTGAATGTATGTGAAATTTACATATAATCTTTATAATGTTGATTAAAACATGTTTAAGAAAAAAAATTTCAAAAAAGTTTTTTTTAAGCTGGTACATTTTGATACGCTGAACCATATTCTTTCTCTCTCTCTCTCTCTTTATATATATATATATACATATATATATATATATATATATATATATATATATATATATATATATATATATATATATATATATATATATATATATTCAAGATCAATGGGGTACCATATTAGACTGGGGTACCGGGGAACCATTTATAGCCAATCATTTATCATTAAAATCATTAAAATATAATATAATTTTGTTTAAAATTCTTTCCCACATTAATTAATGTTTGGGGTAAAAATGGTATTAAAAAATTAAATTATAATCAAAGATTCTGTGTATCCCATGAAGATCTCCATTTTAGTTAATATCATTTGTTACACCCATACTGAACATGTGCAATGACAACACTTCATAAACTACGATTGAACATGTTCAATACCGTCAATATTGGTTATCATTAAAACGGATAACAGCGACAAAAAAAACGCAATAAACTCCGACTGCACATGTTCAATAAACTCCGATTGAACATGTTCAGTTGTTCATTAAAACCCATTGTCGAATCCAATTGAACATGTGCACTAAAACTCATTGCCGAATCTGATTGAACATGTTCACCTAAAACTCATTGTCGAATCCAATTGAACATGTTCATTAAAACCCATTTTGAAATTTATTGTATGTGTTATGGAAGTAAATCCCTATTATTAAGGAAACTATTATATTATTAGTTGCCATCTATTATTTAATATAAATCTAATTATATATATATATATATATATATATATATATATATATATATATATATATATATATATATATATATATATATATACACACACACACACTTTAAAAGAATGCATGTGTTGTTCATATATGTAGTTGGAAAACAAGAATTGAAACATCAAAATTTCGTGCTAATTTCCCTTTTGAACTTGAATATATTATAAACAACAATGTCCATATGCAATGTCTCCATCTCCATTTGTTTCTCCTTGATTCTACTTCCTCCTTCCATGTTCGTCGTACCTTTTTCATTCGTTTCTTTTTTCTTTCGGTATATAAGTGTTTCTCCCTATCCCAGTTTTCGTTCATCACGCATTTCACACTATTTTAGCGCCTTTCTAGACATACAAAATGGCTTCCCGAAAGAGTACTCCAACAGTCCCACGGTTCCCATTATCACCAACACCGCCACCACCACCAAGGCCAACATCCACTCAAATAGTTGGAGCCCCAACAACTCCATTCCCTCTTCGAGCACCACGAGTAGTACCAATTCCAAACGTGCCACGTCCCTTAAATATTTCATCATCACACTCACCATCGCAACAATCCACACTTCCCACCACAGCTTCAACCATCAAACCACATAAACAAAATTTGGTACCTCCATCTCCATTGGAAACTCACAAGTACCTAAAAACCGATACAAGAAAACAATTAGAAACTTTTAAGAAGCAGTCAGATAAGAGGATATCAAGCACTATAACAATTATAGGCGAAAACAAAGGAACCGTCGTGAGTGCATTTGTGAATAGTAATTTACAGCGCGTAAACAATTCGATTCTCTACAATTCTTTCGTCACTGATGATTGTTATCGGTCAGTCACAATGTGAAATAGAGGATTATTATATTTTTATGCTTGGTATAAACTATTGTAAGGATTGAATAAATTTACTAGTCTATATTAGTTTAACATATAGCTTTAAAAATAATAAGGGTTATTGATTTAATGTATCTTTTTGTTAATTAGATAATCAATTATATATTAATGTGAATGTTTTTTTTTTTCGACGAGAAAAATAAGAAAAAAGATTAACATAGAATTTCGTGTTTTTTAACGGCAAACTAACTGACTCCTAAACTACTCCTTTGCCTTAATTGGGGACTTCAGAAACCAGTGGCGGACCCAGCCACCGAAGAGACCCGTTGCACAAAATTTGTTGCGTTCACATTTCAAACTTTCAAGTGATTATCTTGATTGGGGGGCTAGGGCTAACAAATGGATATTTATAATTTAAAATAGAACATATATTCTTAAATAACAAATAAACTAACTAATACTGAATAAAAACATAATTTATTAAGAAGAATAAGTTAACAAGTTACATCTCCAATATGATTTTCGTGACTACCACTTTTCGATAACTTTCTTTTAAAAAATATTATCCATCAAAAGATATTATAAAACATACAATTAACAATAAATAATTTTTTTAAATTTCAATATTTCAATTAAATAGTAAATTAATTAACTAAAGACATTAGACATGAACTTTCAAGATTAACTTTCAGTTAAAGAGTAAAATCAACTAATACAATTGTCTAAAGACAATCGGTAAAATAATTGGAAGATGTTAGACTTTAATTTGAGCTAGAAATTTTGATTTTTTTTATTTGGGTTTAAATTAGTGAGTTTTATTTTTGGTTTAATTTTGGGGAAATTGCGCAAAAAACCTCTAAGTTGGATAATTTTTGCGATTAAAACCCCCAACCATTTTTCATTGCACAAAAAACCTCCGACCAGTTAAAACTTTGTAAATTTGGGTCTTTTTCAAAAAAGCTGACCTGCAACCGGTTAAACCGGTTGCAACTTGATGATGTGTTAAATTTTTAAATAGATTTTTGCGTAAAAAACCCCCAACTTGTTTAGTTTTTCCAATTAAAACCCCAAACCATTTTTCGTTTGATAAAAAACATCCAACCAACAAAGATAATTAAAATTGAGTCTTCACTGATTGCATTTAGATGACATTGATATTTATTAAAAAAAATTTATTAAAAAAAGAATTCGTTTCTCAATGAAACATCCACCCTCTAGGCTCTAGTGAACCTCATTGTTCTGTCTGATTATATTCAAAAGCTAAAATGGAACATAAATAAACGAAATTGAACATAAAGCCGAACCTAAAAATGCAATCCGTGAACACAAAACAAAATCGATTGCATCGGCACAATTAAAGTAAAAATTCAAGATTAAGAGGCAAAAGTTAATCTAGCATACATACATAAAATAGACAACATTGAACGTATAGGAGGGGATATAGTAATCGGAGTTGCTGGGGGTAGAGGAATGAGGTAAATATGATTGTTGGTTAGAGGTGAGAAAAAAAATAGTTTAGGGTTTTTATTAAAAAAATCATCAAATTCGGGGTTTTTATGCAAAAATTCAGTTTAAGAATTATACATGTGGCGACACGTAGGCGCCACGTAAGTCGGATTTGCCATGTGGACGCCACGTGTGTGTCATGTAAGCATAGCAACCTATTATAACAGGTAACGTCCTAATTTCAAAATATTTTACCGGTTAGAGGTTTTTTGTGCAATAAAAAATGGTTAGGGGTTTTAATCACAAAAATTGTCCAACTTTAGGGTTTTTTGCGCAAATTTCCCTTTAATTTTAGAGTAAATTACATAAATGGTCCCTGTGGTTTGCATAAAAATTTGGATACGGTCCCTGTAGTTTAATTTTTGCATAAACAGTCCTTATTATCACTGTTTACTTGCAAAAATGGTCCCTCTGCCGTTAACTTTAACAATCAGGTGGTTAAATCTTTTATAATGACCATTTTACCCTTTTCTTTGATAACATTTTGGTCCCTCAAGTTTGTAGTTCATTTTAGTTTTGGTCCCTCAAGTAAATTTTTTATTTAACTCTTTTATTATTATTATATTATTATTATTATAACTATTATTTATTTATTTATTATTATTTTAACTTTTTACGTATTAATTTTTTTGTTTATTGAGTTTCCTATATTTTAATATATTTTATAATTTAAATTACAAACTTATTTATTTTTTTTTATTATAAACAATTGTATCAAATTAGAATCCATTTCTTTTTTTTGCTTTTTCAAATGAAAAATACAAACATTTAATATTGTAGTTTTCAAACCAAAAATTTTTGAACATTAAGCTTTTATTTGTTTTTTCAAACGAAAAGAAGTTACTAACCACACATGTTTTAAGTTTTTTCATTTGAAAACGTAAAAAGCTACAAACACGAATCCGTTTTTTATTTATTTTCTGCACCGAAAAATTCAACCCATTCTGATTTTTTGTTTTGGAAAATAAAAATAAATACAAACAATTCTGTTATTAGTTTTTACAAACAAAAAATCCACGAATAATTCTGATTTTCAGTTTTTCCAAACAAAAATCAATTTATTTTTCTAGTTTTTCAACCAAACCATTACCTTTTATTTTTTTCTCCGAACGAAAAACTACAAACCATTACGTTTTAAAGTTGTTTAAAAAAATGAAATAGTGTGTAGCCTTTTTGTTTGGAAAAACTAAAAAAAATGGAATGACTTTTAGTTTTTTACCATTGAAAAAAGTTTAAAACGTAATGACTAGAATAACATAAAAAGCGAACAAAAAATAGACTCTTTTTGATTTTTTAGCTTCTTCCAAACGTACAATATACGATTTTTCAAAAAATGAAATAGTCTTTTTTTGTTCGGTTTTATGTTATTCTAATCATTACGTTTTTAACGTTTTTTCAATCGTAAAAAACTAAAAACTGTTTATTTTTTTTAAAAACTTTAAAACGTAATGGTTTGTACTTTTTCGTTCGGACAAAAAAATAAAAGGTAATGGTTTGGTTCGAAAAACTAGAAAAATAAAATGATTTTTTTGTTTGGAAAAACTGAAAATCAGAATTATTCGTAGTTTTTTCATTTGCAAAAACTAATAACAGAATTGTTTGTATTTACTTTCGTTTTCCAAAACATAAAATCGGAATAGGTTGAATCTTTTGGTGCAGAAAAAATAAAAAAACAGATTGGTTTTCGTAGCTCTTTACGTTTAGAAAATGAAAAATTTAAACATGAATGGTTAGTAACTTTTTTTCGTTTGTAAAAAGAAATAAAAACTTAAGATTCAATTTTTTTTTGTTTGGAAAACTACAATATAAAATATTTGTATTTTTTTCATTCGAAAAAGCTAAAAAACGAAATGGATTCTAGTTTGATACTATTGTTTATAAAAAAAAATTAATAAGTTTGTAATTTAAACTGACCAATATATTAAAATATAGGAAACTTAATAAACAAATAAATTAATATGTACAAAGTTAAATCAATAATAAATAATAATAATTTTTATAATAATGATGATGATGCTAGTAATAATAATAATAATAATAATAATAATAAAAGAGTTAAATAAAAAAATTTACTTGAGGGACCAAAACTAAAATGAACTACAAACTTGAATGACCAAAATGTTATCAAAGAAAAGGATAAAGTGGTCATTATAAAAGATTTAACCATTTAATTGTTAAAGTTAACGGCAGAGGGATCATTTTTGCAAGTAAACAGTGATAATAAGGACCGTTTATGCAAAATTGAAAACACAGAGACCGTATCCAAAGTTTTATTAAAACCACAGAGACCATTTCTGTAATTTACTCTTATTTTTATTACTTATTAGTTATTTAGGCATTCAACTTTTACTTTTTTTGTTTCATTGGAGGTATAAAATTTTTAAATCAAGTTGCACACTTAAGTTTTCTTTAATAACATAAGTTGCACAATTATGTTTTTTTGCCAGTTGCACATATAAATTTTCAAAAAATTTACACTACGAAATGAGGTTATTGGGAGAGGACCCATTGCACGGGCTACCCCTCCTCTTAACATAGGTCCGCCTATGTCAGAAACAACTTTCCCAACCTAAATTTCATTTTGTCTCCGACAGGAGTCAAACCCGTGACCTCTCACTTACATATCACCCTCATACCAAATGGGCTAAAATTCATTAGTAAATAGAATTTAGTTATATATAGTCTGACAGCAGACCATTCATTTAAATATTTTGCATCATATTTTTCTAATTTATAACTTTATTTCTCTCAATTCAAAAATGTCACGAATAATTTTGAGTACACAATATTGTACTTAAAAGATTTTGGAAAATGACATTACTTTTGCCTCTTAATTTGTTGTTTCGATCACATCGCGCGAAATGACTAAAAATATGTTTGTCAAGATTTTATTTAATTATCATGTTTAATAAAAACTGATAATTATTTTGAATATTCAAAAACCCAACGGTCAATTATTTATGTTGTAACGTTACTGCTATAAAAACTGCCAACAACAAAGAGTATTTAGCAACAAGTTACAATTCATTGCCGATTAATGCAATAAACAACAAAATATGTTGCAAGTGAAGACAATAATTTAACAACAAAAATTCGTTGCTAAAATCATTGATAATCAATGGAAAGTGGAGGGAAAATTTTGTGTTGCATTTGGGCAACAAAATTTCGAAAAAAAGGGTAACTAAGTTGAAGAAATAATTAGCAAAAGGATTTGATATGTTGCAAGTGAAGAGAATGATTCAACGGATATTGATATACGGTACATCCCTTCTTGTTAACTTTTACTAATCATACATCATTTATCTATTTTTTTATCTTAATGATACGGTACCCAATGATTAATTTCTTTTTCACATTAAAAGAGGTTGTGTATGAATAACAAGAAGGGGTGTACGTACAGAATAACCCTGATTCAATAACAAAAATTCATTGCTTAAACTATTACTAATCAATGAAATTTGGAAGGAAATTTTCCAATTGCATTTTGGCAACAAAATTTCAAAAAATAAAAAAAGGAAGAAAAGAAAGTCGTTGCTAATTTGAGGAAAATAATTAGCAAGGACTTAATATTTGTTGATAAATATTTTACAAGCATTTAGCTATATTTACTTAAAATAGCATTGAACAAATCAGTTGCAAAATACATTGAACTAAAAGACCATCAATTTAGCAACTAGATTTAGTCATTGCTATTTACAAACATATTGAAGGGAAACTTCCCACTCTATGGATTGCGGGTGCAACCGCATAATCATCGCGGACATCTTAGCTAGGGGTGGCAATTTTGACCCAACGTGTCAAACGGACGGAACAATCAAAATAACCAGTAGTAAAAAACTAAGCTAGAACATAATTTTAAGAAAAAATTCTAGAAAATGATGTATTAAACAAATTGTTTTTTGAAAAAAAAAATCAAAATTATGTTAAAATTTTGTCTTTTGGTTATCGACCCGTTCCGTTTGAATGTGTCAGATTTGTCACCCCTAAATTCATAGCACGCTGCGATCAGGATTCAGCCATTGCTTTGGACACAGTCGCATTTCCCTTGACGATAGGAACACAAAGTCACAAACACACAAACGCAAAAGATTTTTTACTATGTTTGACAGGGGTCTTTCCAGCTTAATTCATGCACCAATTCCGGTTCCAAGACACTCAAAATCAATACCAAATGACAAACGATACACAAATGAGGCTATGGCACTTTTAGTAAAAGTTTATGACCAATAATACAACTCGAATTGGCTAAAGTACAAGCCCTTAAAGCTTGAATTCAACATCAACTCATATCTTAGGCTCCAAATTCATATTTTAACTCAAGATTAGCCTTTAATTCATACTTTAAAATCTACTACAATTATCAAATGACTTAATTGATGGTTATGGTTCTTGGACTTTTAGAAAAGATTAAAAGATCCTGATTTTGATAAGTTTAACCCCTGCATTTAATTTGGTGTAGAAAATGCAAATTATAGCAACGAAGTTTTGTCATGGTTCTAAAAATCATACATAAACATCTTTTTAATCAAATTTGGTTAAGTGTTTTCTTTACATTTTCAAGCAGATTTGTGAAAATAATATAGTATTTTAATCGTTTTGATTTACAATTATTTTGTACATTGATACGTTTTATTCATTTCAGTTAAATATTTTGTTCATTTTCACTTAAGTATTAGCGTAGCAAATTTGTAAATAAACAAATGACATACTAAATTGAAATAAAAATGTACTGACATAACAAAATATTTATATGAAAACATATAAAATAATAAATTTAATTCAAAATGTATCAGCGTAACAAAATATTTAAATTAAATCAAAACGTATTAGACTAACAAAATATTTAAATTAAAACGAACAAAACTTAAATTTATATACTTCTCTTAATAATCATAATCAAATAAAAATATAATAATGTTATGAAATAGTTAGATGATAAAGTATAAATGATGAAAATATACAAAAAGTCTAACTAATGGTATATAAAATAAATAAATGTTTAATAAATAATTTGAATACATAAAAGAGGCATAAAATAACTAAATTAAATATATAAATAGAAATAAGTTTTAATTGATAAATATAAATTTATTTAAAAAAGAAATAGATATAGTTAATAGTATTATTATATTTAATAAATACTTCAATTGTAACATCCCGATTTTGAGATAGGTACGTGGAATTATTTCATTGGATTAATTATTTAATTTGGGACCCGGGGATATAAAATTGTAATTTGGGGTATCGGGATCGGATTTTTGGGTGTCGGACCGAGCTAAACCCAAAACGTATATATATGTTGCTTCCTTTGTTCCTTAGATTCATTCTAAGCCAGAGCTAAAAGTGTATGTGTGTGTATTGTGAAATCAGCAACCATAATAAGACATTGAGAGGCTGGATTGGAGTTTAAGCTGTGGAATCATCATCAAATTCTTCTTTTGACTCGAGTTCGTAATTGAGGTAAATTAAGCTTAAATTCGCGGATTGATTGTTGTTGATTGTAGATAAATAGTTGAATTGAGTTTAGTAATGTTTCTGAGTAAATTCGAGTAGTAATTTTTGGTAAAAATCGAGCTGAAATGGATTAAAGGGATAAATCCCGAGCTGTGCAGAAAACAGAGTATAACTGGTTCTGTTCGTCCGTGAGCGCGACCGCGATCCCTTGATCGCGGGCCGCGATGTTCTTAAGATGAGCGCAGGCGGTTTGAACCCGAGCTCGGACCGCGATGTGAACGCGGCCGAGTTTGAGGTCAGCGCGGCCGCGACCGCGATAGGGTCAGTGCGGCCGCGATTGGTTGAGTTCGGCCGCGATGCGGCTAGGGTTTCGGGTCGGGTTTTTGGGTTCTGTGAGTCGTGTATTCGGGTCTTTGGGGTATCCTGTGAGTTGTCGAGAATCGTGTATAGAGTTGTTGGGTTGAGTTGTGATATTGAGATTGTGTTATTATGTTTTCAGGGTCTCGTGTTGACAGGGTAGGGGAAGGGCAGGGAACCGAGACTTAGTTTATCTAGCTGAGCAGGTGAGTTTGCATGTTTTTCTTGAGATACTTGTACGATTAATTATTAATACTTGCATGATCTTTTACTGAGCTTTTTACGAGATATCATGAGTTTCTTACGAGTTTTTATTGAGATATTATCATGCATGTATTACTGTGCTTTAATGAGAATTGTGTTTTAATATGAGATTTGGGACACTTGAGCTATTGAGATACTAAACCGTACGGCTGGGTAGGGGTTGGGTCGCTCCCAATTCCCTTTTTAGTTCCTGATGACTGCTTTGTGCGGCCTAGGGATCTGGTACGTGGGCCTATCCACGCGAGTTGAGCTACCTTGTGGGATCTCATATACTTGTTCAGTAGAGAATGCTGAACGTTTTATTATTGAGTTAACTATTTTCTGAGCTTATTATAATCGTACGCTAACCCTTGCATTCTCACCAGCTTTAGCTGACCTGTGTGTGATGTTGTGTGTATCCCAGGTGATCGGACTGCTAGTAGGCCTGCTGCACCAAAGTAGGTTTACACCATCTTTGTGATCGAGGAGTTAGCTACCTTTCATAGAGGTAGTTATATTTTGGGGATTGTTGTATATACTTCGGATAGGTTGTAGTTTATTCGGGACTTCCGTGACTGTTTCTTATGTAAATAATGTTTTAAATTATCGGGTTTTCATGTATGTGTCTTGGAAATACTGTAGGGATTATTATATTATATCTTTGCTGATGTGGTAATTGCGTGGCATTGTGGATTAGTTTGAGGGTGTTACAAGCTTGGTATCAGAGCCTAGGTTTAAGAGATTAAGTATCTAGTGGATGCTTAATCTTAAACCCTAGAGTCTAGATCCTTGGATTGTAATCCGAAGTAGAGTAATAAGTGATGGACGAGTAGTGTATAGAGTTTTGTAGAGTTAATTTGTGTTATTATCTCATTGTGCAGGTTATTATGGACCGTCAGGGCAGCGGGCCTCAGGGGGATGACCATAGAGATGAGGAGCCTTTGCGTAGATCTGACTTGTATTCTGTGATAGGTCAGATTTTAGATGAGCGTTTTTCCGGGTCATAGTATGGGTAGGGGTCGAGGTGCGGTGCCTCCGCCCGAGGGAGAGCAGAGTACGGGGGCTGGTGCTTCTTCTAGCCAGCCATCGCGCGGGTCCTTTAAGGACTTCATGACGGGTCGCCCTTCTGAGTTTTTCGGTGGAGTCGGTGCCTCGAAGGCACTGGATTGGTTGAGAGAGGTCGAGGCAGCATTCCGTATAGCCCATGTCGATCGAGCAGATAGAGTGAGTTATGCCTCCTACCTTCTGAAGGGAGGATCTTTGAGATGGTGGAGTTCAGTTGTCAGTGCTCGTGGAGTTGATGAGGCCTATCTGATGTCTTGGGAGGAGTTCCGTACAGAGTTTGAGCTGCAGTACTGTCCGTTGGACACGAGGAGAGAGCTGGAGCGAGAGTTTATCCATCTGCAGCAGGGATCCAGGACCGTCCAGGAGTATATTGATGTGTTTAATGATAGAGCCCAGTTTGCGCCGCATCAGGTAGCTACAGAGGACCGGAAGGTCACCATGTTTATTGAGGGATTGAGGCCGGACATCCGAGAGTTCGTAGGGATGCTTCGTGACCCCACTTTTGCCTCAGCGATGGAGTATGCCCGCTGCCGAGAGCGGGAGGTGGAGAGACAGCGAGAGCAGTCGGCTCCCCAGAGACAGCGTATCGAGCCATCGGGTCAGGGTCAGAGTTCTGGATCTTCGAGGTTTTATCGGGAGAGCCGTCAGGGTGGGTATTCTGAGCAGCAGGGACAGAGTTCTGGAGCCCAGCGAGATCAGGGCCGGGATGATAGGCAGTTGGGAGCCGGTCAGAGTCAGAGTCAGCGATGATATATGGCGAGAGGCGTAGGGGAGAGATGGGTATTGTGTCGATGGCGCAGGCGCAGAGGTATGTGGCGAAGGGATGTGCCACCTATTTAGCTTATGTGGTAGATTCGAAGAAAGAGAAGAGGGAGGTCAGTGATGTGCCGGTGGTGAGAGATTTTCCTGATGTATTTCCAGACGAGTTGCCGGGTCTACCGCCGGACCGGCAGGTCGAGTTCAGGATCGACCTAGTTCCCGGGGCCGTTCCTATTGCGCGTACGCCGTATCGGTTAGCTCCTACCGAGATGCGCGAGATGATGACGCAGCTGCAGGATCTGTTAGATCGAGGGTTCATTCGCCCCAGTTCTTCGCCGTGGGGAGCTCCTGTGTTATTCGTGAAGAAAAAGGACGGGACGATGCGTATGTGTATTGATTATAGAGAGCTTAATAGGGTAACGGTGAGAAACCGTTATCCCTTGCCGAGGATTGATGATCTCTTTGATCAGCTTCAGGGGGCGAGTTTCTTCTCGAAGATTGATCTGCGTTCCGGGTATCATCAGCTGAGAGTTAGAGATGAGGATGTGCCTAAGACCGCGTTTAGGACCAGATACGGTCATTATGAGTTTTTAGTCATGCCGTTCGGGCTGACTAACGCCCCAGCAGCGTTTATGGACCTGATGAATAGGGTCTGCAGGCCGATGCTCGACCGTTTTGTGATTGTGTTCATTGATGATATTCTGATCTACTCGAGGAGTAGCGAGGAGCATAGCCAGCATTTGAGGGAGGTCCTGAGTACTTTGCAGCGAGAGAGGCTATATGCCAAGTTTTCGAAGTGCGAGTTCTGGCTTCGAGAGGTGCAGTTCTTAGGGCACGTGGTGACGAGTGAGGGCATTAAGGTGGATCCAGCGAAGGTCGAGGCGATTATGAGTTGGGGCCAGCCCACATCTGTATCAGAGGTTCGCAGCTTCTTGGGTTTGGCGGGGTATTATCGGCGGTTTATCGAGAATTTCTCGCGGATTGCGGTGCCTTTGACGATGTTGACGCGGCAGTCTGTGCCGTTTGTGTGGGCCGAGGAGCAGGAGAGTGCTTTTCTAGAGTTGAAGAATCGGCTGTGTAGGGCCCCGATTCTAGCGTTGCCAGAAGGTTCCGAGGATTTTGGTGTGTATTGCGATGCTTCTTTTACCGGGTTAGGGTGTGTACTGATGCAGAGAGGGAAGGTGATTGCTTATGCCTCGAGACAGCTTCGGAGCTATGAGTTGAGTCGGCCAGTGTATGATCTAGAGTTGGACGCCATAGTCTTTGCCTTGAAGATATGGCGGCATTATCTATACGGGACGAGATTTACTGTGTTCACTGATCATAAGAGTTTGCAGTATCTGTTCAGTCAGAAGGAGCTGAACATGAGGCAGAGGCGTAGTATGGAGCTCCTGAAGGATTATGATTGTGACATCCAGTATCACCCGGGGGAAGCTAACGTGGTGGCAGACGCTTTGAGCAGGAGGTCTTATGAGTAGACGGTTGTATCCAGAGCTTCTCGATTAGAGGTCACGTCGACCTTGATTGATGGTCTGCGGTTAGCTCAGGGGGAGGGGTTGAGGGGCGAGAATGTGCAGAGAGAGATTAGCTGGGCAGCTAGAGTTGTTGAGTAGAGATGATAGAGGTTTGATGACTCTCCGTGGTCGAGTATGGGTCCCCAGAGTAGGTGGTTTGAGACAGCTGATTCTAGACGATTCCCATAAGTCTAGATTGTCGATCCATCCGGGCAGCACGAAGATGTATCGAGACCTGCGAGTTCATTATTGGTGGCCAGGGATGAAGAGGGACGTAGGGAAGTATGTGGAGGCGTGTATGACGTGTCTAAGAGTTAAGAGCGAGCATCAGAAACCGCATGGCAGCCTTCAGCCATTAGAGATTCCAGAGTGGAAATGGTATGATATCACCATGGACTTCATAGTGAGGCTCCCGCGGACTGTTCGTGGGAATTATATGATTTGGGTGATTGTTGATCGGCTTACGAAGAGCGCTCACTTCTTGGCCGTTCGTGGAACTATTACGATGGATCAGTTGGCGCGCCTCTACATCAGCGAGATCGTTGCGAGGCATGGAGTTCCGAGATCTATTACGTCTGATCGAGACAGCCGATTCGTGTCACGATTCTGGCAGAGCTTTCAGAGAGAGTTGGGCACCCGAGTTCAGCTGAGTACGGCTTATCATCCTCAGACAGGGGGACAGACAGAGCGGACTAATCAGACTTTGGAGGATATGCTGCGGGCTTGTGTTATAGATTTCGGGGGTAGCTGGGACTTACATTTGCCGCTTGTTGAGTTTGCGTATAATAACAGCTATCATGCATCTATCGACATGCCTCCATTTGAGGCTCTTTATGGGCGTAAGTGTTTGACTCCGGTGTGTTGGGGAGAGGTTGGGGAGCGTCCTATCAGCGGGCCAGAGGTTCTTCAAGAGACTAGCGACAAGGTCGCTATGATTCAGCAGCGGATTAGAACAGCTCAGAGTCGCCAGAAGAGTTATGCGGATCGTCGTATGTCCGAGTTAGAGTTTCAGGTCGGAGACTCTGTGATGCTTAAAGTCTCACCCTGGAAGGGGATCATCCGATTTCGGAGGCGGGGTAAGTTGGGTCCGCGTTATATTGGGCCGTTTGAGGTTGTTGAGAGGATCGGGGACCAGGCTTATCGTCTGGATTTGCCTTCAGAGTTATCGGGAGTGCATAACGCTTTTCATGTTAGTCATCTTCGTAAGTGCTTAGCCCGTGATGATCAGCGAGTGCCGTTGTCTGAGATTGAGGTCGATGATAGACTTCAGTATGCTGAGCAGCCTGAAGCAGTGACAGATCGGAAGGTGAAGAGGTTGCGTAATAAAGAGGTGGCGTTAGTGTTGGTGCAGTGGAAGCACCATAAGGGTACTAGCGCCACATGGGAGCCAGAGTCAGAGATGCGCAGCCGATATCCTCACCTCTTTGCTTCGAGCTAGATTCTGAGGACAGAATCTTTATAAGGAGGGAGGACTTGTAACATCCCGATTTTGAGATAGGTACGTGGAATTATTTCATTGGATTAATTATTTAATTTGGGACCCGGGGATATAAAAGTGTAATTTGGGGTATCGGGATCGGATTTTTGGGTGTCGGACCGAGCTAAACCCAAAACGTATATATATGTTGCTTCCTTTGTTCCTTAGATTCATTCTAAGCCAGAGCTAAAAGTGTATGTGTGTGTATTGTGAAATCAGCAACCATAATAAGACATTGAGAGGCTGGATTGGAGTTTAAGCTGTGGAATCATCATCAAATTCTTCTTTTGACTCGAGTTCGTAATTGAGGTAAATTAAGCTTAAATTCGCGGATTGATTGTTGTTGATTGTAGATAAACAGTTGAATTGAGTTTAGTAATGTTTCTGAGTAAATTCGAGTCGTAATTTTTGGTAAAAATCGAGCTGAAATGGATTAAAGGGATAAATCCCGAGCTGTGCAGAAAACAGAGTATAACTGGTTCTGTTCGTCCGTGAGCGCGACCGCGATCCCTTGATCGCGGGCCGCGATGTTCTTAAGATGAGCGCAGGCGGTTTGAACCCGAGCTCGGACCGCGATGTGAACGCGGCCGAGTTTGAGGTCAGCGCGGCCGCGACCGCGATAGGGTCAGTGCGGCCGCGATTGGTTGAGTTCGGCCGCGATGCGGCTAGGGTTTCGGGTCGAGTTTTTGGGTTTTGTGAGTCGTGTATTCGGGTCTTTGGGGTATCCTGTGAGTTGTCGAGAATCGTGTATAGAGTTGTTGGGTTGAGTTGTGATATTGAGATTGTGTTATTATGTTTTCAGGGTCTCGTGTTGACAGGGTAGGGGAAGGGCAGGGAACCGAGACTTAGTTTATCTAGCTGAGCAGGTGAGTTTGCATGTTTCTCTTGAGATACTTGTACGATTATTTATTAATACTTGCATGATCTTTTACTGAGCTTTTTACGAGATATCATGAGTTTCTTACGAGTTTTTATTGAGATATTATCATGCATGTATTACTGTGCTTTATTGAGAATTGTGTTTTAATATGAGATTTGGGACACTTGAGCTGTTGAGATACTAAACCGTACGGCTGGGTAGGGGTTGGGTCGCTCCCAATTCCCTTTTTAGTTCCTGATGACTGCTTTGTGCGGCCTAGGGATCTGGTACGTGGGCCTATCCACGCGAGTTGAGCTACCTTGTGGGATCTCATATACTTGTTCAGTAGAGAATGCTGAACGTTTTATTATTGAGTTAACTATTTTCTGAGCTTATTATAATCGTACGCTAACCCTTGCATTCTCACCAGCTTTAGCTGACCTGTGTGTGATGTTGTGTGTATCCCAGGTGATCGGACTGCTAGTAGGCCTGCTGCACCAAAGTAGGTTTACACCATCTTTGTGATCGAGGAGTTAGCTACCTTTCATAGAGGTAGTTATATTTTGGGGATTGTTGTATATACTTCGGCTAGGTTGTAGTTTATTCGGGACTTCCGTGACTGTTTCTTATGTAAATAATGTTTTAAATTATCGGGTTTTCATGTATGTGTCTTGGAAATACTGTAGGGATTATTATATTATATCTTTGCTGATGTGGTAATTGCGTGGCATTGTGGATTAATTTGAGGGTGTTACATAAATGATAATTTTTTAGATTTATCTTTCAATTTTAAAATCAAAAATAAATATTTAAGAAAAGGACCAAAAGTGAAATTAAATTAAATAGTTGAGGGACCAAACTTGTAATTGAGAAAAGGGTAAAATCGTCATTTTTAAAAGTTTAGAAAGAGAGGGACCGTTTGTACAAGTTAAAAGTGATTTGAGAGACCACCACTTCAATTTTAAAATTTGAGAGACCGTTTTCATAATTTTGAACAAACCACAATGACCAATTCTGTAATTTACTCTAAAATTTATTACTTTACATTGTCTCCTATTAAAAGTTATTGGAAGGTAAAAGTAAATTATATCAAATTAGAAGTAAAATAAATTAGTGACAATGACATTTTAATTTTAAATTTACATCGAAAACACAATATAATAAAAGTTATTGAGAAATTATAATATTAATTATAGAATAAATGGTTTTATGATTTATTTATCTGTGAAATCTT
Source organism: Centrapalus pauciflorus (assembly GCA_020465985.1). NCBI lineage: Eukaryota > Viridiplantae > Streptophyta > Magnoliopsida > Asterales > Asteraceae > Centrapalus > Centrapalus pauciflorus. The sequence continues at coordinate 312,176 of JAANYP010000063.1, read as the reverse complement.
GTTCTATATTTTAAAATGTAGATAATACGATAGGAGAATAGAAATTATCACTTCAAATTAAATGGTGGAGAAAATTTAGGTGAAATATTGTCAATTAGTTATATAGTATTATTTAATTATTAAATTTAAGTTAATTAAATTTAAAAATAGGTAAATAAAATACACATGTCAAAAATTAAAGATGACAAGTGGCAACATAATAAGATGACAAGTGTCATTTTTAGTTACTTGTTTAATAGTATATATATATATATATATATATATATATATATATATATATATATATATATATATATATATATATATATATATATATATATATATATATATAGTCAGGTTGTAACACCCTACTTTTACGACTAATGCCACATAGGACTTACAGTCCACGTCATCAAATCATAGGCGATGTCATCAAGGGTTAAACAGCTAATTACTACTAAACATCAACAACAAGCATAAAGTAACACGAGACGGGAATTAACCCCGTCGATAGCGTCAGTCAACCACATCATGAGTAAAGGTTACAGTCATCCGAAAGTCACTGGCTAATAAGCCATACCACAAATATGAGGACTACTTACGAAAGTAGTCGCTAACTACTGTCCACGTGGCGGGTCTCGGCTACTGCCCGCTGTATCCCTAGCCTCAGTCCTCGTACCTGAGATCCACGGTTAAAACAACAGTCAGCGGAAAGCTGGTGAGTTACTATAAACAACTTTAAAACAGTTTATAAAACAGTTAGCACAACGTAACAACTGGTAAACAACTCTACATGCGGCCGGCATCAACGGCCCGACGCCTCATCGGGAGCGACCCGGCACAGCCTGCATAGCCCACTCCACAAAGTAGTGGGTTGTCAGGTCCACTGAGTTGGGAATGACCCAACAGGCCTCTACTCTGCGTATCAACGACTATACGCGTGATCCACGAACTCTGCTCTGTGCTAACAAGTATCAACATATGAAAGGAGTCCACACTGGACCCGAATAATAAACAACGTACCTCTTTGAAAACTCAGTAGTCAACAACAACGCCTCTATTTAAAAGTAAGTAACTCACCTGAAGCACGACTACAGTCTCGCTATCAACGACAGTCTCTACAAGTCCCAGGTCTAGCCACGAATCCTGGCAACAATAAATGCAACTACGCTGAAACGACTAACTACCGAACTCATAATGACTATACTACTATACTCACTAACTCAACAAGAATCAACAAGCCAAGACACACGAGCGCGGCCAGGAGCGCGGCCGGGATCGTGGTCGCGGGCTCCTCATCGCGGCCAGTCATCGCGGGTGCGATGACCCCGCGCTGCCCCTCTTGTCGCGGCCGGGCTCATCCGAGCACGCCCGTGCTCGTCCGACCCGCGACTAACGTCTCGGTCGCGTTCCACTACCAGCGACCACCCTTAACCGCCTCATCCTGATCGCGGGCGCGACCAGGGGAACGCGGGCGCGATGCGGCGACGAACAGAGCAGTTCATGCTCTGTTTTTATACAGCTACGGAAATCAATCTCTTAACTCACTATTACGATTTTCAGGGGTTATCAATCAACCCCTACTACTCCCATCACTAATTATAACAATTCAATTCGATTTGGGGAAAATAACTAACCTCAATTCCCTTCTTTCGGCTTGATTTGCAGATTCAACTCGAAGAAGAGTATGAAGGGAATTTCTTGACTCTGATTACTTGTATTTCAGCCCCTCAACCTCCCTTGCTCTGTTTCAACTACACAACACACGTACACACACTTACACACTTTCAATTCTCTGATAAAAATGAAGAGAGGAGTATAAGCCTTCGATATATATATGTTTCCGGTCCCGAACTCAATTAAAACGGGTACGATACTCATTAATCACTAGGTAGACACCCGTTAACCCGATTAATCCCGAATTAATAACTCGGGTTTAAAATGTCAGTTAACTCATTAAAACAACCCCAAATCTCTAATTACTACTAGACCGGTTATTATCTCAAACGATTACAATTACACGCAATAACAATCTACTTTACCAACTCACATGCAATTAATCAATTAGAATTTACCAACTCATCGAGACAACTCTTAAAGCCAGTAAATAAATTCCACGTGCCAGCTACTAGATCCCGGATGTTACAAATCCTCCCCTCTAGAACTGATCCCGTCCTCGGGATCTCGACTCAGGCAACTAGATTGGGATAACGCTACCACACACCCGCCTCGGACTCCCAGATATCACCAGAGTTCTCATTTGACACCAAGGGGAATCTCATCTTTCCGTAATTTCTTCATCTTGCGGTCTACAATGGTCTCAGGAGGATTCACATATTTCGATTGCTCATAAACCTCAATCTCTGTTATAGTAATCGTTGCTTCGCGTAGGGCCAAATATCTGTAACACTTGCTCGTCTATGCCAAGCTCTAGCTTCTTGGTCCTCTCATCGGCATATTACTCCCATCGGCTCCGGGCTACCTTCGGTCTCCCTATGACTACGACTATCTGCTCACTGGTCCGCTAAGCAATCTCATGACTTGTAATCTCTCACCCTCCTACTTCCACCCCATATGCTAGATAACAATCTCAACTGAAGCAAATGAGCATCTCTCTTACCACTAAAGTACTCTGTTTGACAAGTCAATAAGTCAACGGTGCAACAATCAACGCAGGGTCTTGATTGGATCGACGGTAATAGTCTACTACTTTTAGGTTACAGCGAATACTTACTACCTTCCTCACCTCTCATTACCCTTAACAACCCCTATTTTAACGGGGTTTACCGGAACACCTCCACCGCTAACGACATGTCTCAAAACTGGACTCCACTTTACGGTGACGAACTAGGCAACTAAACCAGCGGTCTATCAACTCTTGAAGTCGACTCACCAGCCCTCTCATCTTGCTAGGGTCGGTCAATAAGGTACACACGTAGTAACACTTGACACCAACTTAACACGAAATTCTACTTATCACTCTAACGACAACTCGAATACTCTTGGGGAATAGGGACTCAAAAACAACATCAACCGTCTCTAAATTCTTCTTTCCTTATTCACGTCAACTGCACATGCTAGGACGAAAGGACAACCTTTGATCAAATGACAACGTGCCTGAACTACCGAAAAGGTACTGACACTGTGTCTACTACACTCTCCGTACACCATAAAAACATAGCCTCGAAATTGATAAACAACTAATCACTTTAGAACAAACAACATCAACATACTGGACACCTAACCAGTCTCTACTTATCAAGGCATTACAACTACTAATCTCTATAGGCAACAGGGCAAATACGAATGACCATTTATCTTTAACTCTTACTAAGCGTCTACCGATCTAGCTACAAAGATACTACCACCGACTGACTCCGCGAACGATAAATCTAATAACTCAACGAATGAAGCAAAAATGGATAATAAAATAAAAGGTATGAAGGAACACCCTGTCTCAGAACCAACCAAAACTCGGATACTTTAACCATTAACATAAACGTACCAGAAACTACATCAACTGTCTCCCGAGCCTCCTCTGCTGTCAACTGGTAGGCGCGACCTCTGGCTAGCGGGACTGCATCTCTATGTGTAAACGGACTCGCAAAACTCTGGCCCTGTGCAGGTGGCCTCGATTCCCCCTGCCTATGGTCCCCTTGTCTCGGAGTTGTACAATCTCGTGCCTGATGTCCAGCCCGCCCACAATTAAAACACAGCGGGTCTCTAGAATTACAACCTGACTGAGTGTGGCCAGCCTGGCCACAGCGAAAACAACGTACATACCGGGGGTCACACTCTCCGGTATGCCTCTGACGACATCTCCTACACCACCTTTCTCCCGAGACAGGCTCAGAACTCGATGCTCCTCCTCTCTGCTCAGACTCACTAAAGCGACTGCCCTTTTCATCGGGCCTATGATCAGATCTCTGAGAAGACCTATCTTGGTGCCTGTCTCCTCCCTCGGACTCAGTGCGCCGACGATCATCACTCCTCGACTGGAACTGACTATAACGACTATCTCTATCCCTGCCTCTGTCCCGGTCAGATCCTCCAACATGTCCGGCTGACTGAACCAATCGTGGCTGCTCCACTACCGGATCCCTACGCGATAACTCACTCTCTCGTCTACGGGCCAACTCGACCGCCCTGGCATAAGTCGGAATGTAACCGGTATCAATAAACTCCCGGATCTCCTTACGCAAGCCAATCAAGAATCTATTGATCTTCCGAGACTCTGTACTGATCTGAATAGGCGCAAACAAACTCAAATCGATGAAAATCTTCTCGTACTCATCAACCGATCGTTGTCCCTGGAACAACGTCAAAAAATCAATCTCCAGGTGAGCCCTGCGGTCCTCGGGACAATACTGCTCCTCGAAACGAGCCCTAAACTGACTCCACGTCATCTCATATGCTGGCCCATCTCCCATCATATCTCTAATAGTCCGCCACCACTGCTGAGCACTAGTCCGCAACTGGGCACTAGCGAATGTCGTCATCTGATCCGGGTGGCATCCTGTAATACGGAAGGCCATCTCCATATCCTGCAACCAATACATGGCCTTTACGGCCCCAGGCTCGCCATGATACTCTGGCGGGTGTGCAGCAAGGAACTCCTTATATTTACATCCCTTGCCTTCCCCTCGCGATGAACCAACTCCTGAATCTCTGCCCCCGCCTATACTCTGGGTCTGGGACTGAATACCCTCAGCACGGCCTTTCTCGTAGGCCTCCTGTAGTCGTCGGGCAAACTCCTCATCTGATACTCGTCCCCCAGTGGGGCCCTCGGGTCTCTGCTCATCTGCCATAAGGTCTCTGCATAATACAAACAACATTACTATAACGACAGTAATATAATTCTACAATTCTTAGACCTACTCATCAAGGATCAAGCCCAAGGATCTAGACACTGGTTTAAGCCTAAGCATCACTAATGACACTTAAACCTTAAACTAATGCTCTGATACCAAGCTGTAACACCCTACTTTTACGACTAATGCCACATAGGACTTACAGTCCACGTCATCAAATCATAGGCGATGTCATCAAGGGTTAAACAGCTAATTACTACTAAACATCAACAACAAGCATAAAGTAACACGAGACGGGAATTAACCCCGTCGATAGCGTCAGTCAACCACATCATGAGTAAAGGTTACAGTCATCCGAAAGTCACTGGCTAATAAGCCATACCACAAATATGAGGACTACTTACGAAAGTAGTCGCTAACTACTGTCCACGTGGCGGGTCTCGGCTACTGCCCGCTGTATCCCTAGCCTCAGTCCTCGTACCTGAGATCCACGGTTAAAACAACAGTCAGCGGAAAGCTGGTGAGTTACTATAAACAACTTTAAAACAGTTTATAAAACAGTTAGCACAACGTAACAACTGGTAAACAACTCTACATGCGGCCGGCATCAACGGCCCGACGCCTCATCGGGAGCGACCCGGCACAGCCTGCATAGCCCACTCCACAAAGTAGTGGGTTGTCAGGTCCACTGAGTTGGGAATGACCCAACAGGCCTCTACTCTGCGTATCAACGACTATACGCGTGATCCACGAACTCTGCTCTGTGCTAACAAGTATCAACATATGAAAGGAGTCCACACTGGACCCGAATAATAAACAACGTACCTCTTTGAAAACTCAGTAGTCAACAACAACGCCTCTATTTAAAAGTAAGTAACTCACCTGAAGCACGACTACAGTCTCGCTATCAACGACAGTCTCTACAAGTCCCAGGTCTAGCCACGAATCCTGGCAACAATAAATGCAACTACGCTGAAACGACTAACTACCGAACTCATAATGACTATACTACTATACTCACTAACTCAACAAGAATCAACAAGCCAAGACACACGAGCGCGGCCAGGAGCGCGGCCGGGATCGTGGTCGCGGGCTCCTCATCGCGGCCAGTCATCGCGGGTGCGATGACCCCGCGCTGCCCCTCTTGTCGCGGCCGGGCTCATCCGAGCACGCCCGTGCTCGTCCGACCCGCGACTAACGTCTCGGTCGCGTTCCACTACCAGCGACCACCCTTAACCGCCTCATCCTGATCGCGGGCGCGACCAGGGGAACGCGGGCGCGATGCGGCGACGAACAGAGCAGTTCATGCTCTGTTTTTATACAGCTACGGAAATCAATCTCTTAACTCACTATTACGATTTTCAGGGGTTATCAATCAACCCCTACTACTCCCATCACTAATTATAACAATTCAATTCGATTTGGGGAAAATAACTAACCTCAATTCCCTTCTTTCGGCTTGATTTGCAGATTCAACTCGAAGAAGAGTATGAAGGGAATTTCTTGACTCTGATTACTTGTATTTCAGCCCCTCAACCTCCCTTGCTCTGTTTCAACTACACAACACACGTACACACACTTACACACTTTCAATTCTCTGATAAAAATGAAGAGAGGAGTATAAGCCTTCGATATATATATGTTTCCGGTCCCGAACTCAATTAAAACGGGTACGATACTCATTAATCACTAGGTAGACACCCGTTAACCCGATTAATCCCGAATTAATAACTCGGGTTTAAAATGTCAGTTAACTCATTAAAACAACCCCAAATCTCTAATTACTACTAGACCGGTTATTATCTCAACCGATTACAATTACACGCAATAACAATCTACTTTACCAACTCACATGCAATTAATCAATTAGAATTTACCAACTCATCGAGACAACTCTTAAAGCCAGTAAATAAATTCCACGTGCCAGCTACTAGATCCCGGATGTTACACAGGTTCTATGGGGCACCATATGCATCGGGAACAAAAAAAAGAACCAACCACAACCCTTAGATTAAATGATCATTGGTGCATCACGCGATGCACGTATTTTGTATGCGTAGGGGTATTTTGCGAAAAATAATATATTTAGTCAAATAACATTTAATTTTAGGGGTAAAGCCACATAATAGTAACCTACTTTTGAAAAATTATCAATATGATACGTCTACTTTTTTAAATGTCGATATGGTACCTGTACTTCAATTTTTCATACGATATGATCATATTTGTAATAGACCCCTGTTTTTCATATCATTAGAACCCTGTTTCGTATGTAAAAAACTGGGCTCTATTATGTAGAATGACCATATCGATACATAAAATTGAAGTACACATACCATATAGACAATTAAAAAAGTAGACGTACCATATCGATACATTTTCAAAAGTAGATTGCTATTGTAAGACCTTAACCCTTAATTTTACATTAATTGAATATTCTATCAAATAGCTAAACAATAAATGCTAAATTAAGTTAATTGATACACTTCCAAAATTACAAAATCTAAACAAATTCAAAAAAAGATTATTTGAGGTCTATGCATCTAATGTTTATCTTTCAATTCATGATGCATCTTGGTTTTTCATCCTCATCTTCAACCATATTCATCATCTTATTCGTCCCACCATCATGCATCATTAAAGTGGTGATGCATATTTATAGAATTTATCTTCAAACACGATGCATTATCATCGGATTCATTAAAAATCCGATGTATTTTTATCGAATTCATCTTCAAACACGATCCATCTTCATAAACATGATGCATCTTCGTTGGATTCATAAAAAATCATGATGCATCTTAATCGGATTCATTTTCAAACACGATTTATCTTCATAAACACAATGCATCTTAAACGTGTTCATCATCTCATTCATCATCTTTCTTGAACGTTCATCATCTCACTATGCATGATCTTTCTTGAACGTGTTCATCTTCATGGTCGGATGCATCGTGTTCATATTCAATGTGTTCATCTTCATCTTCAACAAATTTATGTTGGAATCATCATAAATATCTAGTTTCTCTTGATTTTCATCATATTCATTCAACAAAAGCACGGTGGTGGTGGTTGTCGTGGCGGTGATGATACATTATCGTGGTGGTGGTGATGGATTGTCAATGCCATGGTGGTTGTGGTGGTGGATTCTCGGGGTAATGGTAATGGTGGTAGGTTGCCGCAATGGTGGTGGAGGTGGGTTGCCACAAGAGAGGTGGTGGTGGTGCGATGGTCGTGGTGGTGGTGTGGTGGTCCGATGGATGGAGAGAGAGAGAGAGAGAGAGAGAGAGAGAGAGAGAGAGAGAGAATTGTGAAGGAGAGAAAGGTGGGATTAAATAAGAAATGTAGTTAATTTTTATATTTACCTTCTTAATATAGTTTATTCTATTTTTAAAAATTAATTAATTTTAATATAATAAGTATTCTAATAATGCCCCTAATGCACCCTTAGTATTTTATTATGCATTTTTTGTTCCCATCGGTTCAGAATGCATCGTGGTGCCCCATAGAACCTCAATATACACACACACACACACATGTGTGTGTGTGTATGTATGTATGTTTGTATGTATGTATATTCAAACATATTTATATATTATGCACTAGTTTATTACCCGCGTATTACACGAATATTTTTAATATATATAAAACATAATAAGTTAAAAGGTAAATGTATAAATATTATTGTTTTAAATATATATATATATATATATATATATATATATATATATATATATATATATAAAAGAATGATATTATTATCTATTATGACCTATTAATTTTATATAAGTCTAAATATATATGAATAGTAATTATTTTTTTATATTTTTTAAAACCTTTATTATATTATATGATAATTAATAAGTTAGTACAGTATTAAATTTTGTTTGATTTAATTTGAATTTAAAAGTTGATTATATTAGATTTGGATAGATATAATATAAATTTTTTTTATTTTTAAAACCTATAAATGTCAAATGTCGATTCATGGTGATAACACGTGGCTTCATAAAAATGAATATAGATACTCTGTTATTATTATTTATAGATTGGAAAGAACAAATTTTAAAAACAAATTAAACACGTGGGAATCTCAGGTGAAGCCAAGTGACGCTCTATCTAGGTGTCATGTGGCATCTAGTTACTCTTATAATAGAATAGATAGATATAATATATCTCATACGTATAATATTTAAGTATTTAATTACTCATGTATGTATTTTACTATGATATTCATATGCAATATTTAGGTTTTGTTTGTTTTTTAATAAGATTTTCGAACCTCTTATGTCTGCGAACTCGAAGATGCGGGAAAATGTTTTATATGAAAGTGCGTTTGTTTTTTTTCGTCTGCTCGCGTCTGCAGACGTTTTCCCGCGTCTGCCGCATCGTCTGCGGACGGCTGCAGATCTTTAGACCATCTCTTCTGACCGCAGATTTCTAGAGCTAAGTCCGCAGAACGCGGACTTCAACCTCTTAAAAAACAAACAACACCTTAATATATATAATATATATTATTTAGACTTATATTATGTTTCGGGTATGGGTACAGGTACCCAAGGGGTAATCTCAACCCTGCCCCGTCCCTGGTTTTAGAATTTGGGTATTACCCGTCCCCATCTCCGGTCAACTCGGAGATTCTCCGGTCAAAACGGGTTCGAATGTCGGGTTCTCCATCGGGTTCGGAGTTTTTCGTCATCTCTAGTTTCATTTACAAGACCGACAAGATCTATGTGATGAAAAGTGACCCAGCTAATTTTTGGTCACTAAATAGTTTTAGTTGATTGGTTTTTATTGTTAGTCACCAAATCCCTTGGCATGATCTATTGAGCACTCAAGCGAGATACGTTACGTAGAGGATTCTCATACAGTGATCAAACATGAATCATTCTGCTAATAATTTATATGACAATACTTACAATCTAACAATAATAAAATTGTGATGGAATCAAATAAAAGTAGTTAATAACACACACCTTTATGTAACATAACAATAAAGAATCTTAGAGCAAGCATGTCCTAATTATTTAATACAAAAAAAAAATAATATTTATCTTGTTTTCCTCATGTTATCCAACCATGACAAAATGATGTGGTCAAACGGGTTAGATACAATAAAATGTATTCAATGATTGTTGTTCAAAACCTTTTTATGTAATAGAGTTGATGCTTGTCAAGTACATAAGTTATAATTAAAATATATAGTAATTATTTTAATACATAAAATATACTAAAAACACAATAAATGTCCTAGCTCTATTTGCATAGTGCTAAATAAAATCATTAAGAGGTGGTTTAACATTTGAATGAATCTATTAAAAAAGTAAACAAAATCTTAACGTGTAATTATAAAAATAAGTTTAAATAGCACATGGAGGAGTGTTAGTTTATTTAGCCGTATATAACCATATATTCATGTCAAATAGAATGAAGTCCAAGATTGTCATTAACGAACCGGCCGCATAATGTATCAAGTGATCGTGTTGCATCATTCTTCTCATGTGATGCATTATGTTTTCCTTTGCATGTGATGCATTGTGGTTCCACTCGAACCCACTCCATGATGCATCCAATAATCATTATGTACAATCCTATTTAGCTGATGTATTGTGCTTTCCAAGGTTTTTCAATGCATAGAGGTTATTGAACCTCCCTCTATATATACATATATATATATATATATATATATATATATATATATATATATATATATATATATATATATATATATATATATATGTATATATATATATATATAAGGACCATCGACTCTAAGGATATCTCGAATCTGACATAATTTCGAATCTAATTGAATTTTAAAACTTAATCGAATTTAATCCTAAAAGATTTACCCTTAATTAGTCTCGAATCTACCTAGATTCGAAAAGGTTAGTCTAAATCAGTTTCGAATTAAATTAATTAAGTTCAAATTCAATTTCTTTAGAAAAGATGTCAAATCTTCAGAAATTTTTAGAAAACCACGAGGTTGGGAAAGCAAACGCCCCGCCTAAGCTGATGAAGGTCGAGGACTATTACTTGTGGAAGGACCGATTTACCGATTTCGTACGATTCAATGATATGCGCATGTGGGTGTGCATAGATGAACGGTATATTCCACCGGTATCTGAAGTTGAAGGCCGTCAAAAGGTCTTGTCATACCAGATGATGAAAGAGGATGACAAGAAATTATTTGAAGCTGAAAACAAAGCTTTTTCTTTAATCCGAATGGCGTTACCGCAAGATATTCTACACACATTCCGGACTCAGAGGACATCAAAAGAACTTTGGGAGTCGCTTGAGAAGAGGTGTGAGGGAAATCCTCGGGTTCGAAGAAAGCGTACAGAGCTGTTAAAACAACAGTTCGCAATCTTCAAGGCGTTAAAGGATGAACAACTGGATGACATCATCACCCGTTTCTATCATCTATTAACGGAACTTGAGAGCCATGGGATTGAGTTTACCGATACTGACAAGAACAACAAGCTTCTTGATGCCCTACCAGCCAAATGGGCTATGTACGTGGCAATGATCAAGCCAAATGAAGATAAATATTACACTCAATCTTTGGATGATATAGTGGGAACGTTGAGAGCATATCACTTCGAGCTTCTAAAGACCGAGACTGATTATGAGCAAGTCCAGAATCCAGCAATGTATTTTGGAAAGACGTCAAAATCTTCAGCGGCAGCCGAACCGAAGTCTGCTACAGCGTTTTTCTCTGGAGAGACATCATCACCAGCAGAGTCCGAAGACTCTTTGAATCGCGCGTTCTTAGGATTAGGAAGATCGGAAGAACCGCCACCTTAAGTCCAACAGGCATCGACAAGTCAGAGCTATTCGAAGATGCCCATGAGCGCAAAGTCAGCGGAAGAGCATCTGAATCTACTTGCTTCTTTTGTGGCCGCATACGGAAATTGCGTTCAAGGGAAAATTAACGATCCTGCTCTATGGGACGAAGACTACGATCAGGTCGACCCTGATGACTTAGAGGAAATGGATCTTAAGTGGCAACTGGCCATGGTGACCCAGAGGGTTAAAAGATTCATTAAGAGAACTGGAAGGAATTTGCAGATGAATAACAAGGGGATCGGGTTTGATAAGTCCAAGGTGAAATGCTATAACTGTCAAGGACTAGGACACTTCGCCAGGGAGTGCCAGAGGCCAAAGGTAGAGACATACCAAGGGCAGAGCCAACATCAGGGACAATTCCAAAATCAGTCCCAACAAAGATACCTTCCGAGTTCCTCATCTGGACAAGCCAATCTAGCTGGTTTACTATCGAACGTAACTTCAGATCGACAGCTAGATGGCACGTATGATTGGAGCTCACATCCTGAGTCGAATGCTAGAGCCTTCATGGCTGAAGTCACAGAAACGGGGTGTGATGTGAACGAGCAGACTACACGGGACAGCAGTCCAATGTGGGTAGAGAAGGCGAATGATCAGACAGTGTTGGAGTTTGCTGCTCAGATGGCCAACGTGGAATCTGATAACTCTAAGGTTAGTCTATCTTACTCTCTATTTCAAGAATTATGTGCTTTGTGTGCTACTTCTAATGATAGGTTAAATCTAGTCTTAGAATCACATAAAACCATATCTGCTCAAAATGAGAACTTAAAAATAGAAAACGCTAGCCTAAATGATATCAAGCAAGATCTAAAAGAAAAGCTTAAGGCTGATGCTCAAGACGTAGTAGTTCTAAAAGACAAACTCAGTGAGCAGTGTGTTAGGATAGAGCTAATGTATGAGCACGTAGAGGCCTTGACAAAAAGTCTTAAGGACAAGGATATAGAGCTAGCAGAGACAAAAGTTAAGGTAGCAGAGGCAAATAGCAAGCTGGAGAAGTTTAGGAATTCGAGCCTAAATCTAGGGAAAGTCTTAGATGCCCAAAGACAGTCTAAGAAGCCTGTAGGTCTAGGTTTTCACGAAATTCCTCCACCGTTCAATGCGAACTATGTGCCTCAGCCTCAGGAGATAACTGACAAGTCAGTAGACTTAGAGGACCTACCTAAACCGACACCAGAGCCTATAGTTGAAAATACACCTAAGGTGGCTGACTCAACCGTCAAGGTCAAGAAGGTGAAATTTGTGTCTTCCTCCAGTGAAACACCTGCAGGAAAACAGAAAATTTCATGGGCTGACCAGGTCGACGAGGCAGACACGGTAGATGTATCAAAGGAGATAGACACTAGTGAGACACCTAGATCTAAGGGAACACACAAAAAGTCCATAGATAAGATGTCTTGCTTTAGATGTCACGAGAAGGGGCATGTTGCTTCTCACTGTCCACTTAGGAAAGCCGATGTTACCCCTAAGACAGTGAACCCAACACCTGTTAAGCCCTCACCAAGTGTGGCAAGCAGCAGTAGTTCTCAACCTACCGAGAAAACTGTGCAGGCCGCACCCAAACAAGTTGTGAAAAACACACCGGTTAAGGTTGGACCAAAGGACGTGATTAGGACAAATTCACCGAATCGTGTCACTAATCAAGCTAGGTCAGCACCTCAACAAGTCTATAGGAGCACAACACCTAGCAGGTCACATACTCCAGTTAGGTCACATACTCCAGTTAGACAGTATGCACCGGTAAGAGCTCAGGGATCACAGTCAGAAATGGCATATAATAGGAATTATTCTAGAGCTCCACAACAAATGCCTACACCAAGGCAAAGAGTGAACTTAAATCACTCGGCACCACAACAGAATTCAGTTCAAAGGCCCAAGTCACCTGAAAGGCGAGATGGGTACTTGAAAGAGTTCACGTATGTGGACGAGAATGGTATTACCAAGTCAGTCATGGCTTGGGTTCCCCGTGATAACTAACCTCTTTTCTTTCATGTGCAGGAGATAACTACAGGTCCAAACAACAAGTGGTTCGTCGACAGTGGTTGCTCCAGGCACATGACGGGGGAAAGAAGTCTTCTCACAGACTTCAAGGGGGGTAATAGGGGATTTGTATCATTCGCGGGTAGCAAGGGTGGAAATATCACTGGAACTGGAGAAGTCACTAATGGGACGATTACATTGGATCAAGTTTATCACGTTGATAAACTGGTTCATAATCTCATTAGTGTATCTCAAATCTGTGATAAGAAGAACTCGGTGTTATTTACTGACACTGAGGCGTTAGTGCTGAAGCCTGGATTCAAGATACCTGAAGATTGGATATTAATGCGGGCGCCAAGGAAGAATGAGTTGTACATGCTCGATATGAACAAGCCAGATACTGCGATGGGTCCGATCTGCTTACTATCAAAAGCTTCGGAGACGGAGTTCGTACTGTGGCACAGACGCATGGCTCACCTGCACCTAAGGAAGATGAATTACATAACGAAGAATGGACTGGTGCAGGGTGTGCCATTGAAGAGTTTTCAGTTCGAGGACAAGTGTCTACCGTGCATGAAGGGCAAACAGCATAAAAAGTCACACAAGTCCAAGAAACAAAATTCAATCGCCTCAACATTCGATTTGTTGCATATGGACCTTTTCGGCCCTATCAACAAAAGGAGTATAGGAGGTAGTTGGTTTTGCTTAGTTATCACCGACGATTACTCACGTTTTTCTTGGGTTTTCTTTTTAGGTACGAAGGACGAGACGGCTTCCAAGCTTACCGGGTTCTTAGACCAAGTGGAGAACTCATACGGAAAAAGGGTTAAACATATTCATAGTGATAATGGGACTGAATTCAAAAACACTGTAATTGGTGTATATTGCCTATCAAAGGGCATAGTGCATCAATTCAGTGCACCATATGAACCTCAACAGAATGGGGTGGCCGAACGTAAAAATAGAACTTTGATTGAAGCTGCAAGGACTATGCTTTCGGATTCAAAGCTTCCTACCATGTTTTGGGGGGAGGCAGTGAATACCGCGTGCCATATTTTAAAACGAGTCCTTACAGTCAAATCATTGAACAAAACATGCTATGAAATTTTGAATAAACGGCCACCTAACTTAACTGGATTCGAACCGTTTGGAGTACCCTGCACTCTTTTAAGAACAAAACATCAACCGAAGTTTGGTGAAAAGGCTGACGAAGGATACTTCCTAGGTTACGTGCCGAACTCACCAAACAAACGGGTTTTTAACAAAACGAGTGGTACTGTGGAGATTGTGTATAATATTGAAGTCACAAGTTATACACATGAACCCCAAACTGGTCCGGAATGGTTATTTGACTATGATAAATTGTTTGAGTCATTTAACATTCCTTTGGATGATACTGCAGGTACAATCGAAAAAGACATGGCGACGTTGCACCTAAATGACGAAGGCCAAATCTTTCCGAGGACCACGTTCGAATCTACATCCGAGCCTACTGCGACTGTAGATGGGTCTCCAGAAGTTGCTGATCAAGAGGCACCTACCACTGAGAATCAGACTCAAGCATCGAGTTCCAACTCTGAGGAAAATGTCCGTGAGGAGGAAAATGTAGAAGCTGAGCCTGTTCCCCCATTAGGTGAAATAGGATCCAACTTAGGAGATAATCTAAGGGTTGATGAAATAGAGACCTCTAGGATTAACAAGAACCATCCAATAGAAAGCATCATAGGAAATCCTAACGAGGGTGTGAGGACTCGGAGTAGTGTAAATAACAACACTGTGTTGTTGTCGATGATAAACGACTCCGAGGCATATCACACATGTCTATATTCGTGTTTCATATCGCAAGTAGAGCCCAAAAATGTGCAAATGGCACTTAAGGACAACTCCTGGGTTGAAGCGATGCAGGAAGAACTTTCGCAATTTAGGAAACTAGAAGTGTGGGAGTTAGTTCCGTTACCTCGAGGGGAGATTGCATAGGAACCAAATGGGTTTTTAAGTGCAAAAGAGACGATCGGGTATAGTCACGCGCAACAAGGCGAGGTTAGTTGTAAAGGGTTTCAACCAAGAGGAGGGAATCGATTACAACGAGGTTTTTGCACCAGTAGCAAGGCTGGAAGCCATTAGGTTGTTTCTAGCGTTTGCCTCCTTCAAAGGCTTTAAGGTATATCAACTAGATGTTAAGAGTGCTTTCCTGTATGGGAAAGTGAAGGAGTTGGTGTATGTAGAACAACCGCCCGGATTTACAGATCCAAAATATCCTGATAGAGTATATCGCTT
This sequence comes from Centrapalus pauciflorus, assembly GCA_020465985.1. NCBI lineage: Eukaryota > Viridiplantae > Streptophyta > Magnoliopsida > Asterales > Asteraceae > Centrapalus > Centrapalus pauciflorus. The sequence goes on along the minus strand of JAANYP010000063.1, from coordinate 296,283 downwards.
AGATAAGACTCTTTATGGATTACATCAGGCACCTAGGGCTTGGTATGAGACTTTATCCAACCATCTTTTAGAAAATGGTTTTGAAAGGGGTAGGATAGATAGTACTCTGTTTGTGAAGAGGAAGGGTGATCACTTTATCTTGGTACAAGTGTACGTCGATGATATCATTTTTGGATCATCAGACGAACAGATGTGCAAAGATTTCGAGAAGGTGATGAAGTCTAAGTTCGAGATGAGTGCTATGGGGGAGTTGAATTTCTTTTTGGGGTTACAAGTTGACCAGAAGAAGGAAGGAATGTTTATCCATCAGACGAAGTATGTCTATGACATATTAGAGCGTTTCGGGATGGAAGGAACAAAGTTGACCGCCCATTTCAGCACGCCGATTCAAGTGAATCACAATCTCGGGCAGGGTACTGAAAGTGATACCGATGTGGATCCGACTTTATATCGGGCCATGATTGGGTCACTTATGTATTTAACTGCTTCAAGACCTGACATTATGTTTGCTGTGTGTATTTGTGCTAGGTTTCAAGCGAATCCAAAGGAGATGCATATGAAAGCTGTGAAGCGGATTCTACGATACCTCAAGTCGAAACCGAAGCTGGGACTTTGGTATCACACAGAGGGAGATCTAGAGTTGGAGGCGTTCACAGATTCTGACTACGGAGGATGCAGCTTGACGCGCAAATCAACGACTGGAGGTTGTCAGTTCCTAGGAGGGAGACTGGTGTCCTGGCAATGCAAGAAACAAACGTCGGTAGCCGTGTCAACGTGCGAGGCCGAGTATGTTGCTGCTGGTAGTTGCTGCTCACAGTTTCTGTGGATACAACAACAATTGCGGGATTACGGTTTGGCTTACACTCAAACTCCAATTAGGATAGATAACCAGTCTACTATTGCTATAACTAATAATCCAGTCAAACACAACAAAACAAAGCACATAGACATTAGGCATCATTTTATTCGTGATTGTGCTGAAAAGAACTTAATCAAACTGGTAAAAGTGGCAACAGAAGATAATAATGCAGATTTATTTACCAAAGCGTTTGATAAGTCACGGTTTGAGTATTTAATTCAACTGAATGGAATGCGCAACCCAGAGTAATTTGGCCTTAGTAGTAGTATTTTATTTTCTTTTAGAGTCTTAGTATTTCTTTCTTTACAGTAGTCTGCTAATTTAGGAAAGTTTCTATTTTTAGTAAGTTTCTATTTTTAGTAAGTTAGTAGGTTAGCTCATTTTACTGCTTTTTCTATGAAAAACAAAAGAAAAAAGAGAGAAAATTACAAAAATACAAAAAAAGAGAATATCAGAAAAAAGAGTTAAGTCTTAGATACATAGGTTCAAAGTGACGAAAATTAGCACCGTCGTTACAGACTCTAAGTGTTTAGGCTTTCACACATAATGCAACTAATTCTAAGTGTTATACTTTATTTTAGTCTGATGTGTTGGTAGGCATTATACACCTAGGGAATCTCAAGGCTAATAAAATAATCCAGAAAAAGTCAAGCGTGTCACTAACTTAGATGTACGACCAATCGGTCTTAATTTTTATGTACAAGACATACAAACTTTGAGTCTAAATGAGGTATGCAAACTTTCTGGGGATGTATGGCAACATCAAATACATCTGAAAATGGAAAGAATAGAAATATCATATAAAACTGAGAGTCGAAAACATGCATCTCTGTTGTACGTAAGTACAGACCTGTTGTCTCTGTTTAGATTCGGGTTAGCAGATATGTCGCTTTGTTGTACGTCAGTACAGACCTGTCACCGCTGTCTGCTAACTTTAAAAATAAACCTTAAGTCGAACTAAGACACTTTGTTGTATGAAAATACAGACCTGTGTCCGATGTTTGTCTTTTAAAGAAAGTTTGCAAATACCAACAAGTTAGAATCTTTGTCTGTGTGCCTTGATCATAAAAGTATGTCTATGTCTGAGTCACGTAAGATAATTTCCTAATAAATAAAAAGGCCAATGGATATTCCGAAATGTAGAATGTTTAACGGGGTACAATACCAACAATCGGCTAAATAGGTATGTCACGACAAACAATCAAAGGAATCAAAAATTCCTAAGTGTGAAAGTTTAAGTACTGAAAGTTAGTATCAGACATCGCTATCTGATTGAACCTCTCTTAGACTATACTCATCAAAAATATGTTGTTTAGTCTTTAGCTTAGATTGTAAATTTTTTTTCTTATATAGCTTAAGTCTAGATTAAATTATTTTGGTCAAAATTTTATTTTATTTTATTTTTACCTCAGTTTATTTCATTTTAGTTTAGTTTAATTTTTACTTAGGTAAAAGGTCAAAAGTTACTAAGGGTGCATTCAAAGTTGGATAAAATAAACATTGCGTGAAATATCTGAGCTTAGGGTAAACGAATTGGCATAGTTTATCTGGTTACACGATACCGTAGAAAAAGGTTGGAAAAGTTGAAATTATTTCAAAATTTTCGAAATTTTTCTAAGTGTTGGTTCGAATCTAAGACAGACTCGAATAAGGAGTACTTCGAATCTGTCAGAGATTCGAATCTATGCTTAGAATCGAGGGTTGGTGGTATAAATAGGTCAACAGTGAAGTCATTTAAGACTTACTGTTTTCGAATCTATACACTCGAGTCTAAAGGCGATTTCGAATCTATTCTTCGAGTCTATCGTAATTCTCCTAAACGACATTTTGTCGAGTTTCTTACTTGGTGTTTCGATTCTACAGATACTTCTAGGTATAATCAACCGGATTGTACAAGATTGGTGTAGTTTTATACACAATTTTAGGCTAAAACATCGAATTTTGAAGTTTTATGGGTCGAAATAGGGTTTTTGCTAAATTACCAAGTTTGGACCTATAAAAGATCAAATTAAAAGCATAAATCAATGATTAGAACCTAGTTGAACTAATGTATGTGATTTGCTAAGTTCAAAATGGTTAAAATCTTGGGTTTCGTTGAAAAAATTAGCCGACGGGGTTTCGAGTCTGTTCATGGACTTCGAATCTGTTCATGGGTTTCTCGAATCTGTCATTAGATTCGAGATGACCATGATCTTCGAATCTGTCCATTACACTCGAATAGGGACTCTTCGAATCTGTCCATTACACTCGAATATGGACAATTCGAATCTGTTGCTTTCGAATCTGTACTTTATTTACTTTAGTTAATTTAAATTTTATTAAACTTGTGGAAATTTAATTGTGTTAGATTTTGTATTTAAACAAGTACAAAATAAAACAAATTTGAATTTAAACAAGTTTATTGATTTTTAATGAGTCTAACAGTTTTGTTTATTGTGCAGAAATGGCGGTTCGAGCTTTTGTTCCAAAGCATAATATGATCCTTAATCCCGACAATAATATCCCTGAGGCGCAGGGTTATCGCCAAGTATTGGATTTCCTAGCTGAATCTAGGATTAGCTTTGCTCTATACCATAACATCCCAATTGTTATTTCATATGTACGGCAGTTTTACGACCATTTACAAGTTGATTGCACTGTCACCCCGACAGTTCTAAGAACTAGAATCGTTGGACAGCCGTTAGTCTTCTCTGCAGACATGTTGCGTCAGGTTCTGCAGTTGGGATCTCAGGAACAAGAAGATGGGCCTATTGACTTTCCGTTAAGTATTAGGCAAACTACTTTTCTGAGGATGGGATACAGTTTAGATGTGGCAAAGTCGTCATACATGAAGAGTGGCCTGATTGGGCAATGGAGATTCTTGGTGCATGTATTCATGGTCTGTTTTGCGCCGAAGAAAGCTGGATTTGATTATATAGTGCCAAAGATCCAATCTGGGGTTATTGCATTGGTATACAATCGGAAGTTCAGCTTTTCACAGATGTTCTTCTCGGAGTTCGTTCATCAGATTGCGGCTCAAGAAAGGGAAAGATTTTTGCTGTACCCAAGTTTCATTATGATGCTGATAAGGCATTTCTTGCCAAACTTGCCGCCGTCAAATGACTCTCTGAGTGTTAACATTATAGACAAACGGATTTTCGCTGATTGTTCCTCACACCGAGGAAAATTGGCTGTTCCTGTTGCTCGTCCATTGTTCGGAGCCATTGTGGATAGGGAGTATCACGCCCCGGAAGATGCCAACTGGGCAGGGGTCGTTGAGTTTCAACCACAACCACTACAGCAACAACGTCAACAACAATAACAGCCACGAGTTCAAAGACGCCGTCAGAGACCAGCCGCGAGTCAAATCCAGGCATCAAGGCCTTCTACAAGTGAACAGCCCCAAGCACAGGAAGCAGGGCCTTCAAGTGCAGTTCCTGAATCTGATCAAATTGCGCAAACACTAGAAGAAATATGGGCATCAGGACCCCATGCGAACGAAGACGTGGCCGCAGCATTAGTGGGGGAGCTGCTCAGTCCACCAGAAGGAGCAGAAGATGTTTTTAGAGATGTGGATGAGTATGAGCCAGAAAGGGCTGATGAAGGCTTGACATCATCAGAATCAGAATCAGATGATATGCAGGAGGCTGAAGCTCCTGAATCAGTGGCTGCAGATCCCGGAATTCAAATCGGAACCTATGGATCTAGGTTGATTGTGAATGAAGCAGCAGGATCGAGGAGGAGAGAAGAAAGGGAATCTGATGATTCAGACTTCGAAGAGGAGGAAGTTGCTCCCTTGGTGACTAGGCAGAGGGCCCAGCGTCACCGGTTCATGCAAGGGTCAACATCAGAATCTGAAGCCCAACAATCTCAACCCCAATCCCAACCACAAGCCACCGCACCACCATCACCGCCACCTCAGCATCATGAGCCATATATTCCACAACCATTCATTCCGTCTCCCATTCAGTCCATTCCATCTACCTCAACCGCATATTCTGAAAATCAGAGGTTTGTGCAACTCAAGGGACGTGTTGACTTTCAGCATGTTCAGATCTTAACCTTAACAAAGGCTGTCGGCGAGCTCCAGGCGCATAACGCAAATCTTGACAAGGACAATGCCGAATTAAGGAAGATTGTGGAGAATGTAAGGGACGAAAACACAGAATTAAAATCTTTTATTGCAGATCAGTCTTCAGAGATCCGATCAATGCGGTCCCTCCTTGAGCAGCTCATGAAAAATATACAAGCTCAGAGGAAAACAAGTTGTAGGGATCAGGAGGTCCAGCATAGAGAGGATGATGACGAAGGCAATGATCCCAGTGCACGTAAGGAGAATGAGCCTGTAGATTTTCCTGCAGCTCAAGCTACATAAATTCAGGGGGAGCCTAGTCAAGGTGAAGGAGAAATGGGAGAAGCTAGTGCATCAAAACAGCCTACAGAGTTTGAGATCAGTGAAATGATAGACGATCTTATGGATCTCGATGATGATCCTATGGATATAGGTTTTGATAATGAAGATGAAGAACTGGAAGAAGGTGAGTTTGTGCTGGAAGAAATAGTTGACTGGCGTTCAGATGATGAGGTAATCGCTGATGAGGATGATGAAGGTGACGAGATAGTTGTGCAGCAGAATCCTATCACGGATACTTACATGATTGATGGAAATAATATTGTCAATATAGATATAGTAAATGTTGCGTTAAATCCTCAGCCATCAACAGTAGAACCTACGAGAGAGCTAACAAATGAAGAAAAAAGAAAGCTATGGTTCAGGGCTGAACAGAAAGAGTTAAAGCTTAAGAAGACAATGAAAGTGCCGGGTACTGGGAAGCTGTCCGAACGCATATTAAGCTGGTTCTTTGATAGAGAACTGCAGCTATTTGTAATTAAAAGGAAAGACGGGCTTCAGTACATGAGGCGAACTTTAAAAGCGTTCGACTCCCTGCCAAAGATCGAAATCACTGCGCTAGCATGGAAAGATTTGATAAACATTGGCAATGATCCCTATGCGAGCGTAATTGAAAGGATCATAAGAAAGGAGGGGAGATCAAGGAAATTCGAGCGTTTGAATCCAAGGGTCGGGAGAAGAGTAGAGGATCCGTCACGTATCGATCCTCTAACTGGACGACCGTGGATGAGAATTCATTATAAACCAGCTAGATGTCTGAGAAAGGTGCCTCTAAAGCGAATGCCACAGAATGTTTTGCAGAATCTACATTGGTGGTACGCCGATACTGAGACCGGGGAAGCAGTTATGGAAGATTTTGAAAAAAAAGTCATTCCTAGAGTCTACGACCTGCTTCACTTGGTAAACCTCTCTAAAGAAGATCTTCAGATTTTGTATAATTGTAAGATCTCCAGTGACACACATATGGATGGTGAAGCTAGTAAGTATGAAAATGTAGTCAAGGTATGTGTCGAGAAAGGTTTGTATGCTGGTAGTATTTTGAATCAATAAATAAACAAAGTTCTTAAGTCAAATGTGTGAATTATTAGAAGCTATCGTCAAGGGGGAGTCTGTTGGTACATCCTGTGTGACGATAGCAGTCTAAGTGATACTGCATTGCGATTTGAGCAAGTGTGTATATGTTTATATGTGTTTGACTGTTATTTATTGTATGTTTGAACTTGATGTAACGTATTACAAGAAGTTCAAACATAAAGATCAAAGATTAACTCAAACATAAGTAAAAACATAAGTTTCATCACTTAGGTGTTTAAGTGATTTGGCTAGATTCGAATTACACAAAGGTAGACATTCGAATCTGTGATAGATTCGAGTGTAGCCTTAGATTCGAATGAAGGCTAGATTCGAGAGTGTCTTTGTGGACAGACTCGAATGGGCCTTGGGCCAGATTCGAGTTTGGCCCACATCAGACTCGAATCAGGGTCTATAATTAGGGATAGACTCAAGTCATTAGCAGACTTTTAGCAGAATTCGTGAGGAATTAAGCTTAAGGCGATCTCGAGTTTATCAGCTAGGTGAGTGCTGTTTCAGAGAGAATTAGTTCGTAGGATCGTTCGTGTGTCGTTCGTTCAGCGTCTAATAGTCTCCGTGTTTCGTGGTTGAGAGTTGTCCGTCTAACCGTCAACGAGGATTCCGCACTCGTTCACGGATCCGCGTCTAGATAGATCTTGCAGTGGTAGACCTTACACTTCTCGGTCCATTATTTCTACGGGTTGTTCAATAAAATTCAACTTATCGTCTAATTCTAGCTCATCCATGGGTATAACGAGTGTTTCATCATCCAGGCACTTCTTAAGATTGGACACGTGGAAGGTATTATGGACGTTACTAAGCTCTGGGGGCAGATCGAGTCGGTAAGCTACCCGGCCAATTCTTTTGGTGATCTTGAATGGTCCGATATAACGAGGATTGAGTTTTCCTCGTTTCCCAAAACAGATTACGCCCTTCCAAGGCGAGACTTTTAACATTACTTGATCTCCCTCTTGGAATTCCAAATCCTTCCGTCGAATGTCTGCATAACTTTTCTGTCGATCCCGCGCGATCTTTAACCGGTTACGAATCTGGGCTATCTTTTCTGTAGTCTCCTGGATGATCTCAGGTCCAGTAATCTGACTATCTCCTACTTCAGCCCAACAAAGAGGTGATCGACACTTTCGCCCGTAGAGTGCCTCGAATGGGGCGGTATTAATGCTCGAGTGATAGCTGTTGTTATAGGAAAACTCGACTAATGGCAGGTGCCTGTCCCAACTTTTGCCAAAATCGATGACACATGCCCTTAACATGTCTTCCAAAGTCTGAATCGTCCTTTCACTCTGACCATCCGTTTGCGGGTGATAGGCTGTGCTCATATCTAGACGTGTACCTAGTGCTTCTTGTAATGATTGCCAAAATCTTGATGTGAACCCGCTGTCCCTGTCTGATATAAATGATACTGGCACTCCATGCCTTGAGATGACTTCTTTAAGATAGATTAGTGTTAACTTATCCATCTTATCAGTCTCCTTGATTGGAAGGAAATGTGCAGTTTTGGTAAGTCGATCCACAATCACCCAAATAGTGTCATATCCTCCAGAAGTTTTCGGCAACTTGTTGATGAAATCCATGGTGATGTTTTCCCACTTCCACTGGGTATTTCTTGTTGAACTAGCAATCCTGATGGTTTTTGGTGCTCAGCCTTAACCTTCAAACATGTTAAGCACTTGCTGACATAGGTAGCAATATCAGCCTTCATATTTGGCCACCAGTACATTCCCTTCAAGTCGTGATACATCTTATCTGACCCTGGATGAATAGCATATCTTGTCTTATGCCCTTCATCCATGACCAGCTTCCTTATTCCTCCGAGTTTTGGTAGCCAAATTCTGCCCATGAAGTACCGACATCCATCTGGCTTGATTTCAAATTGCTTATCCATACCTCTCAAGGCTTCATCCAGTAGATTACCCTCCTTGACTGCTTCTTCTTGTGCCTCACGGACTTGAGAGTTTAGGTTTGACTGTATAGTCATGACCAAAGCTCGGACTCTCAAGGGTTTAACCCGTTCCTTTCGGCTCAGGGCATCAGCTACGACATTCGCCTTCCCCGGATGATAACGAATTTCGCAGTCATAGTCGCTAAGCAGTTCAACCGAACGACGCTGCCTCATATTTAACTCTTTCTGATTCAGAATATGCTGAAGGCTTTTATGGTCTGTGAACACCGTGCACTTAGTTCCATACAGGTAGTGCCTCCATATTTTATGAGCAAACACCACTGCTCCAAGCTCTAAGTCGTGAGTCGTATAATTCACCTCGTGAATTTTGAGCTGTCGTGATGCGTATGCAATGACTTTATCCCTTTGCATGAGCACACAACCTAATCCATTGTGTGAGGCATCACAGTAGACCATAAAATTTTCAGTCCCTTCAGGTAAGGAAAGAGTTGGTGCACTACACAATCTTTGCTTAACTGCTGAAAGGCCTTTTCTTGCTCTTCACCCCAGATATACTTCACATCCCTCCGAGTCAATTCTGTTAAGGAACCTGCTATCTTTGAGAAGTTTTCGATAAATCGCCTATAATAACCGGCAAGTCCTAGAAATTGGCGGACTTCCGTGGGGGTTCTAGGAGTCGCCCAGTTCTTTATGGCCTCGATTTTTTATGGATCAACTTGGATTCCCTGGCTGTTGATCACATGTCCAAGGAATTTAACTTCTCGCAACCAAAATTCACATTTTGAAAATTTGGCGTATAAATGTTCCTTCTCTAACAACTCCAAGATCAGCTTGAGATGTTGTTCATGCTCCGCCTTATTTCTGGAATAGAAGAGAATATCGTCTATGAACACTATTACAAATTTGTCCAGATACGGTTTACACACTCGATTCATGAGGTCCATGAATACGGCTGGTGCGTTGGTCAAACCGAATGGCATTACCTGGAATTCGTAATGTCCATATCGAGTTCTGAATGTTGTCTTGGGAATGTCTTCTTCCCGAACCTTTACTTGATGATAACCGGATCACAGATCAATCTTAGAGTAGAAGCTAGATCCCTGTAGTTGGTCAAACAGGTCATCAATTCTGAGAAGAGGGTAGCGGTTCTTTACCGTTAATTTGTTTAGCTCTCGGTAGTCTATGCACATTCTGAAGGATCCATCTTTCTTTTAAACGAACAAGACCGGAGCTCCCCAAGGTGAGGAACTTGGTCGAATGAATCCTTTATCCATCAACTCTTGTAATTGATTGGGTAGCTCTTGCATTTCAGAAGGAGCGAGTCTATATGGGGCTCTTGCAACCGGTGCAGCTCCCGGCACCAAATCGATTTGAAACTCTACTTGCCTAGTTGGCGGAAGTCCAGGCAAATCTTCCGGGAAGACCTTCGGATATTCACAAACCACTGGAATATCCTCAAGTCGCTTCTCCTCCGACTCTTTTTCTGCAATTTGAACCAGTACTGCATGGCAACCTTTCCTAAGGCACTTTAATGTTCTTAGGCCGGATATGACATTCAACTGTCGGTTCTTTCTTTCCCCTTGGACTGTTAGGAACTTCTTCTTGTGGAGTGGTATTCGTACCACTTTCTTACCACACAAAATCTCGGCATGATTGTGTGACAACCAATCCATACCAACCACTACATCAAAACTTCCGAGTTTTATAGGCATCAAGTCTATCTTAAAGGGATGATCTGCCAGCTTCAGTGTGCATTCCTTAATGATACTATTTGCCTCTATTATTTTACCGTCAGCCAGTTCTATAGTATAAGAGTTGTCTAAGGGAAAAGGAGTGGCATTCAATTGCTTACTAAACTTATCAGATATAAAGCTCCTATCAGCCCCAGTATCAAAGAGTACGTATGCGTAAATGTCATATAAAAGAAACGTACCTGATACTACATGGGGATCTTGACGAGCGTCACCTGCTCCTAACACAAAAGCTCTCCCCTGGGCTCCTCCACCGTTTCTCAATTTCGGGCACTCACTCTTGAAGTGCCCAGTAGCTCCACATTCAAAGCAGCCTCTTTGATTGCCGCCATTGACACCCGGGGTTCCAAACTTACAGTCTTTGGTCATATGGCCAATACGTTTGCATTTTCCACAAGTTGGGCAGGGACCCTTATTGTGATGAAAGGTGCATTGGGTGCAGTAAGGCTTGGTACCCGTGTAGCCTTTCCTTGACTCAGTTCCTGCTACATAAGCCCTGATGGTCTCGGGCTTCTTGGATTGCGAACCCGTATTCTTTCCGGACTTGTCTTCCCACTTCCTCTTGTTTTCCCCGGCTTTGGCTTCATTCCTCCGGGACACTTGATCCATTGGATTGTTGGCCATCCTGATGGCATCCTGTATGGTGGATGGGTTGGAGGCAGTGACATTACCTTGAATTTGTGGAGCGAGTCCCCAAATGTAACGTTCGATTTTCTTGTCAGAATACTCAGTTTTGGCATCCGAGGGCACAGAATACTCAGTTCATGAAATCGGTTGGTGTACCCCACTACATCCGTTCCCTTCATAGTCAGATTCCAAAACTCTGACTCCATTTTCTGTAGCTCATTCCTAGGGCAGTACTCATCGGTCATCATCTGCTTCAACTCGGACCAGGCGAGTTGGTAAGCTGCATCGATTCCCACAGACTGGGCGTACGAGTTCCACCATGTCAAGGCGCTGTCTTGCAGAGTGTGGGTGGCGAACTTTACCTTGTCTCCTTCTATGCATCCGCTAACACGGAAGACGGATTCCAACTTTTCGAACCATCGTACTAATCTGACGGCTCCTTCTGTCCCATTGAAGTATCGGGGTTTGCAGCTCAAAAACCCCTTAATTCCGCAACCTTTAAGGTGGGTTTCAGTTCCTCCTGTGGTGCGGCTAGCACCACCATCTCCTTTAGCTGAACTATTTCTGTTGGTCTCGTAAGTGGCTATAGCAGCAGCCACTCTTTGTACAACTAGCTCCTCAATTTCAGCGGCGCTCATAACTCGTCTCGGCGGCATTATCTTAAAGTTTAAAGAAAATAGCATTGCGTAAGAAGTTGAATCTTAAAGATGTAAATCTTTCTTAAGGCACAACACTATAATCATCAAACACAATTTCATAAATAACTTGCAATTTTCATTAATCATTCATAATTTTCTTACATTGGGGGCGGGTTATTACCCGAAAATTTTAGTCCTACACGATAGAGGGGGGTACTAGGTGTGGGAGTGATCAGGGGTCTCTCCCTTTTCTAAGGCATTGAGGCACAAAGTCAGCTCCTCGATCCGAGCTTGGCTTTCGGCTAGTTGCTGTCGAAGCTCATTCAGGCCATCCTGTTGGATGGTGAGAGCATGCTGGTTAACCCAGTATAAATTGGAGTTTTGAATCTCCTCCCGCTCCAGACGGGCAGTCAATTCTCCAATATCTAGGTTAAGTGACCGAATTTGGTGATCATGCCTGGTAGACCGTGCTACCAAGAGTGGTATGGTCTGATCAGCGGTTTCTTGAGTGAGTGTCGAGATAGGTGCGGAGGATGGTGCTCCAATCTCAAAGTGGGGAGGGATTCCTTCCTCCCGCCTCCATTCTTGGAGGGTCTCGGGTATCCAGCCCCATCTACGGGCGTTTGCCCGTCGTCTTGGTGGTGAACTTGGTTGTGGTGCTGGCACGGGGATAGACTCCCGTCTTGGCATGAAAACTCTCTTGCGGGGTGTATAGAGCATCTTTGGGCCATTGGGGTGAGGGCGGTATGGTGTGAATGATGGAACCTCTGGGTGATACGGGATATAAGAGGGGACCACCGGGGGTGGAGGATCGTCTCCGGATTTGTCTTCCTCCATGGGTTCCTCCTCCATGGGTTCTTCCTCGGATTCCTCCATTGGGTCTTCTTCTTAAGAGGGGTCTTCCTCTTCTGATGGGTCCTCTTCTACGAACACCTCTGTGACTTCCGGGATTAAAGGGGCATACTCTTCTTCAGAGTCGGACAAAATGATTATCTCTTGGCGGGACATGTATTCTGCTATCAAGGTCCATGCATAGTCTTTTAGTTAGTTACAAAATATTTAGCAAAACTTAAGTGCAGTTATAGTCTAGGGTACTAATGCAACCTAGTTCACTATAACTATGGCTCTGATACCAATCTGTCACACCCTGCTACTCCGGTTGGCAGCGAGGCGTGACGAGTGCGGAAGCATAACCATAATCATAACGAACGACCACTATACGGACGTTTTTAAAATACATCGTTAAAGCTTTAAAGCATAGCAATGTTTTACATAGTCTGATATGAGTAACGGAGTTCGCAAAAATACAGAGATTTAATTACAAAATTAAAATATCCAAAATAATGCAGCTAAATCTCCGTTAATTTGAATATGCATGCGACTCCATGGATGCGGAAGCTTGAAAGAAAATACGTCCGAAGGCATACTTGCCTTAATTTCCTGAAAATACACGCTAAAATACGTCAACAAAAATTGTTGGTGAGCTCATAGGTTTACACGTAAATCTGACTTGTATGGACAACAATAATAGAGATTGAATTTATAAAATCATAAATTCCTTGTTATGTATTACATATAACCATCATGCAACCGAAGCTTAATTTAAAATGAGTTTGCCCTGTGCAGTATTCCCATACGTAATACCGTTTGTTGAATATATATGCACCCGCTGTTAGCCAATCCGACTAACCCGAGTGGGGGACATGACTCCCAATAGATCTATCCACAATATATTCGCGCTTACAAATAAATGCAATTAACGGTTCATGATATCAGGGCTAATGGAACCACATGTGTAATACATAATAGAAATGAAGATATTTCCGTGTCCATATAAAAACGAAGCATGTATTTCATCCCCAAAACATAACAGTGTGAAAATAGGGGCTATGAGAACTCACCGAGCGTGTGATGGTAAAAACTAGCGTAAAGTGCTTTTTAGCGTAAAGTGACGGATGATGCACCGAGCGAGATTAAACGGGTCCTAAATGATAATAAGGACTTAATATCTCCAATATATGATGATATATATATATATATATATAGTATTTATATATAGATTTTTATGTCTTAAATCACCCAACATTACAAGTTTATAAATAAAATTTGCTTAAAACGTCAAGTTTATATATATATATATATATATATATATATATATATATATATATATATATATATATATATATATATATATAATTTTCCAGCTTTTTCGGAGGTTTTTCGGCCTACTTTGAGGCTGTTTTTGACCAAGCTCTAAAATGTTTTAGACTTTTGTTTTCTAGGACATTAAACTACTATATACAAAGGATTTTTAGAATCAAGAACGGCCATTTTTCGAGATGCTTAGGTTGGTGAAAAAGCTCGTTAAAAACCCTATGTTGGCCATTTTTTTGAGCTGTCAAACTTTCGGTTTCCCAAATAATTTCTGGAGGTTTAAAACTTCAAAATAAATTATGAAAAATTACAGATCTATAGTTAAGACATTGATCTAACTTTTGAGAGAAGAATCAACTCATTTCGTTGAGTTATGAATTAGTTATGAATTTTCAAAGTCGATATAAATTTTCTGCCAAAAATCCGCAGTTTTATTAACTTGAAACAACTTATGATTCTTGTTGTTTATTCTAAGACTACTTGTATAAAAGTTGTAAAAGTTATATAACACATATATAACACATGTTTTCATAATATTAACATGTTTATAATGTGTTCATATATTCATATGCACATTTAAAGAAACAACTTATAAATAAAAACTAGAAACTTATAAACTTGAGTTTTTTTTTTTATGAAACTTGTTGTTGTTGGTGATTATATATATTATGCAAGACTTATATAAACATAAATGTATGATGAAATAAGTTAGTATTTACTTACTTTGAAGTATTTAGAATATGATTTTGAGTAGAAGTTGAAATCCTTTGCAAGATATGCACCAAAACTCTTGAATTTCTTGAAGAACACTTGAAGAACACTTGAATGAAGAATTTTGTGATGTGAATATGTATATGGCCGGATCTTTGAGGAGAGAAAAGAAGGTTTTGGTATGTTTAAAATAAATGAAAGACTTCTCTATTTATAGAGGAAATTTGGTCTTTCAAATGATGAAAGGCATGGGAGACAAAAGTTGAGTGCACTTTTAAACAAAATGATGGTGTTTAAAGTAATATTATTTAAATAAAAGTCAACTTCTAATACATCACATGGCCTAAGGGCCGGCCATGCATGTATTTACATTTTTTTTATAAATGTATTTAGAAATGTATTCTTGTATTTTCCCTTTTCTTGAAATTTTATAAATACTTATGGATGCATTGTTTTAATGAATTGTTTTAGTCTTGCATAATTAATGTTAAGTAATTGTATTAGTGTATGATTAGTGTCACTAATCATAATTTAATTATGTACTTAGTTGAGTTAATCCCTCATATCGTAAATTGATCGGATTAATTGATTTCCCGATTCATCGCACCGATGAATTTGATTCAAATTGAGTTGAATTTTCTAATAAACCTTGTTAATCACTTGATAAATCTCTAATGACCACTGATTAGGTTATAATTTGTTATTGAATACATATTAGGTCATTGTTGCTAACCTGGTTTAATGTCGGATGTTACAACAACTCAAATCTAGATTTTTAGCCTTTAATTCCAACAGTTATGTGTTCTTGATTTGTAGAGTGAATGAGCCGTGAGTTTAGAGAGAGAGAGAGAGAGAGAGAGAGAGAGAGAGAGACCGTAAGTTTTGTTAAGATAGAGTGTGTGCGGTGACACACTCCACTTTTTTTATTTCAAGTTTACTGCAAGATACCCCCCTTCAACTTACATTTTTCTATTATAACTTTTCACCCTTAATTCTTTCCATTATTTTAACACCATTCGGCGTTTATCTTCTAAATATCCCTTAACTTGAATTTTGGCTAAAACAACCATGATGATCCCTCATCATTTATTATTTTAACATCGTTCGGAGTTCATCTTTTAATATCTATTCCTTGAATTTTCGCTCTAACAACAATAATGACCCTCATCATGATTTTATTATTTTTAATTTACATTCCTTAATTCATACAGTTTCCAACACATTTTATCCATTTATTTTTGACTTTGGATTTAAAATCATCAAAATACATAAATTGAATCTTAATTGTTTATTACATGGAATTCGAAATTAGGGATGTTACAAACGCTGGGACAATTTTCATGTCCACAGATTATCGCAAGCTAGAAAAGGTCACAATAAAGAGCCAGTATCCACTTCCATGCATTGACGATCTATTTGATCAACTTTAAGGAGAGAGTTTGATAATATAACTTTCAATCAAACAATAAAATTCAAACATAAATTATTGTAATCAATAATGACAAAATGCTTCTATAGACAGAGAGAAAACTGTTACAACTGTGTATACAATAATGATCTCTCACGCGCTCTTATTTATATTAGGCCATAACTTTCACTATTTATACTTACAAAACAAAGTACGAACGTATTACAAAATAGCCCTTAAACATGGTTTACAAACAAAATAAATCTAACCCAACTCCCCCTTTTGGATACCAAAGTCTAGAAAGCCTCTCTGAAGCCCAATTGGCACTCAAACCTTCTAATTACCATTCTGTTACTTAACCTGATATCAATCTCAGACACCAAGTCTGTCATCAAAACACTTTCTCTGTTTGGAATTTCATCTTTGGTTCTCTTAACTATGTCTTCATCAACGTTACCTCTTAAAGTAGTCCCGACCATCTTCAAAGTTCCGTCTGAATATCTGTGAAGCTCAGATACCCTCACGAATTTCTTCTGACCATCCTTGTTCAAATAAATTACACCAAAGATTGAATCTTGAATTAGCTAATAAACTTGATAACTTTCAATGTTCACTAAGTTTTGATTTTGATTAGTTACATTTATCCTTCTCTTACCTCTTTTAACACCAATTTGAAAATCTTGCACTATCATCATTACAACTTTGGTATGCTTGAAATGGAACACGAATATGAAAGCAAACCTATTATTCTCTCTATGTTTATTTCTACACAACTCATCAAACAAATCTTTGACATTTTCTAGTACCAGCCTAAAGAAATCTTCCTCAAAGAAAACATACTCCTCTTGGGTAGTTCTCAGAACAGTGAACTCAGGATAAAATACATGAACGAACCTCTTTGATCAAATTAACTATTCTTAACAGTATACAAACTTTTTCAACTTGCCAAGAAACTAACATAGTTGACAAGATTTGGCATATTCAACTCTAATTCTCGAAACAACTTAAGAAAAGTCATCAGATCTTATTCCTTATAGTAAATCTTTACTCCAGATAATCTTTAAGAAATGGAAATTTGTAACAACCTACCTTATAATTTTTTTGTTTTTTCTTTTTGTAATAATAGCAGGTCAAGTAAAATGTTAATATAAAGGATTCATGAATTATGTTTGTGAATTAATTCGAAATAATGGCATATAGGTAAAAGTTAAATAACATGTTTAATCATATAATGCCCTAAAAATCATTTCATTCATTCACATGTATTATGAGCAACTACAAGTCAAATAAAAGATTAGTAAATGTCATTCATATTATGCCCTTAAGAATCATTCATTCCTTTATATGTGATTAATATGCCAATTGATGTCAAATCGAAGTCCATTAAATGTCACAAATGTTCATGAAATTCATAAAGTTTATAAATATGATAAAACAAGCCTAATTCACATCTAAATGACATAAATAAGCAATATGATGACATAATCATGTCATGATCATACATATATTATGACATTTAAAGTCTATAAAGCTCATGTCAATGTGAAATGTCACATAATGAATATGTTTTTGTCAATTAAATTGTGAATTAAAAGTCAAAGTTTATAAAGTGCTTAAAAGTTTGTGAAGCCACTATTAAAGTCCAGTCAGAGCTATCAGAAGTGAAGTAAAGTCTATTAAAGTCCAGAAGTCCAGAAAGACTGAGATAACTCAGATAGTGATCCTCCTACTAGTCCACAGTGACTAGTAGCGATATTGCAATAAATTTACATAATCATGTTGTTGTCTAAGTCACCTATCTTAGCATTCACAAAGTCAAAAGTTAAGTAATAGTAACTTCAAGTTACTAAAATTATATGTGGATTTTAATGGGTAATTAAAGCTGATAACCTATAGAATTGAAGACAACTTAATCACTGTGTCATTTTGTTCATAAGTGTCTGTGATGAGACAAATCTATATTCTCACTAAGCATAAAGCTTACAAATGTTGCATCCAATTTTACAGGAACAGGTATTGAAGCGATAGTTTCAACTAAGAAGTTCGTTATAGTTGAAGCTTGAAGGTTGTAGACTTATACAAATTCTGCTGCATAATATAGAAGTTGAAGACATTGGGAAGCTAATTGGTGAAGTGTGAGCTGAAAAGAAGACTTTGGACTAGCTATTCGTACCCTTTGTAAATTTATTCAAAAATTGTCAGTAATCACTATTATTCAGTAATTAGTTTATCTTAGTTTATGATTGTTGTATATTGCTTACTAGGTCCTTTTAGTTAAGTCTCCTCTGGAAGTTTCGGTCTTAGAGTATAGTATCAGAGCCCATAGTTTGAGTGAATCCAGTATTAAGTGTAATACTTGGTCTCAAACATAAGCAATATTAGCAATAACAATCATTATAGGATGGCATGAACTAAAAACTGATAAGACATAAGGGTACATAGAAGCTAAGTATTTTGTCTAAAAGTTGTATATTTTGTTCTAGAAAGATGGTTGGGCAAGAAGGACCTTCTACTGGTTTGACACCCCAACAAATATGGGAAATGATGCAACAATTTTCAGCTCAGATTAATGAAAAAAAATTGAGTTAATTAAAGAACAATTTAGAAGTCGTGATGAAGCTGAAACTATTAGGAAAGCTGACAAAAGAAAAGGAAAGCAGCTGGAAACTGGAAATTGTAAAACAAATGCCATCAATTGAAATGAACAGCCTGGGGCTGTAAATTCAAAAACTTTAAGGTTAGTGGTGTCACAATGTTTGAAGGCACGGTTGATCCAATACAAGCCATAGACTAGATAGATCATACTAAAGAAATATTTAGTATATCTGAATGTGAAGAAACAAAGAAAGTAAAAGTTGCAACTGCATTGTTTCTTGGAAGTGCACATGCTTGGTGGAATACCCAGAAGAGTATATATGGAGAGGCTGTAATACAATCATTGAGATGGGAAAAATTTATTGAAATTTTTAACGCCAAGATGTGTCCACAACATCAGCAAGATAAAATGGAAATACAGCTTATGCAACTGAACCAGGGAACAAAGACAGTTGATGAATATGCTCATGAGTTTTCCCGACTATGTAGATATTCTTTTTACCAAGTAGCAACAAAGGAAAGGAAAATATATGGGTTCAAACAAGGTTTGGATCCTATGTATAGATAGTATATGAGTGGTAACAAGTTCACTTTTTAATTTGAATAATTGATTCAGCTTGAACGAGTGAGCAACAATGCACTAAATCTGGTTATCCACCAGGAATGAGTTTATCGAGATCCTTCCGCACTCATTTTTCTGATAAATACATATATGATAATATCTTTGAAAACAAATTTGTCAAAATATCAGACAAGACAAGTTCCTACAACTCATTCTCAAAAAGTGCATTTTCGCAATATGCGTGTTGAGCCTCGACCTTGTCGGAGATGTAAGAAAACACATGCTGGAAGATGTAACCCTGAAGATGTGACATGTTATACATGCAGACAAAAGGGACATAGCAGCAAAATTTGCTCGTTAATAGAAAAGTGTTGCTATAATTGTGGAAAGCTTGGTCATCATGCTCATCAATGTAGTAGACCAACATGAAAATTTTGACATCATTCATTTGATGAGCAAAGCAAGATGAAGAGTACAACTGATACAAAAATAGCCATGATGTTTAATGAAGCTCAAGAAAAATTTCAGAAGTTGTAAATTGATATGTACTTATGGATAACATTATATGTATGGGTCTTGTTCTAAACTAAGATCAGTAATTTCTTTTCCATGCAATAGAAAGCAGGTAATTATTATATTTATTGTGATGATGATTTTTATGTCAAATTTGACTCAGACAAGTACAGATATTCTAATGTCGAGAATATGTTAATGATGGTAGAATTAAGGTACAATCTTCATATGAAAAGTATCCACTCATGTTATTGTATACCGACACTACCGATATCATTCGTATGAAACAAAGCATCAGTCTTACAGTGGAAATCAATGTTTCAATCAATTGATTAATCAGAAAGATTTCAGTCTGATCTAGTATAAGTCTTAAGAACTCATGAAAGACTGTGATTGTGTGATTCTCTAAAAGAACAAAAAGTTATAATACACTCTCAACTATGAATGTTCAAAGTCTATGCAATAAGTATATCAACTCGAGATTTGATATATTCAAAAAAAAAAACAATCACAATTAAGATTCGAGCAATTAAGAAGAAGACTGAACACAACTAACCGAATGATTGATTTCAACTGAGATAGAATTTACAATATGAGTTCTTGAATGCACAATTCCCTATGTTGACCTAGCCATACAATCAGAATATTCTGTGGAAATTTAATACGGCTACTGTACATTTCTCCTATTTATATACATACACAAAGTATTGAGAAATTACAAAATAAACCCTAGACTATTACATTCATAAACAAATGTTAATTCCCAACAATCTCCCCCTTTTATGAATAGTAATCAGTCTTTAGTCTTTGAGTCCCAACTTCATCTCAAACCTTCTAATGCCCGTTCTGTTACTCAGTCTTGACTCAATCTTCGCCACAAAATCGATAGCCATTTTTCTATCACCCGGCATCATGCCTCCACTTTTCGATTTTCGTTTTTCTTCATAAGAAAGTTTTCCTTTCAAACCCATCATAACCTTCTGAAGAGTACCATCACAGTAGTTATTTAGCTCTATCATCCGCATGGCCCTCTTCTTTTTATCCTTGTCTTTGTGTATTACTACTGGATGCTTAGGAAGAACCACTTGATATTCTTTCAGCCTTTGCATATTTTTGATAAATCTGTTTGGCGTAGTAACATTATTCTCCTCATACCTCTCTCAACACCAATCTGTAGATCTTGAATTGACATAAGAACCAATTTGGTGTGTATGAAATGGAATAAAGCTTAAGTGCAAATCGACAGTATTCTTCTCTCTTGTTCTGACATAACTCATCAAATAGATCCTCTACATCAACCAAATTGATCTTGAATAAATTAGCTTCACTAAACACATACGTTTTTTCGTCAGCTCTTGTCACCATGAATGCAGGATAAAAGATGTTGAAAAATCGATCTTTTTCAATTCTAATAAGCTCAGCAATCCTGTGTTTACTTCTGACGTCTTGTACTGGTTGTGCTTTGTTCTCAAGGAAATAAGCGTAGTTAACAAGATTGGGCATATTAGGATCGATCACTCTGAACAACTTTAAAAATGAACATGGAGAATATCTCTTGCAAAAAATCTTCTTCTCCAAATAGTCTTCCGAAAATGGAAGTCTATTCCTCTTCTTGATAATATCTGCATTCTACTTTTTAGATAGCATCAGCTTCTTAACCTTCTTTTTTTCTTATCTCATCTTCATTCAATAAATTCAGCATATCATTTATCTCTTTCTGTACTTCTTTTTGTACTGCATATCTCAATGATGTTGTCTTTCTGATTCATCTGCCAAAATGTAACTCTTGAAAAACTTATCCATCAAATCCACTTCATTCAATTATTTAAGGGATTCCGACATCACATCACTAACTAGAAACGGATCATATTCTTCTTTTATTGTAACTGTCACCGCAGGCTTTTCAACCATTGGTGTTGGTATTTCATCTCTTAAGATTTCTTCAACCAGCTCCTCTTCATCAATTATCTTTTCAGCTATCACAAACTCCTCAGATAATTCAAATATATTCTGCTCAGGCACATCAACTTCTTTATCTGCTCCTTCAATTCTAAACACTTCACTTTCTTCATCTTCATTATCTGAGAACATCGTACTCTTCAAATTATAAATCCCAGATTGTATACTTAAACGAACTGGAATATCTTCATAAAGAATCAATCCCAGCTCACTTTGAGCATCAACCAGTTTATCATTTGAGCCTCCTACTTCTTCTTCACCTCCTTCTTCAGTTTCTTTTTCTTTCAAAAACCACCATTTGAAAATCAGATTCCCCAAGCTTCCTCCTTTTCTCCCCCTCATGAGGAGCATCATCAGAGTCGTCATGATCCTCATGTTTTCTTTCTCTACCCAAAGCTTGTGATTTACACGATTTCTCAATGAATGAGAATCTTTCAGATAAGGAGCCTAAAGCACTTACAATAGTATTTTTTAACCCCAACATCCTTTCCTTCATTTCATCAAACTGTTCTACAAAGTAGTCACGCAACTCATTGTTTGAAATTTGTTTTTCTTCTTCTTCCACTTTTGCAGTAGGTTTCCCTTTCACCAATCTTTGAATGTTGATCATCTGGTTCATCATTTCGGCATATTGTGTTGACATTTGACTGGTAACTCCAGAATTAACTTCTTTTAATCTCGTTTCAGTCACAAATGGTAATGTGCTAACACCTGGGTCACGCAGACTTCCAGTTGTCACAACAGTTGAACTTGTAAAAAGAACTTCCATGTGGCCTGTGCTCAGAGTTGGCATTGTTGTAGCTCTAACAGGAGCGTGATCTATTCTGTATAATCTCACATTCTCAGCATTAGTATCATCATATTTTAAGAAAGCCTCAGGAACTGGCATTATGTTTGCATTAGGATCATCTTAGACTCTGTGCAAGCTCATCATTACATAGTTCAGGCACTTCTGAGAAATTGATCTCTTTAGAATCTTTTCGTTGGCCCGCAATATTCCTCCGATCAAAATTTGAATGAATTGTTGTAATGGTAGAAACTTCCTTGCTCTATTAGTAGTCTTTACAAGCACTACTTCTTTAAGATCCTCCCATATGTATTGAGCGAAGTCATGGTGTTTATTATATGCCACTAAATGAAACAACCTCAGGCAATGAAGACTTACTCGATCTATCACAGTATGTTTCGAAGTCATACATCTGTTTAGAAAGCCGAACAGTGTATACCATTCTTCGTTCAAATCGTTGCGATGAAACATTGAGCTCTTGGTTAGTGGTTTAGAGTATCCAAGGCTTATGAGGTCACGACATAGTTGCTCGTCGGAAACAAAATCCTCAAAATGGAAGTTGACTGTATATATGCGTCTTGGTAGGAACAAATTGTGACGCAGTCTGGCAAAGGTGATATTGGCTTTAAATTGGTCACTGGTGACCTTGAAATGATGATCACCTGAAATGCCCCGTTCTAATAACGTGGAGCTTTTACTATATTCTGCAACATAAACCTCGAAGTAATAAAACAACGCTTTCTAATATCAAACTTCAATTTCAATGCATAAATAAGCTAAAACCAACACATTCAGAGTGTGCTAAAATACAATATCTAGTTATTACAACCAAATCAAAAGTCTAGGGATCTACCCATCCCAAGTATAAAAATATAGTTCAGAGTGCGGAAGTCTTTCTGATACCACAAATCCTCAAACTCTAGATCCTAAAGCTGGTGTCATTCCCTTATCAGCTAAACATGAAAAGTTGTCCCCACAACCGGGGTAAGCCGTCGCCTAGCGAGTAACAGATTTAAAAACACAGACAAGCATATATAACATGATCAACACAAATATCGGCTCAAATTCAACATGTTTGCATTACGACTCGCTCGATTTAGCATACACGAATAGGGGGTTGTTACCGGCTCGCCCGATAACAATTACACGGCGTACGACTCCCTTTGTCAGCCTATGTACAAAACATGCGGCTCACCCGACTCAGAAGCACACAACAACCTCACTTAATCCACATAATACACAGTATGCATACTGGGGAAAGGGTTCTCAAACATCAGCTCATGGCAATGGGTTTAATATGAACATTAAAGGCTAAGCATGGTTGTTAAAGAATAATCATGGCAATAGAAACAAATGATTTATCCAGTGCAAACATATCATATATGATCATTTGGGAAATTAAATTAATTACTCACAGTGCCTGCACTCTGTACTCGCCAAGCATATGCCCGCTAACAGCTGAAAGCGTTAACGAAATCCGCACGCCTAAATCGAATTACTAAAGACCTAATATCAAAGTACATTGCCTATTTGTCAATATTCTTAACTCTATATTTTACTAAGTCTAATATCCAATTCTATTTATTAGTCTGTTATGTTTAACAACTGACATTTATAAGTTTCGACCCACTTCATAATATAATAATCATTCTATTTAATTGTTAAGTCTTTCCTTTATTAAAATCTTTACTTCTTACAATCTTATATAATTAAAAGATATTTCTTTTAAAATTAACATATGTAACTATATATTAAAAGATAACTTATCTATACTACTAATAAAGCATTAAACTTTTTACTATTTATAATGCATATTGTACAACTTGATAAAGCATCTTCTTGAATTTTAAGACACCCAACCATTTAAAGCATATGTACAAGTTTTATTGCACTATCAGTTTTAAGCGTGTTTTGAAATGCTGAGAAAAGCATTGGGAACCTAAGAAAACACTCCTCTTCGTCTGCAACAAGATGTGACCCGTGAGACTTTTCTCCCTTCAAACACGACATCTTGATATTTGATTAAATCTGCTTCTCTTTCATTTCGGTTCTGTGGGATCTGTTGCTTCTCTTTTCTACCAGACGGTTGCTGCTCCTCGTCGGGTGAATTTCTCGATTTCACCTCTCAATCTTTAATCCCTCCAACCATCTATGAGGTTTAAGTCGGTACTTACAAAGAAATCAGCGGCAAGCTATATGTGTTGTGCGTGAACGTGTGCAGAGTAGTGTGTATGTATGTATAAACACACATACATATGCGGATCATAATCGATTGTTTAATTTCTTCATTGGGGATGACCAATAGCTACACGGCCGGATATATTGGCCACACGTTGCTGATTTCTGTGAAGCTCCACCAAGATGGAGCTGTAATGTTGCTGCTTCGAAGACCAGGTTAGGGTTTCTGTCAATTTTCATATCTATTTCCAAAATGGAAAAAACATGCTTTTTAGTCCACTTTTCCCGTTAAAAGATTAGGACTTAGGAGGGTTGTTGTTCTTATTCCTTTTATTGTCAACTTCACATCTCTAAATCTTCATTTTCAAATTGATACCAGGTTTTTAAACTTTTAATTTTTTTATATATATGTATGGTGGATTTATCATTTATTAACAAATGACTTTCTTATTGACAAGGTCAGATTAAAAAGCTTGAAGATTTGGGTTTCTTGATCTATAGGTTTTTAGGAGGTTTTTATTCAATTTGAGCAATGCGGCATTTGTAACGTTTTTAGGATATGTGTAAACAAAATCAAACTGTTTGTTTGTTTTGTGGATGAAAATTTGTTGTTAAACTCAGAAATTTCAATCCAATGAAATCATGATATTTTCTTAATTCATTTCATTCAAAGTTTACCATTTCTTTTTTTTTTTATTTTAACTTTATGCTATCAATATATATTTTTTTATATGTTTTGGTACTAACAATTTTACATGAAACATTTTATTTGAACCATTTTTACATCTGCTTAAATTTGCTTAGAAGTCATAGGATCACATTTACCACTTTGACTCTGAATCAATGATCAAATCCACAGGGATTGTAGTCATTGTACAACTCTTTAAGATTTGGATTGTACAACTCTTTAAGAAATTGTTGTGATGATTAAACCAGGAGAAGATCGAATGCTTGTGAATAGCGAGAACTCATTTTCTTCAGCCAGGTTGCATTTCAGGATCATCACAGATTTCGCATATCCGCCTTGATCAAACGCCAGATATGACTAAGTTGGTAAGGTTTATTGCTTACTTTAAACTGCAAATGAACTTGCAATCTTTATATAAACTCGAATTTATGACCTGTAATTGTGTAGATTTATTTGGTACCATTAGGTATATAACAACTTATGTTATCATTGTGCTATTTTAATTTTGTTATGAAGACCTATTAATAGAGGGGATATCTTTTAATTATGCTGCCTATTGTATAATATGTTCTATGGTTTTCTTGTACAGTTATTTTTTATGAAGTAAATTACTATATGATATTTCAAAATAGATTATAAGTTGTTATTCAAAGGAAGTTGACGTGTAGTGTTCTAAAAATCATTGCTTAGGACTGTTGTGTAGGTGTTAACGTCCTCTTAGTGCGTCATAAGTTCATTACAGTTGAGGTTTTGAGAACAATTAGTATAGTAGGAGACGAGATAGTCTAAAGCTAATGGTTCTATAGTGTGGGAGTTTCATTATATATAATTATCTTACGAGTCATTTGTCGAAACTTGGATAAATATGCAACCACATCAGAAGTCCCATATTTAACCTTAGACATGTTTATAATTTTTGATTATATACATAAACCGAAAGTGAGGATATGACTCCCACAATAATTTTATGTGCAGAAAACACAAATAATAATAATGGGAGTTGATTAAGAATTGTGGTGAGTTAAAATATCAGAAAGTACGTTTAGTTATATGTGGTATCAGGTGATTGAAACTGTTAGGCACAAAAAGGCCTCAGTCAAGCCTGTTCTGCATCTGAGGGGGAGATTCTTAATCAAACCTGTTGATGCATTTGAAGGTTGAATTTAAGGCATGTTATATGCCTTATTGAAACCTGAAAAGGATTTGCAATACTAGCCCAAAGCTGTTCTATATGTTGCATGTGTTGCAACAAAGACAGTTTGTCCAAGCTGTTCATTCTGCTGAACAAGCTGGACATAAACTGTCTACGCTGCTCTACACTGGTGAGCAGCGTGGGCAGTTTACAAGTGTTCTGTTCTTTGTGAACAGACCCTGTTCTTTGTGAACAGGTTAAAACACTTTATGGAATATGTTACCAAGTCCTCATGTAATTTTTTTGGCTACAAGATCAGTTTAGAAAGTCGAAGACAAAGTGGAAAACAAAACTGCTCAGCCTGCCCAAGCTGTTCTGTCACATGAAGACAAAAGGATATTTGAAAAAGGGTGACAGACCATTTTCTTATATCAAAATAGGCCTTAACAAAGGAAGAAAGACGCAAAGTTGACATTCCTTATTTAGTTAAAGCTTATGCAACAGTAGACAAAGTGAAAAGACAAAAATTCTGCAACATAAAGGCATGTCTGCTTTTCAGAATGTGCAGAAAAGTTATATTGTCTTTTCAACAAGACCTTCCGCCTTTTTCCTTTCGTCCAATGAAGAAGCTTCACTTAGATCCTCTAAGTGAGTATAAAAGGAAACTTCCAAGGATTGAAAGATTAAGCCAAAAAGCTAAGTGCTGAAGCCAAGAGTGAACGTGCATTCAAGTGTGTCTTTCATGCATGCAAGTCTGCTTGAATAAAACAGTTCTTTGTGTGTAAGTTGTTCTTATTCAAGTTGTTTCTCTGAGTCTTGTAAACACAGTGAGTGATTCTTAGTGAGTGTATTCATTGTAACTAGTTTAAGTCTGTCTTAGATTAGTTAATATACTGTTGTATCTGTCATCTCAGCTTGAACCTATCCGCATTCAAGCTTGTTTGTAATTAACTTTTGTTGATAATACATACAAACATTGAGAAAAGAGTGTGTAGTTTTTTAAATTGCTGTATTCACCCCCCCTCTACAGCTTAAGGCTATATACTTGGGAAACCTTTCAGGACCTACAAATGGTATCAAAGCAGTTAGAGTGTGTGTCATTCTAGATCTCTCATTCTCCCAAAGTTACCATGGACAACAGTGCTACAAGTTCCTCATACTATGACAATGGCTCAATGGGCAAACCTCCAAAGTTCAATCATCAGAACTTCTCTGGTTGGAAGTGCAGAATGATGCGCTACTTAGAGAATCTGGATGTGCAACTACCAGAGATTGTAATGGAGGGTCCCTAAGTGCCAACCTCTGTTACAACTATAACATCTGCTATTGAAGGAGCTGCTCCTGAAATCAGAACATTTGAGAAAGCAAAAGCTCAATGGTCTGATAAAGACAAAAGACTGGTGGCTCTTGATGCTAAGGCCAGAAATAACCTGGTCATCTCTCTGCCTGATGATGTGTTCAAACAGGTTGAGACGATGAAGACTGCAAAGGAGATGTGGGATACTTTGTGTACCGTCTATGATGGCCCCACAATCACATTGGATAACAGGATTAATAATCTTGTTAGACAGTATGAACTCTTCTTTGCAAAACCAAAGGAGACTCTCACTGAAACCTACACCAGGTTTACTGCTCTTGTTAATGATCTCAAAGCTGTTGGGATCACCAAGGACAGCCTGACTCTGGTGAACAAATTCTTAGACATCCTGCCTGAAGAGTGGAATTATTTTTCTACAATATTAAGAAATTCAGGTACCATCAGAAGTATGGATCTTGTCAACCTGTATGGATCATTATTGAATGATGAGCAGTCAAGGCAACAGAAGAGAAATGCCTTGGAAATGTCTAAGAGAGGTGCAGCCTTTGTGGCCAGTGTGAGACAACCTGTAAGTCAGGTGGGTGATGTGTTCACTCAACCTGATCAACAGGCTGATGATAAGGAGGAAGTGTCTGATGAGGAAGAAAATGCAGATCTTGCTGATCTGGATGATGAGCAAATGATAGCCATGCTTGTCAAAAGGTTCAACAAGAAAAGGTTTGGAAGAAACATGTTGCAGGGAACCTCAAGTGCTGTTAAAAAGAAGGCATTTGATAAGACCAAAGCTGAGTTCTTCAAATGTGGAAAACCTGGCCATATAGCTGCTGACTGTGTGTCAAAAGCTGTTGGTCAGTCATCCAAACCACACAAGACAAACAACGATGATGGTTATAGGTTAAGTACCTTATGGCTATGGCTAAGCTGAGGAAGTTGGAAAACTCAATGGTTTCCAACCGGCAAAAGGGACTCATGGCAGAGACTTGTGACTGGGAGGAGTCTGATTCATCATCTGATGAAGAAGACAATCACTGTCTGATGGCAAACACTGATGTCCCATCAACAAGCAACTTCAAACAGGATCTGGCTGAAGCTGAAGCTTTCAGCAGCTTGGAGAACTGGAACCCTACAATGATGTATAAGGTACAAAATTTTATGGATTACAGTTCTGAAGAAAAAGTTAAAATGTTTGAATACATGCTTGTTGATTTGAAAGCTGTTGTTGAGAAGCATACTGTTTTATTATCTGAAATCTCTAAGCTTAAAACTGATCTTGAAACAAAATCCAGTAAACTGGACAGTTTCCATAAGTTGGAAACTGAGCTTGATGAATTAAAACACATCAACTCTATTTTACTGGAAGAAAAGAGAGAAACAGATATAAAACATGCTAAGCTTCAAAAGATAGTTGACTCTTGGTGCCAATCTGCACAAAAAGTCAGCCACTGCATAAGTCAGCAAATCCCTGCACAAATCCAAGCCTATCTTGGAGGGGATCTTGACACAGCAGCTTCCATTGTTGAGGTTAATAATCTGAAAGAAGACTTGTCCACTCTTGGTGAGCTTCCAAACACTTTCATTCAAAAAGTTAATGGTAAACTAATCTCAACAAACAGGTTTCTCAGGCCTCAAAACACTGACAGCTCGTGTGAACCTAGCTCAAAAGCTGCTGATGAAATGAGTTCTCCATCAAATCAGCTTGCTAAGTGCTCTACTGATTCACACTAGCAAAAGAAAGGGAAGAATGCTAAACTGCAGTTGTGGATACCAAGCCTTTTGACAACACAGGCTTTGGATCTAAAGCTGATGGTAAAAGGCATACTAATCCTTTTAATGCTGAACATTTTGAAAATAAGTTTTCAAAAGGTAAGCAGTCTGCTTTTAACAAGGGTAAGTCTCATGTTGAAGGCAAACCTGCTGTGATTACAAATAAGTTTTCTAATCAAAGTGGTAAACTGGTTTTAAATGAGAATAAGATTTTCCAAACCAGAAATAATGATTATGTTGATAGGCAGCATAAATTACATCCCAGGAAGGACAAAGGCAAAGCCATTGCTTAGCCTGAGAGATTTGGGAATAAGTTTACTAAACCTGTGGAAGTTCAAAAGGCAATAAAGCTTCCTATCTTTGACATCTGTCCTCCTAAAAAGAGGAAAGAAGAGACAGGCAAAGCTGTTGCTATTGAACCCTCCACTCAAGCTGTTAATTCATCAAATAGTAATAAGTTTGCTAAACCTGCTGATAGAATCAACAGAAATAATTCAGAATGTGTTTCTGAAAAGTTTTCTTCCAAAAATGCTAAGAGGAGAAAATGCTATAAATGTGGAATGAAGACAAATCTGGCCAAAGACTGTCCTGAAACTAAGGACATGAGGCCTGCTGACTCTGATGGTTCCCTCACAGCTAACATAAATAGTGTGGGAAACATCTTAGTCAATGAGAGTGGTATCCAAACTGATACCATTCAAATAGGGAATATTAGTGTTGATATCACAAATCCATCAACAAATGTTGATGAAGTAGGAGAACTCATCTTTGTGATGAGTTCCCCTAAAAATGATTAATATTCTTCTTGTCACTCTGCAGGAAAAACAACCATCCCAGGTTTGGTACTTGCATAGTGGCTGCTCAGGGCACATTACAGGTTGTAAGGACCTGCTGAGTGATCTCAGGCCTGAAAAAGGGCCAAAAGTCACATTTGGTGACAATGTACAGGGATCCACTGAGGGATATGGAACTCTTAAAGCTGGTGCTGCAGTGTTCAAAAGAGTAGCCTAGGTGGTTGGGTTGAAACATAACCTTGTTAGCATAAGTCAACTGTGTGATGCTGGCTACAAGGTTAACTTTTATGAGCACCTGGGTTACATATTGGATCCCAAAGGCAAATTTGTGTTGTGTGCTCAACGAAAGAAATGTGTATATGTTGTGGACATGCAATCTGCTGATCCCACAACTGAAACCTGTTTTCTCACAAGGACAAATGCAGATCTAAATTGGCTATGGCACAGAAGGCTGTCACATTTGAACTTCAAGAACATCAACAAACTCTGTAAGAAAGAGTTAGTGACAGGTTTGCCTTCTATGACTTTTGCTAAGGATAGACTCTGCACAGCTTGTGAGAAAGGCAAGCAGAGGAAATCATCTTTTAAATCCAAACATAATTTTTCTATTGCTACTCCTCTCTTCTTAATCCACATGGACTTGTTTGGACCTGTCAATGTCCCAAGTCTAGGAGGAAGAAGATACACTCTAGTAATGGTTGATGAGTTCTCCAGGTACACATGGGTTATCTTCCTGAACAGCAAAGGAGAGGCTGCTAGAGAAATTATTGGATTTGTGAAAAAGATGGAAATGTTGAACTCTGCCCAAGTGAAGCAGCTTAGAAGTGATCATGGTACTGAATTTAGAAACAGTACTCTTGAAGACTTCTGTGAAGAGAAAGGAATCACTCAAAACTTTTCAGCTGTAAGAACTCCACAACAAAATGGAGTTGCTGAAAGAAGAAACCGAACTCTCATTGAAGCTGCTAGAACCATGCTGTGTGCATCTGGTTTACCTTCATCATTCTGGGCAGAAGCTGTTAACACTGCCTGCTTCACCCAAAACAGATCCTTAGTGGTGAAAAGGTTCAAGAAGACTCCCTATGAGCTGCTCAAAAGGAGGAAGCCAAATGTCAGTTACTTCCCTGTGTTAAGGTGTCCATGCTTCATTCTGAATCAAAGGGACCAACTGGCAAAGTTTGAACCAAAAGCTGATGAAGGTGTGTTTGTTGGCTACTCTGCTATCTCCAAAGCCTACAGAGTGTACAACAACAAAAGAAAGGTGATAGATGAATCTATCAATGTCACCTTTGAAGAGTCCAAGAGTGCTTCCACCAAAGCTGTTCCTGAATCAGTTTCAGGAGAATTAAACTTTGATGATCTCATGCATTCAAACAGTGAAGAGGACTCAAAAGCTTCCACTACATCCAGTGTGGAACCTGTCAATCATGATGGGCATGATGATGATTATGTCAATACACCCTGTGTGAATAAGTGTACTGATTTAATTACAACTGCATGTCCTGAACCTATCAATGCTGATTTTCCTGGTTCCTCTGCTGATATGTTCAACAGTGGTCAGTCATGTTCAACAAGTGAACAGGCTCAAGACAACAGTGTGTCTGAAAACCTTGAGAGCTGTTCAACAGGACCTGCTGAAGCTGCTGATAACTCAGGAGAATCCTCATTGAAGAATGATCCTAAGTGGATCAGATGTCACCCCAATGATCAAATAATTGGTGACATCTACAAAGGGGTAAAAACAAGGTGGGACAGCTTAGGGAACTTCTGCATGTTCTCCAGTTTTGTTTCACTAATGGAGCCAAAGAAGGTGGATGAAGCACTAAAAGATGCCAACTGGTCCCTGCTCCTAAAGGTAAAACTATAATTGGCACTAAATGGGTTTTCAGGAATAAGATGGATGAGAAAGGCCATGTCATTAGAAACAAGGCAAGGCTGGTTGCTCAGGGTTATAGACAGGAGGAAGGAATTGACTATGATGAGACATTTACTCCTGTGGCCAGGCTAGAAGCAATTCGTTTGTATCTAGCCTACGCTGCTCATAAGAGTATTAAGGTATTTCAAATGGATGTGAAGAGTGCATTTTTGAATGGGAAGCTGCAAGAAGATGTTTATGTCAAGCAGCCTCCAGGTTTTGAAAATGAACAACATCCAGGTTTTGTCTATAAGTTGGACAAAGCTCTCTATGGTCTCAAACAAGCCCCTAGAGCCTGGTATGACACTCTTACTGAATTCCTTATGAGCAATGGGTATTCAAGAGGTAAAGTGGATACCACACTGTTCATAAAGAAGGTGAAGTCTGATATTATGCTTGTTCAAATTTATGTGGATGACATAATATTTGGTTCTACCAATGAGCAGTTATGCAAGAGTTTTTCATTACTCATGAAATACAAATATGAAATGAGTATGATGGGAGAACTTACTTTCTTTTTAGGATTACAGGTTAAACAAACCTCAACTGGAATTTTTATAAATCAAAGAAAGTATACCTTAGATCTCTTGAAAAAGTTTAAATTTGATCAAAGTTCTCCTATTAAAACCCCAATGGCAACCAATGTAAAATTGGATGCTGATGCCAGTGGCAAAGCTGTTTCAGTAACAGCTTATAGAGGTATGATTGGGAGCTTGCTATATTTAACTGCTAGTAGACCTGATATTATGTTTGCCACCTGTTTGTGTGCTAGGTTCCAAGATGATCCAAAGGAATCTCTTCTAGCTGATGTTAAAAGAATCTTCAGATACCTGATGGGCACATCAGGTTTAGGTCTTTGGTATCCCAAAGACTCATGTCTTGAACTAACAGGTTATTCAGATTCGGATTTTGCAGGCTGCAGGCTAGATAGGAAAAGCACAACAGGTGGATGTCAACTCCTTGGTGGTAAGTTGATAAGTTGGTGTAGCAAGAAGCAGAACTCAGTGTCTACTTCTACTGCTGAAGCTGAGTACATTGCTGCTGGAAGCTGCTGTGGGCAGATTCTGTGGATGCAGCATCAGCTTGAAGACTATGGGCTTGTGTATAGGAAAACTCCTATTTTGTGTGATAACACAACTGCCATAGCCATTTCCAACAATCCGGTATTTCATTCAAGAACAAAGCATATTGAGGTCAGACATCACTTCATCAGGGATCACATTCAGAAAGGTAACGTGGAGGTAAGTTTTATTTCCACTAATGAACAGCTTGCATATATTTTCACCAAACCTCTTGATTAAACCAGGTTTAATTACCTTGTCAGCAAGCTGGGCATGTTAAACAAAAGTGACTAAGTGTCCTCAAAGGTCTAAGACTTTTTATGTCTCACGCTGCTCAAGTTTCTCAGAACAGCTTAGACAGAACAGGTTATGCAAATTCTGTACTTAGCCATTATTCTGAAATCCTTGAACAACTTGAACATACAACAGGGTGAACAATAACACTTTATACGTCTAGCCTGCTCTGATGGTCCATTCTCCACCCTGCTCAGTCCTTCACACTGATCTACAAGACATTGTCTTGTAACATGTTCAACTAGTGAACACAACCTGATCTTACATTAGAGCACAGGTTGAAAGCACAGTGTGAAGAGTGAACAGCTTGAAGAATGAACATCTTGTAATGATCCTACTCATCACAGGTTTGACCAACAGCTTAGACCAACAATGTTTAACTACCTTTCTTCACAATTAAGTTACTTAATTTCTGTTTTTCTTTAACTTAATTACTGCGGATAATGTGGGTTACGTGTGTTAGTGATTAAAAAGGGCTCAAGTGGTCTGACAAACGGTCAGACATGGACAACCGTTCCGTTTTCCGTTAACGACTTTTTCAAATCAACCGCCCAAACGTTTCTCTCTCATACCCACTCACATTCCAATCCTATAAATACCCCTTACTGTTTCATCTTCGTCTTCCTCACTATTTCCAGAAATCCTTAAGAACCCTAAATCGACTAAGTGTCTTCTGCTTCTCCAAATCCCAAACCTTCACATATGGCTCAAAGAAACACCCCCTTTCTTCCAGTATACATTGGTGATGATGTTGTTAAACACTCATCCGTTACCACAATGCTGACCATCAAACCCACCAACTACATTGCTAACCTAACCATTCCCAAAAACTATGTGGGGAAGGGTTATGAACAGATGGTGGAGTTTCTCAAAGTTCATCCGTTGAACTATGCTATGACTGCCACTCCTGGTGTTCTTTACCAGGAGATGGTGTACGAGTTTTGGTACACTTGTGCCTACAACCCAGACACCAAAGTCATTAAGGGCACTATTCTCAATGGGACTCAGACCATTGAAATAACGACTGATCTTCTCAGGGAGGTTCTTCATCTGCCAACTGCTGACCCATATGACATGCCTCAACCTGAAGATGATCAAATGGGCAATCTGCCACGCTTCTGTGGTGTGGCAGAACCCAAAATCGGAGCAACATTGTTTAGGAAGGATCTGTCTCCGACCTACAGTTTTCTATTTGCCTCGGTGGTGATGTGCTTCGGAAGTAAGGTTGGTTCATTCGACCAACTAAGCCGTGATGAAGTCCCCATTGTTCTACAGCTGGTGGATGGAACAACAATCGACATGGCCAAATGGATTTTTCTGAATTTGAGGGGCCTGGTACAACAAGAAAACCGTCCAGCTGCTGTTCGGTATCCAAGGTTTCTGAGCCTCATCTTCAAGCATCATTGGGTGAGCATCTATATAATTCTCAGCCTTTACTTAAGACTGTTGTAACATCCTCGAATTCAATTACGGTGATTTAAGAAATATTTAGACAGGTAATTTATAAATAAGTTGAATTATGAGCAAAGATTATGTATTTGGGGATATTTAAAAACTTAGTTGTTGTTTTAAGAAAATTAAAAAGTTTAAGAACTTTGAAATGATTATTATGAATTATAAAAGTTAGTAATGATAAATTTAAGAATAAATCAGTATTTTATGGAACCGGTTAAGTTGAGGGGTGAAATGTCCAAAATGGGAAAGATGGGAATAAAAAGGCCAAATACATTTTCATTCTCCAAATGCTCTCTCTCTCTACACTCTCTCTCTAGAAAAACACTCTCTACTTCTCTTTAAGATATCTCGCAAACCGACCGGCCGATTATCGAGATTTATACGTCATCGAAAAGATCTCGAGGAGTACAACAACAATCTACGGTTGGATTTTTGATTTCATACGGATTAAGGTAAGAATCGACTCTTTTAAGATTTTGTGTTTCGGTTTTGAAAAACATAAGTTCGAATCTGTCATTTTTATGCGATTTAAAGCCGATTTTGCTTGAAATCTTGCAAGAATGAGATAGTATATGTGTAATAGAATCAAACCTAGGTATAATACTTGATATATTCATGATTTTAGGCCTTAGAATGAAGGATTTAAGTTATAAGGATGAACAGACTCGAAAATGCCAAGAACAGAGTCGAAATGCAAGAACAAACTCGATTTTTGTACTAAATTCGAGCAGGAATTCGAGTTTACAACCATAGATTCGAATCTAATGCCATAGATTCGAATATGGTTCGAATCTACCCTTAGGAATTCGAATTTAGTCATTAAATTCGAAGGAAATTCGAATTTAACCCCCGAAATTCGAGTTTAATGCCTAAAAATGAGAAATCTACTCTCTAAACTCAAGTATTTTGAATGAAACTCATAAACAACACCTAAAATACCAAGAGTTATTTAAAGGACAAGGTGTGAACTTGAAATGGGTTCAAATTTAGTTGAGGTTCGAATTTGGATATGGATCCGAAATGGGGAAAAATATTGCAAAATTTACGAAACTTGGTTTTATGGATTTAAACGGTTTTTGACTTGAAATATTGTTGTAACTAATTTAACAGGTCCCTTGTGGTGTTGTTCAACCCACAGTGGGGTACTTGGCGGATCCGGTTGAAAGCCCGAAGAGAAATAATATCGGTTAAAAGATAAATTACGCACCCACTGTGAGTACAGTAGATTTCGCATGTTTATATTTGTTTTATGGAAGCTTTGCCTGCTGAGACTTGTTGTTTCATTGATTGTTTGAAATTCTACTAACTTGCGTAGATTTAGATGCACATTCTTACTTGTTGCATGTCCTTTCGGTTGTTGTGCATCTAGTGATGGACCGGTGGGTCGCATCGATTACTCTGATGTTACTGTGCTATATGACCTGGAGCTGATCCCTCCTAGGCCCGGTAGGCAGTATGTCATCCCCGATCGTACGTTTGTCTCAGATGGTATGTTTAAATGCCGAGCTTTGAGCTCGAAGGGGCTGCGGCTCTGGTCCGTACTTTGTGTACGAAGAGGATATCCGATGTTGGTCATCTGTGTTATCCTTGGGCTTCATAAAAATTTATAAAATGCATAATCTCTGTATTCACTAAGCATCCGCTTATTCCCCAGTTGTTGATTTTTATTTTACAGGAAAAGGGAAGTCTACTGCTGGACCTTCTAGTTAGGTCGTTTGGAAGATTTGGGAGACTCGGCACTATTTGATCGGTAATTGTGATTTGGACAATGTTGTAATATATTCTGGATGATTGTAATAAATGTATGGGTGTGTAGACTTAGACTTGGTACCTTATAGCACCGTAGGGTGTTTAACACTTTTTGCACTACTTTATTTATGTTTTAATGCTTCCGCACTTAATTTAGGTTATCAGATCATTATGTTATTGTATGTTGGTGATTAATCCTGGGTGTATTGTAATTGGTGGTTGTTGTGGCAAGGGTGTCACACGAGATGGTATCAGAGCAGTAGTTTGAGATTCAAGTGTCCGTGAGGTCTTGATCTCAAACATTAGGTAATGATATGTAGTGGTTTAAGTAATGATCTGAACTAAGATAGGTTATGATATAGTAATTATAAGAGATTGACTATCATACGGGACAAATGAGTGGTGTCTTTAAACTGATGACATGTTACTAAACAAGTTATATGTTTATATTTTCAGAACATGTCTGGAGGAATGACACCTGAAGAAGCAAGAGAAATGATGTTAGCCTTGATGGCTGAACAGAACAAAATGATTCAGGATCAGTTTCGGGCGCGAGATGAGGCCAAAGCCAAAAGAAAAGAAGACAAGAGAAAAGAAAAGAGGGAATATGAAAGGAATTATGTTGTGGATAACATAAACCTTAGAAATAAAGCGAAACGAAAAGACAAGGGCAAGGAAAAGATTGATTATGAAACCGGAATTGATGAGAATTACATGAAGTATGTAGTTAGATCACTCAAGGACTGGCAACCTCCCACATTCTCTGGATCTCTGAGAATTGAGGAAGCAAAAATGTGGATTACAATTATGGAACAAATCTTTAGAGAGATGAATTGTAAGGATGAGTATAAGGTATTTTTAGCTAAGGATCAATTGATTGGACAAGCTAAGGAATGGTGGGACCGTTGGGAAAAAGAATTGGGATCCAAGTTGATTGCTTCCTTTAGTTGGGAACAATTCAAGTTGTTGTTTAGTAGGCAATATGGTGAGCCTGATATCGTACCACATGTTAATCATGAAGAAAGAGCTATTGGAAAGATTGTAAAGTCTGGAGAAGATGAACTAAATGGACTATACTTGAGGTCAAGAACAAATAAACGTGATAGAAGTAAGAGATGTTGCCATTGTAATCAATTTGGACATAAGGCTAACAAATGTCCAATGAAGGTCGATGCTTGTTATAATTGTGGAAAAGTGGGCCATTTTAGCAGAAATTGCAAATTTCGACCAAAGAATTAGCATGTAATACATGATGAAACTATGAATGAAAGGTTTGACAAAGGGATGAGATCGTGGTTATAATTTTTGGACGTTAATCCATAGAGTTAGAGGTGTACCTTAAAGACTCCATATGCAATATTTTATCGAAGTTCTATGATGCTGAAGTTAACATGAAATCGAGTTATATAAGTTTTATTACTAATATAAGTATAATCCTGTTTGTGAATGAGAATATTCGAGTATATAAATAGGCAGTAGATGAATAGCCAAGATGGACTTGGAAGCTTTGAATTGGAAAAGATGTCATAGACTTCTTGGAAATTTATGAATGAGTTTAGAAGTTGTAATGAAGTTTAAGTTTGACCATGATGGGTTAAAAGAATTGGAACTAATAGTATTAGTATCATATGTAATATGTTTGAGGGAATGATAACAACTTGTAGTGTTTATCATAAAACAAATAACATCAACTTGTATTAAAAGGAAACAGTAAGGTACATTGTATTGAATATTGTAAGCTTACAAAGGTTGTGGTTGAGAACGTATGACACGAACTGTTCATGAGAATTTGATGTAGTTGAAATCAAAGAGACTGATTCAATGTTGGTATATATATGAATATTATATGAGGAAAACAAATCTAGAAATTATAAGAGAAAAGCATGCGAGGGTATGATAATACATGGAAAATACATGATAATTTTAAAAGAGAAATTGAAATATGTAATGCAAAGTGTAAAGTAAGAAATGAATGTGAAGTATAATCGATTGGAAGGGTGGATATAATACTTAATGAAATGAAGATTTGATCAAACATAAAAAGTTTAAAGAGACTTTGGATACTAACGACTTATGCTTGTAAAGCAAAGAAAAGTCTAGTACTACGATTCAGAATCTAAGAAAGATTCGGAGGTAGACATGAGTTCTGTTTGATTCTGGTGCCGACCAATTATTTGTATCTACTGCTTTTGCTCAACAAGTGTTGATGCCTTGGTCTAAGTTGTCTGTTGTGATTGATGTTGAAATTGTTAAGTAACACATTAGTTAACGTAGATCACGTGTATCATGATTGTACTCTAGTGATTGAAGAGGTAGTCTTCAATCCTGACTTGATTCCAGTAGAGATCGGTGATTTGATATGAAAATTGGAATGAATTGGTTGTGTATATGTAATGAGACGCATGTAGTTTGCAATAAAGGAATAATAAAGATAATTACGCCGGAGGGGCGAGAGAATTGTATATATGAGTATTGGAGAAGTGGGGATCAATGTCTAATGATGATTGTTAGGTCCCGAAAGCTGATTGCTTAGGGTTGTGAGTTTTGTTTGGTATAGGTTATTGATACCAAGACTGAAAAGAAAACTGTGGCCGATGCGCCTGTTGTCCCAAATGTTTCCATATGTGTTTCTGGAAGACTTGTCTGATGTGTCACTTGAAAGACAAGTGAAATTTTGTGTTGACTTGATCCCTGGAGTTTCTCCAATAGCTTGTTGTTCGTATCGGTATGCATCTACTGAAAGGTAAGATATGATGAAGCAACTTCAGAAGTTGTCAGATAGGGGCTTTGTAGATTGAGTTCTCTGCCGTGTGGAGCCCGATAGTGTTTATGAAACAAAAGATGTCACAATGAGAATGTGCATAGATTCACATGATTTGAACAAATTGACTATAAGTATCCGCTGCCGGGAATTGATGATTATTTCGATTAGCTGCATGAGAGCTAATTATTTTTCTAAGATTGATCTACGAATGGGATATGATTAATTGAGGTCCGAAGAAGGAATGTACTGAAAATGGCTTTCAGGGATAATTATGAGCACTACGAGTAATTAGTTATGGACATTATGAATATGGATTTGTATATCAATGTTGGAGGAATCGGTAATTGTAATTATCGATGATATTTTGGTGTAAGTCTAAAGCTGAATATATCAAATCGTGAATTTTGATTACAATAGGTTATATTTTGTAGTATGTGATTTCTGGAGTTGAGATCTCGGAGGATTCCGCTAAAAGTAGAGGGATTGAGAATTTGGAAGCTATTTCGCGGTATTACAAATTTAAGAAATTTTCTACGATTAATAAATTGTAGACATGCTGATTTAAATTGGTATGTATATACCAACTTGAGAAAGTTATGATCGGAAAAAAAAAACTTGCACAGATATGCGTGAGTAAGGTTATTATTTTTATGGTACACTAGAATCGATTATGTTTGATTAGAAGAGTCGTTTCATTTTCAACTATTGGTTTGCTTTACAAGTGGGATTAGGAACACATATAGCTATGAGTATAGCTTACTAACCCCGACAGATGGTCAAAATGAATGGACTATTTTCACATTGGAATATATAATGAGATCATACATTCTGGATTTAAGTACCAACAGAAAAGATCAATTGTTTTGATAGAATTTTCGTATAACACTAGTTATCATGTTAAAAATCAAGAAAACACTGTTTACAGTTTTGTACGTGAGGAAATGTAGAATGCCTACGTGTTGGAATGAAATTGAAAGGACTCTGATTGCTGAGTCTGTGATATGAAAGAAGAATTATAATGATGAAACACCTAAACCAATCAGTTTTGAGGGAAACAATGTAGTATATTTGTTAGTATCACCGATGAGGTGTACTACTTGTTTTGAAAAAAAGGATAAACTTAGCACTGAGGTGAGTTGGTTCATTTAGAATAACAGAAAAGTTAGGAATCTGTTATCTCATTTGGAATTATCTAAGGAAATATCGAAATAACACTCGGTGTTTCACGTGGAAAGCTTTATGAAATCTTCACAACTAGTAATGAAGATTAGGCTGATTATACCGAATTCGAAATCAATAAAGATTAATATATGTTGAAAGTCCAGAATATATTATGGATATGAAAGTAAGGAAATTAAGGAACAAAGAGATTAAAATAGTATTGATACGTTGGAAGCATCACAAAGGAGTAAACCATACTTGGGAGAAAAAAAGTCGATACGTTGAAAAAGTATAAGTATGTATTCGAATCCAAATAAACTTCGAGGACGAAGTTTGAGCGTGGTGGAGCCCATGTTGTAACATCCTCGAATTCAATTACGGTGATTTAAGAAATATTTAGACAGGTAATTTATAAATAAGTTGAATTATGAGCAAAGATTATGTATTTGGGGATATTTAAAAACTTAGTTGTTGTTTTAAGAAAATTAAAAAGTTTAAGAACTTTGAAATGATTATTATGAATTATAAAAGTTAGTAATGATAAATTTAAGAATAAATCAGTATTTTATGGAACCGGTTAAGTTGAGGGGTGAAATGTCCAAAATGGGAAAGATGGGAATAAAAAGGCCAAATACATTTTCATTCTCCAAATGCTCTCTCTCTCTACACTCTCTCTCTAGAAAAACACTCTCTACTTCTCTTTAAGATATCTCGCAAACCGACCGGCCGATTATCGAGATTTATACGTCATCGGAAAGATCTCGAGGAGTACAACAACAATCTACGGTTGGATTTTTGATTTCATACGGATTAAGGTAAGAATCGACTCTTTTAAGATTTTGTGTTTCGGTTTTGAAAAACATAAGTTCGAATCTGTCATTTTTATGCGATTTAAAGCCGATTTTGCTTGAAATCTTGCAAGAATGAGATAGTATATGTGTAATAGAATCAAACCTAGGTATAATACTTGATATATTCATGATTTTAGGCCTTAGAATGAAGGATTTAAGTTATAAGGATGAACAGACTCGAAAATGCCAAGAACAGAGTCGAAATGCAAGAACAAACTCGATTTTTGTACTAAATTCGAGCAGGAATTCGAGTTTACAACCATAGATTCGAATCTAATGCCATAGATTCGAATATGGTTCGAATCTACCCTTAGGAATTCGAATTTAGTCATTAAATTCGAAGGAAATTCGAATTTAACCCCCGAAATTCGAGTTTAATGCCTAAAAATGAGAAATCTACTCTCTAAACTCAAGTATTTTGAATGAAACTCATAAACAACACCTAAAATACCAAGAGTTATTCAAAGGACAAGGTGTGAACTTGAAATGGGTTCAAATTTAGTTGAGGTTCGAATTTGGATATGGATCCGAAATGGGGAAAAATATTGCAAAATTTACGAAACTTGGTTTTATGGATTTAAACGGTTTTTGACTTGAAATATTGTTGTAACTAATTTAACAGGTCCCTTGTGGTGTTGTTCAACCCACAGTGGGGTACTTGGCGGATCCGGTTGAAAGCCCGAAGAGAAATAATATCGGTTAAAAGATAAATTACGCACCCACTGTGAGTACAGTAGATTTCGCATGTTTATATTTGTTTTATGGAAGCTTTGCCTGCTGAGACTTGTTGTTTCATTGATTGTTTGAAATTCTACTAACTTGCGTAGATTTAGATGCACATTCTTACTTGTTGCATGTCCTTTCGGTTGTTGTGCATCTAGTGATGGACCGGTGGGTCGCATCGATTACTCTGATGTTACTGTGCTATATGACCTGGAGCTGATCCCTCCTAGGCCCGGTAGGCAGTATGTCATCCCCGATCGTACGTTTGTCTCAGATGGTATGTTTAAATGCCGAGCTTTGAGCTCGAAGGGGCTGCGGCTCTGGTCCGTACTTTGTGTACGAAGAGGATATCCGATGTTGGTCATCTGTGTTATCCTTGGGCTTCATAAAAATTTATAAAATGCATAATCTCTGTATTCACTAAGCATCCGCTTATTCCCCAGTTGTTGATTTTTATTTTACAGGAAAAGGGAAGTCTACTGCTGGACCTTCTAGTTAGGTCGTTTGGAAGATTTGGGAGACTCGGCACTATTTGATCGGTAATTGTGATTTGGACAATGTTGTAATATATTCTGGATGATTGTAATAAATGTATGGGTGTGTAGACTTAGACTTGGTACCTTATAGCACCGTAGGGTGTTTAACACTTTTTGCACTACTTTATTTATGTTTTTAATGCTTCCGCACTTAATTTAGGTTATCAGATCATTATGTTATTGTATGTTGGTGATTAATCCTGGGTGTATTGTAATTGGTGGTTGTTGTGGCAAGGGTGTCACAACTGTTGCATTCCCTGTCATAGAGAATAGAGTTTTCTATACACCTGTTCTACCCAATGAGCCCCTTCTATCTACTCCAATGAGGAGGTCACTGGGGTTAGTGGAAGGACCTTCTGATGTGAGGGTTGCTCCCAAAGCTACTCTAAGCCAGGTCCAAGCTTGTTAAAAGGACCCTGGCAACCACTGAAGCTGGGCCTGTCCACAAGAAGGCCAAAACAGCTCAGTCTGAGTCTGCTACCTTAGCCTCTATGGCTGAGGGGGAGAAGGCTCCTCACCCTGGTTCATCTGTTGAACCTGAAGCCTTTGTGGCTGGTGCCTCTGTGGCACCTGAGACCATGGAACAGGCCAATCCAACTGTTCCTGACCTAGTCTCACAACCTGTCCAAACAGAACCCATCATCTCTCCACAATCACCCACTTCATCCATCAGATACCAACGCAAATCTGTCGCCAAAAAGAAAACAACCCAAACCACCAGCTCCTCTGTTCCCTCTCAACAGAGTTCAGTTGTAAGAGAAGCCACCCCTGCTGCCTCTCCTATTTTGGGAGAAGGTTCAGCACAATTGGAGCCTGCTTCACTCCAACCTGTGTCTACCCAGAGTCAGCCTAGACCCTCCGGTTCCTCCCAACAGGAGCCAGTTGTACAAATGGAGACAACCACCTCAACTATTCCAGCCTCCCAACAGGCTGAGAATATTGAAAGACAGGAGTCCTCTCCACTCCATACTGCGTCCACACTGTCCCCACTTCATACTTCTCTACACTCTGAGTCTGCACGAGGTGTCCATACTGCTGGTTTAAACCAATCAGCAGATCAGCCTCAAACTTCTGCTCCCTATGATACAGCTGTTCAACACCAAACTGCTGCTGAGGGACTAACAACCCAAGCTGATGAACCTCAGGGAACATACCATCCCTTGGGTGAGGCTGCCCCTTCTGTGCAAATTCCATTAGCAGCATTTACCACTGCTGATGTTGAAATGCATATCCCATCTCCCTATGATGAGGTGCTTTTACACCATGGCACTGCAGAGGGAACACCCACTGGCCTTAATGAAGGTGTTGAAAAACAAGCAGCATCTGAAAGGCCCCCAACATCAACCCCTTCTCCTGATGATGCAGCTACTGCCACTGCTGAGGGACCCTTTGACCCCTCCAAGTTGGGCCACATTACTTTTACCAAGGCTATGGAGCTTCTTTCAACTGTTCCTCTTCCCTCTCCATCACATCCTCATACACCAGCCTCATCCTCTTCCTCTCCCTCAACACAATCTAAACAGTCCACCCATACACCTTCATCTCCTAAAGACTTGACTTTGAAGGATCAGCTTACAGTGCTGACCAACAAAGTTAGTTCTTTAGAATATTCCATGTCCTCTCTACCTTCTCTCATTTCAGACTCTGTGTCTGAACAGCTTAAGGGATTCTTTGATATGTTCAAGGATTCCTTCCCAGCCACTCCACAACCTAACAACTCTCCACAGCTGCTTGCACTCGCTGCACAGCTGCAAAGTGTCTCTACTTCCCTTTCCTCTATTCTCTCACTCCAACAGGATTCTGTATCCTCAATGGCAGCTATATCTCAATAGC
Source organism: Centrapalus pauciflorus (assembly GCA_020465985.1). Lineage (NCBI taxonomy): Eukaryota > Viridiplantae > Streptophyta > Magnoliopsida > Asterales > Asteraceae > Centrapalus > Centrapalus pauciflorus. Next base: position 252,121 of record JAANYP010000063.1, on the reverse strand, counting down.
TATCATCTCTCCTCACTTCTTGCAATTCTACCCTTCCTACCACCTTGGCCAGCTTGAACACTGTCATTGGCTCCCTATCCAATTTTGTGTCATCAGACCTTGCTGATGTGCTAGATTCCCTTGAACTAAATCTTGCACAACTTCAAAGCCTGTTGTTCACAGCTTCTGATAGGGAAAACATTGTCAAACTGACCTCTCTTGCTGATACCCAAACCTCTTCTCTTCAAACTTGTCTTTCCCAACTTGCAGAGGTGAAGGACAACCTGGCTTTCTTAGTGAATAACCTTGTTGGCTCCAAGCCTGCTGGCAAGCCTGCTGACTTCGTGTCTTCAGGCAGGCCAGGTGTTGAAGGTGTTGGTACATCTCCTTTAAAAGGGGAGAAGTCATCTGCCTCGAAGACTAAGTCTAAGGGGGAGAAAACGGCTTCTCCTAAGGAGAAATAAGTGCCTGCAATACCCACTAGTCAACCAGCAGGAGCATCTGAAACAGGTACAATGGAAGGTGCTTCCCAGGCTGCTCAGCCTACTCAGGCTGAATCTCCAAACCCTGCTCAGTCTAAGGGGGAGGAATTCATTCCTGAGGACAGGCCAAGCAGCAGAAGGAGGCATCTGATTCTACAAGAAGAAGAAGAAGAAGAAGAGGAAAGTCCTGAAGCTGCTGTCACTACAGCAGCTAAAGGAAAAGAAAAAGCAGCAGTTGATCCCCAACAGCAAAAAGCAGCAGAGATTAAATTTCACAAAGCCAGTGCTAAAGAAATGGGTCTTCCCATGCACAAATACTTTGAGTTCAGAGAAGAACAGCTTCAAGCCCTGGAAGCTCTAAGGAAAGAAGTAGAATCTACCAAAGCTGCTAAGTCTTTTGCACTTCAAGAGGCAAGAAAAGTTAAAATGTCCTCTCTGGAAGTGCAAAAGAAATTAATGGAAGCTGCTAAGGGATCAGCAGGAGAGAAGGAAGCAGAAAAAGAAAAGGGTGCTCAGGTCTCTGTGACCAAAACACAAGTACCCTCTGCAAGAGCCCAGTTCCACTTTGACAACATGGCAAGAAGAAAATTTCAGGATGTTGCTGACAGAAGGCTTGCCAAGGAAGCAATTGTCAACGCTGTTCCCATATCAAGAAAATGCAGTCAGTGGAAGTTGAAAATAACCAGAATGGGTGCAACAGGCCAAGAACTAGAAACGTATGACTACACTGATGTTGCACAGATGGGGTACAGGGAATGGATTGAGTTGGCAGTTGCTCTGAGAAAATCTAAGTCAGAAACGGCAAAGAAAATCAGGGCATGTGTCAAGAAGTTGATGGAGAGAGTGAAGAATCTTGGCCTGATCTCAAAAGAAGTTAGTGAAGGTGTCTATGTGACACAACTAAAAATAAAGGCCAGGAGGACAAGGAAAGACACTGAGCTTGAACAACTCCTCATCTTAATTGAACAGGGTGACTATGCTGTTGAGATGAAGGGAGTTGACTATAGCCTGCCTAGTGGAGTAGAGTTTGAAGATGGCAAGATTATTGAAGAGCCTGAGCTGGGGGCATTTTTTGTAGATCCCTTAACTCAGAAGAAATGTTTTTAGAGAGCATCAAATCTATACAAGGTGGATTTGAGACAGCTTGTAGCCTTCAGACTTGCAGCTTCATTTAGGCAGTCAAGCAGGTGGAGAGCAGCCGTCTGGGATCAGCTCAGAGGCTTTTACGAGAGAGGTGAACTTGAATAACCCAAGTTTATGATCATCAGAAGTGAAATTCAAGAACTTGAGGATACAAGGGAGGAACTTGAAAAGATGTTTGAAGGTCCTCCTCCACTGTAGTAAAGTCCATCTACCATCTGGGTAGGTGAAGAATGGAAGCTGTCCATCAGTTGGACAGACTTACCATCATCTGCTCCCAACACAAACAGTACAAAACCTGTTGTACATTAGTTGTACTTTAATTACATAAGTTGTAATTTTTCTTTTACATCAGTTGTAATATACATCAGTACATCAGTTGTACATTTGTAAAAACATGTGTTGTTTTATGTAATCAAGAATCAGTGTATATATAAACTGATCTTATACTTTACTTTGATGTTGTAATTTTATTTCAGCAAATGTATTGTAAAAATATATAGTGATTTTTGATAAGGCCAGCTTAGACTGATTATTGCAAATAGGGGGAGATTGTTAGGCACAAAAAGGCCTCAGTCAAGCCTGTTCTGCATCTGAGGGGGAGATTCTTAATCAAACCTGTTGATGCATTTGAAGGTTGAATTTAAGGCCTGTTATATGCCTTATTGAAACCTGAAAATGATTTGCAATACCAGCCCAAAGTTGTTCTATATGTTGCAACAAAGACAGTTTGTCCAAGCTGTTCATTCTGCTGAACAGGCTGGACATAAACTGTCTACGCTGTTCTACACTGGTGAGCAGCTTGGGCAGTTTACAAGTGTTCTGTTCTTTGTGAACAGATGATGTTCTTTATGAACAGATGATGTTCTTTATGAACAGGTTAAAAAACTTTATGGAATATGTTTCCAAGTCCTCATGTAATGTTTTTGGCTGCAAGATCAGTTTAGAAAGTCGAAGACAAAGTGGAAAACAGAACTGCTCAGCCTGCCCAAGCTGTTCTGTCACATGATGACAAAAGGATATTTGAAAAAGGGTGACAGACCTTTTTCTTATATCAAAATAGGCCTTAACAAAGGAAGAAAGACGCAAAGTTGACATTCCTTATTTAGTTAAAGCTTATGCAACAGTAGACAAAGTGAAAAGACAAAACTTCTGCAACATAAAGGCATGTCTGCTTTTCAGAATATGCAGAAAAGTTATATTGTCTTTTCAACAAGACATTCCGCCTTTTTCCTTTCGTCCAATGAAGAAGCTTCACTTAGATCCTCTAAGTGAGTATAAAAGGAAACTTCCAAGGATTGAAAGATTAAGCCAAAAAGCTAAGTGCTGAAGCCAAGAGTGAACGTGCATTCAAGTATGTCTTTCATGCATGCAAGTCTGCTTGAATAAAACAGTGCTTTGTGTCTAAGCTGTTCTTATTCAAGCTGTTTCTCTGAGTCTTGTAAACACAGTGAGTGATTCTTAGAGAGTGTATTCATTGTAACTAGTTTAAGTCTGTCTTAGATTAGTTAACATACTGTTATATCTGTCATCTCAGCTTGAACCTTTCCGCATTCAAGCTTGTTTGTAATTAACTTTTGTTGATAATACATACAAACATTGAGAAAAGAGTGTGTAGTTTTTTAAATTGCTGTATTCACACTCCCCCCCCCCCCTCTACAGCTTAATGCTATATACTTGGGAAACCTTTCGGGACCTATAGAAACATATCAGGCTACTATTGTGAAGACCAAATAGATTTCAAGCTAAGTAAGATATAAAGAAGATCCATACCCCAATGAATATTTGTGATCAAGGCATCAAGCATAATTGTAATTGTATATTTACCAGCAGGGAAAAAAAAATTGCTGCAAAGCCTATATGAATGGCTTAGATTCAATGTCACCCAAGAAGGATTACAGAGGTACTAAATAATCACGAAAGTCTAAAAAACTAGACATTTAATGGATGGTTGTTGTCACTTGATGTAACTTCTCAACAGCAAACTTTTATGTTGGATAAGTGAGTGCTCATACAAATAATCGTCTTCCCTCTTAGTTAATATATTTTGAAATATGATTAAAGTACAACTATGCGTTCTTGTCCAAAGAAAAGGAGAGCTGCAAGGAGGAAGTAGAATGATACCAATTCTTCAACTTTTTCCAAACCTGCTGGTGAAAATTATCTTTATTTTTTATTAATTTTTATATATATTTATATTTATGTATACACAAACATAAGCACCCAAATAGGTTTACTAATTTACCTTCTCTTATTCTTGAACAGAAAATGTGTATGTAATGGCTGCTGGTGATGTGAAAACTGATGCTGCTTCTGAAAGTGGTTTAGAGAATTTGGTTGTGTTGTTGAGAAGTTCGCTAAAGCCGTTTATGAAATGGATTTTAAGGTATCCCATTGCCCAATCATCACAAAAAAGTTGGTATTTGATTCATGGTTCCTTTGATAAGTAGCTAAGCCATGACTCCTTGAAATTTATTTTAAAGAAAGTTCAGAATATGATTAATCATATCAGAATATCAGTTTTGTTCTTCAGATCTTATACCATGACTCCTTGATAGTCAGTTTGTTTTATTTATTTTTGGCCTTTCGAAATTAAATCAGAGCTTGTGCTTTTGCTTGCTTTTATAAAATAAAATGCACATAAGAATACCTCTCCTTTTTAATTGTGTTTCTTCTTATATTTTCTTTCTTCACAAGATGATTTTGAAAATACACCCATTCGTGAATTCCTCCATGTTGAATTACTTGCAGATCTTAAAAGCCAGTTGCTTTATATATATCACTCCCATCCATTTTTAATTCAATCGAAGATCGAAACGGATATCTATTGCTGGATTTGTGAAGTGACGATCCAAATTTTTTGTGAGTAATCGAAATGGGGTTTTAGGGTTTGAGGTGTGTGTGTGTTTTTGGGAGGATATAAAGAATGTGAGAGTGTTTGATTTTTTATATGGAATCGTAAACAGAGGCGGCAACTGAGAAATAGCAACAGGTATGTAAGAATGATCAAAGCCGTCGTCTCACATAAGCTAACATGCCAGTGACCAGATGGAAAGAGTTCATGTGTTAGAGATTTTGTTGGATAAAGCTTATCCAAACTGCCTACCATCAGTTTCAGCTGTTAGTTATCTTTAACCTCTTTTGTAACCCAAAATAATCTCTGTTCCAGGAGTTACACTTTAATTTATATAACAAAATGTACCTTACATATTCAACTTGGAATGGTAAATAAATTCAAGACTTAAGGACATTATGAAGCAATTTAGAAAGGTACGTCACACAACAAATAGTCCTTTCATATACTTTTGTTATGGGATTTATATCTCGCAAATGTGTGATCTCCTGGTTAATGTATTCAACATCTGGAGAAGCTTTAACTATTTTGGTCCACAGTGGAAGATATTGACCAATCTCTGTCGGTTTCTGATTCAGCTTAGCTTCGTCATATAGGTAACATGTTTTAGATGACATATGTTACATATTCCATGTTTTTTCATACCCTAGCCCTGCCTTACATTGGTTGTATTTATAGGTAGGGAAAATCATGAGGTTTTTTTACTTAAGATTGTTTCATATGACTAAGAAAATCATCATTGTAGGGCTTATATAGGCAATTCGAGTCACGGAAACGATGGCTAAGAGACATTTTTTTTAACTTAAGTAATTTAGACTTCTCTAAATAAATGAAGCTAGAGATAATATGTAAAAAAACAATTAAAAAAAGGTCTTAAGTAGAGTTTTCATGTTTTTAAAAGAATTGTTAGTTTGTTACACTCTACATACTTAAATAACCATTATTTGGAGTACTTCAAATAATTGATGAGATTTGCGGGCAAAGGGTTTAGGATCTGGATATCAAAAATCACATGTGAGATGCTAGCGGGAATTTTGGTAGTCTATCCAAGCTAGCATTCTTGCTACTCAAAATGATTAAAAAATGTTGTCCATATGTGTTTTGTTTCTGTTTTTAGTCCAATAAATCAGGCCATGAATGGCCCTTGGCCTACGGTCTGGGCTCTAGACTCATTTCCATGTTATGCTTGAACATTTAGATGCATCAATCGCCACTTAGACCTTCTGTTCTTGCTGCCTGAACTGAGTAAAAACAGAAAGAAAGGAGCAGTGTATGTATCTTTGGGTTGTACGTGTGTGTTTGCATGTAGAAGGGGACTCCGAGACATAAAGAGTCTCGGAGTGTAGTATTACACAGCAGCAACCCCACCATAATTAATTTAAGTGTTAAGTGTTTGTGTGACTGTAAAACCGAAAGAGAATAGGGTAGCAGCAATATCAAATATATATATATACTGGGATTTCTACGAATCCATGGTTTTAGATGGTCCAATTTCAACAATTATTATGGGGGAAATTATAAACACATCCTCTTCTATTATATGCTCCTTCAACTTTATAGTTGCTTGGCATTTAAAGAACTTTAAAATGTAACTATAAATCTATTTGAATATGACACTTTTGTTGTTGACATCCACTCACTTATTTTATGTTATTTTGAAGGATGATATGTTGTTGGACAAATATGTATTTGAACATAATTTATATGTCGTCACCGCTTTACGGGGTAATATCTTTATCTTTATCTTTATCTTTACTCTTTAATAATACATTTAATTGTATGGTCTTAAAAGCAAGTCAAAAAGCATTAGGTACAACATTATAAAGCGTACTCTGAATTTTAAGAGGTATAAGTATGTAAAGCAATATGTTCAAGTATTCATAGCAGAAAAAGAAATAAGCAATCCGATAAGCTTTTGAATTCTTGATGGATCTACTTTTGAATTCTTGAGAACTGCTTATCAATTTATGACCAATTGTTTAAACAAAAATGGGGATTTCTTCCACAATTGGAGGTATCCTTCATGGTTTGAATTCAAAATTTTGAAACCATAACAGTCAATCTGTTTGTTAGTTCACAACAGAGAAAAAATGATTGTAATAGCTTACTTTCAAAAGGTTTTGTACTCTCTGTTTTTTATTGAATAATGTATTCAATGTATATGTTTTTCTCCTTAATGTCATTCAAAAATAAATTTCTGCTAAATGAATAAGTCATCGAAAAAAATAGAAAGTAATTCATGCACTGAAACAGATATCTAAATAGGAAAGCAGTCAATTAATAAAAACATGGTGTGTGTGGGTGTGATTTGCATTGCATGTTTGAATGTACAGAAGTGTGTTTGAGTTTTAAAAGCTCAAACAGAAACAACATCTATGAATATGTGTGTGCAGAGTGTATGTATGTACTGTGTGTGTATGCTGTCTGGTAATTCTGCAGCAGTTTATGATACTATATGTATGTTCATGTGTTTGTGTTGTATATGTAGCAATACATGTGTGTGTTTTGGCATTCATCACCAGCAGCAAAATAAGTGTTGTAGGTTGTTTTTGTTGATGTTGTCTTTGCTTTGCTTGACCAGAAACATGTACATAGATATGTAAGGCTGCATGTGTGGGTTTGTTAGTTGAATGAGGACTCCAAGATTCATAAATCTCGGAGTAGGAGGTTGGAATGGGGGCTGGACTTTGTGATCATCCTTCCTTCAAGATTTCAGTCATGATGAATTTATTCTCTTTGTTTGATCGTTTGTAGCTCTAAGCCTTTTATAAATTATTTTACTTTCACTTCACTGTCATTCTCTTCATGCTGCAGGACTTCTTTTCTTTTTTACAGTTTTGTCTTCTTGCTTGTTTTTGACCTTCACCTCACACTCTATTATCTTTGTAAGTCTTTTCTATCTTCTCGTTCTTAACTTCAAAAGTTTTCTCCTTTTTAATTTTTGTGTTTTGCAAATCCATATGGTGCCAAACATGCTAATACTCTTTTCTCTGTAAATTCTGTTCCCTGTGTTATTGCCAGATACTTATGGACATGGATCCACTATTTTTCATTACTTAGAATTGTTGGAATCAAAAGTATACCTTTTGTCTTTATGATTTAGTTTGCAGTGGCAAAATCTGGTGTGGTATATTACAGTCACTGTTCAAGAAGTGACACCTCGATCAGTTGCAGCTCTAATTGCTCTATATGAACGAGCAGTCGGTATTTATGCATCACTTGTAAACATTAATGCCTACCATCAAACTGGTATCCCTTCCCTTTTTTTTTTTTTGCTTGTTATGGTTGCCAGACATTATTCCAATTTCAGTTTTCTAAACTTAAAGAAAAATATCAGTGGCATATGGGTGAGTCATGGTATACTTTAAAATAAAAATTTAAACCGGGTTTGGCTCAACTTCGTCAACTTGGAAATTCACACCATGATTGGCTTCTCACTATTGGGCTCATCTTAAATAAAAATTAAAGAATTAACCTTCTTTAGAAAGTTACATTTAGAAGTCCCCAAGGGAGAGACTACTGGATTAGCTTCATATACATTACATCAATGCCTTGTGTAGATCTTTAGTTGTGTTTAGGCTTAGTGAACTACAGAGCCTGTGTCATAGCTAATCTCACCTCCACCTGTGGATCAATTTTCATTGAGAACGATTCCATATCATATTCTTTACTAGTTGTCATGCTTTGTTATTGAATGTCAAAAACATTGCTTTTGATTTCAGAATTGATATAAAAGTATTTAATAATAAGCAGTTGTGCTAACTTGGGTACAAAAAGTACTATGAATCGATACAATGTGTTAGATCTGTAAACGTACATAATTCTTGTTAATTTGGCAATTGCAATTTGAGATTGAATGTCAAATGTTGATAACTTCTGTCACACCCCGTTACCCCGGTTGGCAACGAAACGTGACGTCGCTGAAGCGTAACCATAATCATAATGAACGACCACTATATGGACGTTTTCAAAAATACATCGATATAACTTTAAAATATAGAAATGTTTTATAGCCTGAAATGATAAAGAGTAGTTCGCACGGTACAGAGATTTAAATACATAATTAAATTAATCAAAATAATGAAAATAAATCTCTGATGGTATGAAAATGCATGCGACTCCAAAAGTACAGAAGCTTGAAAATACTTCCGATGCGGCGCACTTGCCTTAATTTCCTGAAAATACACGCTAGAATACGTCAACAAAGTTGTTGGTGAGCTCATAGGTTTACACGTAAATCTGACTTGTATGGACAACAACAGTTGAGTTTGAATTTATAAAATCATAAATTCCATGTTATGTATTACATATAAACCATCATGCAACCGAAGCTTAATTAAATGAGTTTGTCCTGTGCAGTATTCCCATATGTAATACCATGTTTTGAATATATATGCATCCCGCCGTTAGCCGATTAAGACTAACCCGAATGGGGGACATGACTCCCGATAGATCCATCCACAATATATTCGCGCTTACAAATAAATGCAATTAACGGTCCATGATTTGAGGGCTGATGGAACCAAATGTGTAATACATAATAGAAATGAAGTTGTTTCCGAGTCCATATGAAAACGTAGCATGTATTTCAACCCCAAAACATAACAGTGTGAAAATAGGGGCTATGAGGACTCACCGAGCTTGTGATGGCAAAATATTTGCGTAAAATGCAAGTTAGCATAGATTGATGGGTGATGCACCGGATGTGTTTAATCGAGCCCTAAATGATAATAGGAACTTAATAACTCTCATATATGATGATATGTATATATATAGGTTTTTATGTCTTAAATCACCCAACATTACAAGTTTATAAATAAAACCCACTTAAAACGTCAAATTTATATATATACATATATTTTATATATATATATATATATATATATATATATATATATATATATATAATTTTCCATCTTAAATCGAAGGTTTTTCGGCCTACTTTGAGGCTGTTTTTGACCAAGCTCCAAAACGATTTAGGCTTTGGTTTTCTTGGCCATTAAACTACAATAAGGAATTTTTAAAGTCTAGAACGGCCATTTTTCGAGGTGTTTAGGTTAGGGAAAAAGCTTGTTGAAAACCCTATGTTGGCCATTTTTGAGGTGTCAAACTTTCGGGTTCCCAAATAATATCTGGGGGTTCTAAACCCCATAATAAATTATGAAAACTTCCAGATTTTTAGTTAAGACATAGATCTAACTTTTGCGACAAGAATCAACTCATTTCGTTAAGTTATGAATTAGTTATGATTTTTCAAAGTCGATGCAACTTTTCTGCCGAAATTCCGTAGTTCATAAACTTGAAATAACTAGTGATTCTTGTTGTTTATTCAAAGACTACTTATATAAATGTCATAAAACATAAATCTATCACTTTTTTTTCATAATATTTACACTTTCATGATGTGTTTATATATTTATAAACACATTTGAAGAAAAACGACTTAAAAACAAAAACTAGTGACTTATAAACTTGAGTTTTTATGAAACTTGTTGTTGTTGGTGATTATATATATTATGCAAGACTTACATAAACATCAATATAAGATGTAATAAGCTAGTATTTACTTACTTTGAAGTTTTAGGAGAATGAAAATGAGTCGAAGACTTGGATCTTTAAAAGTTTCACCAAGAATACTTTGAATATTTTAAGAACACTTGAAAGAAAATTATGTGGGTTGTATGTGTGTGTTGTGGCCGGATATGAAGAGAGAAAGAAGGAGGTTTTTGGTGTGAATAAGATGAATGGGTTTGATCACTATTTATAGATGAAGAAAAGTTCTTGCAATTATGAAAGGCATGTAAGATGGAGGTTGTGTGCACTTTTAAACAAAATGATGGTGTTTAAAGTAGAATGGTTTTTGTAATAAAATATTTGAAGTCAACCCCTAAGTTGTACAACCTAGGGGCCGGCCATATAAATGTATTTTAGTGTATTTTTTTGTATAAAAGTATTTAGAAACGTATTCTTGTATTTCCCTTTTCTTGTAAATTCATAAATACTTTTGGATGCATTGTTTTAATGAATTGTTTTAGTCTTGCATAATTAATATTAAGTAATTGTATTAGTGTATGATTAGCGTCACTAACCATAATTTATTTATGTACTTAGTTGAATTAATCCTTCATATCGTAAATCAATCGGATTAATTGATTTCTCGATTCATCGCACCGATGAAATTTGATTCTAATTGAGTTGAATTTCCTTATGAACATTGTTAATCACTTTGATTAATTGCTAATGACCATTGATTAGGTTATAATTGGCTAGTAAATACTGATTAGGTCATAGTTGCAAAATTGGTTTAATGCCGGATGTTACAGCATCCCCCTGTTAAGGGAATTTCGTCCCGAAATTAGCTCGTGTTCTCCACTGCTTGAGTATTTGAGAACAGATGAAGGTATTTTTCCCGGAACTGATCTTCGCGTTCCCACGTAAACTCAGGACCTCTCTTAGAGTTCCATCTGACTTTTATTATCGAGATCCGGCTGTGCATTAGTTTCTTGACTTCTCGGTCCATTATTTCCACTGGTTTTTCAACGAAGTTCAACTTATCGTCTACTCCAGCTCGTCCATGGGTATGACGAGTGTTTCATCAGCCAGATATTTCTTAAGGTTGGATACATGGAAGGTATTATGAACGTTACTAAGCTCTGGGGGCAGATCTAGTCGGTAGGCTACCGGGCCAATTCTTTTGGTGATCTTGAATGGTCCGATATAACGAGGATTGAGTTTTCCTCGTTTCCCAAAATGGATTACACCTTTTCAAGGCAAGACTTTCAACATTACTTGATCTACCTCTTGAAATTCCAAATCCTTCCGTCGAACATCTGCGTAGCTTTTCTGTCGATCCCGTGCGATCTTTAATCGGTTCCGAATCTGGACTATCTTTTCTGTAGTCTCCTGGATGATCTTGGGTCCAATGATCTGACTATCTCCTACCTCAGCCCAACAAAGTGGTGACCGACACTTTCTCCCATAAAGTTCCTTGAATGGAGCAGTCTTAATACTAGAGTGATAGTTGTTGTTATAGGAAAACTCAACTAAAGGCAGGTGCCTGTCCCAACTTTTGCCAAAGTCGATAACACATGCCCTTAGCATGTCTTCCAACGTCTGAATCGTCCTTTCACTCTGACCATCCGTCTGCGGGTGATAGCCTGTGCTCATGTCTAGGCGTGTACCAAATGCCTCTTGCAATGATTGCCAAAATCTTGATGTGAACCGACTGTCTCTATCTGGTATAATTGATACGAGTACTCCATGCCTTGAGACGACTTCTTTAAGATAGTTTCGTGTTAACTTATCCTTCTTATCAGTCTCCTTGATTGGCAAGAAGTGTGCAGTCTTTGTGAGTAGGTCCACTATTACCCAAATGGTGTCATAACCTCCAGAAGTCTTTGGCAACTTTGTGATGAAGTCCATGGTTATTCTCTCCCACTTCCACTGGGGTATTTCCGGTTGAACCAACAATTAATCCAGATGGTTTATGGTGCTCAGCCTTGACTTTTGAACACGTTAAGCACTTGCTGGCATACGTAGCAATGTCAGCGTTCATGTTTAGCCTCCAGTACATTCCCTACAAGTCGTGATACATCTTATCTGACCCTGGGTGAATAGCATATCTTGTTTTATGCCCTTCATCCATGACCAGCTTCCTCAATCCTCCGAATTTTGGTAGCCAAATTCTGTCCATGAAGTACCGACATCCATCGATCTTGATTTCAAACTGCCTTTCCATTCCTCTCAAGGCTTCATCCAGCTGATTACCCTCCTTGACTGCTTCCTTTTGTGCCTCGCGGACTTGAGAGTTTAGGTTTGACTATATAGTCATGACCAAAGCTCGGACTCTAAGGGTTTAACCTGTTCCTTCCGAATTTAAAGCATCAGCTACTACATTTGCCTTACCCGGATGATAACGAATCTCGCAGTCATAATCGCTAAGCAGCTCAACCCAGCGACATTGCCTCATGTTTAATTCTTTCTGGTTTAGAATATGTTGAACGCTCTTGTGATTTGTAAACACCGTGCACTTCGTACCGTACAGGTAGTGCCTCCATAGCTTAAGAGCAAACACCACAGCTCCAAGCTCCAAATCGTGAGTCGTGCAGTTCACCTCATGAACCTTAATTTGTCGTGATGCATAAGCGATAACCTTGTCTCTTTGCATTAACACACAACCCAATCCATTGTGTGAGGCATCGCAGTAAACAACAAAATCTTCTGGTCCTTCCGGTAGAGACAGAATAGGTGCACTACACAATCTTTGCTTCAACAGTCGGAATGTCGTTTCCTGATCTTCACCCCAGTTGTACTTTATGTCCTTTCGAGTCAATTCCGTTAAAGAACCAGCTATCTTCGAGAAGTTTTCTATGAATCGCCTATAATAACCGGCAAAGACCTAAGAACTGACGGATTTCAGTGGGGGTCCTAGGAGTTGCCCAGTTCTTAATGGCCTCGATTTTTGATGGGTCTACTTGAATCCTTTGGCTATTGATCACATGCCCTAGGAATTTGACTTCTCGTAACCAAAATTCACACTTAGAGAATTTGGCGTACAACTGTTCTTTCTCTAGAAGTTCCAAAATTACCTTTAAATGCTGCTAATGCTCCTCCTTATTCCTGGAATAGATAAGGATATCGTCTATGAACGCTATTATGAATTTGTCCAAATACACACTCGATTCATAAGATCCATGAATACGGCTGGTGCGTTGGTCAAACCGAATGGCATCTCTTGAAATTCGTATTGTCCATAACGTGTTCTGAATGCTGTCTTGGGTATATCTTCCTCCCGAACTTTCAGTTGGTGATAACCGGATTGCAGATCAATCTTAGAGTAAAAACTAGATCCTTGAAGTTATTCGAATAAGTCGTCGATTCTGGGAAGAGGGTATCGGTTTTTGATCGTTAATTTGTTCAGCTCTCGATAATCGATGCACATCCTAAAGGATCCGTCGTTCTTATTGACAAATAAGATCGGAGCTCCCCAAGGTGAGGAACTTGGTCGGATGAATCCTTTCTCCAACAGTTCTTGTAACTGATTGGATAATTCCTGCACCTCTGATGGTGCCAATTGGTAGGGTGCTCGTGCGACAGGTGCAGCTCCAGGCATCAAGTCAATCTGAAATTCTACTTGCCTAGTTGGTGGAAGTCCAGGCAAGTCTTCAGGAAAGACTTTTGGGTAGTCACGAACTACCGGGATTTCTTCAAGTCGCTTCTCCTTCGATTCCTTTTCTACTAGCTGAACTAACACTGCTTGACAACCTCTTCGAAGGCATTTCAACGTTCTTAGACCAGAGATGACGTTCAACTGGCGATTCTTTCTTTCTCCTTGGACTGTGAGGACTTTCTTCTTCTTAAGTGGTATTCCTACAACCTTCTTACCACATAATACTTTGGCATGGTTGTCTAACAACCAATCCATACCGATAACTACATCGAAAGTTCCGAGTTCAATAGGCATCAAATTTATCTTAAAGGGATGATCAGCCAATTTTAGTGTGCACTCCTTAATTATACTATTCGCTTCAATCAACTTTTCGTCCGCTAATTCTACGGCGTAAGCATTTTCTAATGGGGAAAGAGTGGCATTCAGTTGTTTACTAAAGTTAGCAGATATAAAACTTCTATCAGCCCTAGTATCAAATAGCACATAAGCATACATATCATTAAGAAGAAATGTACCCGTCACTACGTTGGGATCCTGACGAGCGTCGCCTGGTCCCAATACAAAGGCTCTTCCTTGAGCTCCACCATTGTTCCTTTTCTTGGGGCAATCCTTCTTAAAATGCCCTGTGTTCCCACATTCGAAGCAGCTCCTTTGCGTGTCGTTGCTGCCTCCGTTGGCGTTGAACCTACAGTCATGGTTCACGTGACCAAGCTTCTTACACTTCCCGCAAGGGGTTGGACAGGGACCTACATGATGGTAGGTGCATCGGTTACACCATGGTTTAGTGCAGGTATAGCCCTTCCTAGACTCAGTTTCGGCGACAAAAGCTTTGATTGTTTCGGGCTTTTTGGTCTGTGAACCCGAACTTTTCCCCGATTTATCTTCCCAATTCCTTTTGTTTTTCCCGGCTTTGCCCTCGTTCCTTCGAGCCACTTGGTCCATTAAGTTGTTCGCCATTTGGATGGCGCTCTGAATAGTAGTTGGGTTGGATGCGGCGACATTCCCTTGGATTTGGGGGGCGAGTCCCCAAATGTAGCGCTCAATACGCTTGTATTCTGGAGTGACCATCTGGGGGCATAGTAGACTCAGTTCATGGAAACGATTGGTGTACCCTGCTACATCCGTTCCTTTAATAGCTAGATTCCAGAACTCTGACTCCATCTTTTGTAGCTCATTTCTCGGGTAATACTCCTCAGTCATCATCTGCTTCAACTCCGTCTAAGCGAGTTGGTAAGCTGTATCGATTCCCACTGATTGAGCATCAGAATTCCACCATGTCAATGCGCCATCTTGAAAAGTATGGGTGGCGAACTCAACTTTCTCATCCTCAATGCAACCACTGACGCGAAACACAGAATCCAGTTTCTCGAACCAATGAACTAGCCCGACAGCATCTGCTGTTCCGTTGAAGTATCGAGGCTTACAGCTTAAAAATCCTTTGATTCCACACCCCTTCTGGGTTGAATGATATCCTCCCATGGTGCGACTAGCACCTCCGTCGCTGTTTGCGGTGCTGTTTCTGTTGGTTTCATAGGTGGCTATAGCTGCTGCCACTCGTTGTGCGACCAGTTGTTCGATATCAGCAGTGTTCATAGCTCTCTTTGGCGGCATTATCTTAAACTTTAAAGAAAAGAGCATAGTGTAAGAAGTTGAGTCTTAAAGATTTAAATTTTTCTTAAGGCACAGTTCTATAATCATCAAACACAGATTCATAAATAACTTGCAATTTTCATTAATCATTCATAATTTTCTTACATTGGGGCACGTTATTACCCGAAAATTTTTAGTCCTACACTATTACATAATAATTTTCTAGCATTACAAAGATAGAGGGGGGGGGGGGTACTAGGTGTGGGAGTGATCGGGGGTCTCTCCCTTTTCCAAAGCATTGAGGCGCTGTGTCAGCTTCTCATTACGGGCCTCCCTCTCGGCTAATCGTTGCCGAAGCTCATCTAGTCCGTCCTGCTGGATGGCGAGGGCGTGCTGGTTGGCCAAGTAGAGATTGGAGTTTTGTAACTCCTCCCGCTCTACACGAGCGGTCATTTCTCCGATATCTTGGTTAAGCAACCGAAGTTGGAGATCGTGCCTTGAAGACCGTGCTACCAAGAGTGGTATGGTCTGTTCGGCGGGTTCTTGGGTGAGTGATAGGGTAGGTGCGGACGATGGTCCTCCGATCTCAAAGTGGGAGGGGACTCCCTCCTCCCGCCTCCGTTCTTGGAGGGTCTCGGGCATCCAGCCCCATCTTCAGGCGTTTGTCCGTCGTCTTTGTGGTGAACTTGGTTGTGGTGCTGGCACGGGGATAGACTCCCGTCTTGGCATGAAAACTCTTTTGCGGGGTGTATAGAGCATTTTTGGGCCATTGGGGTGAGCGCGGTATGGTGTAATTGATGGAACCTCCGGGTGATACCGGATGTAAGAGAGGACCACCGGGGGTGGTGGATCGTCTCCGGATTTGTCTTCCTCCATGGGTTCTTCCTCGGATTCCTCCATTGGGTCTTCTTTTTCAGAGGGGTATTCCTCTTCTGATGGGTCCTCTTCTACGAACACCTCTGTGACCTCCGGGCTTAAAGGGGCATACTCATCTTCAGAGTCAGACAAGATGATTACAACTTGGTTTGACATGTTTTCTGTCATCAAGGTCCATTTATAGTCTTTTAGTTACTTACAAGATATTTAAGGAAAAATTTAGTAAAACTTAGGAGATTGTTAGACTTCGATTTTCTTGAATTCAAGTCTTTGTAATAGAGTTTTTTATGTTATATTGATATATAAATGAGAAATTGTTAGACCTAAAACAATGATTAAATTAATACTTATGTTTTCTTGTAGATGTCTAATGCCCATTTTCATTTATATGTTTAACAATTAGTCAAAACAAATCATTCATTGAAATATAGTTTTACATTCGATTAATGTGCTAGACATATGTGTGATTAACGTGGAGATTTATGATACTACACCACATCATATGATATGTCAGCAATCTGGTTATAAAACATGAATATCTAGTTACATTAGTTTCTATGTTATAATTTGAATAATATATTTCTTTCCTGACAAAAAAAAAATCTTTACCTTTCTAATCAAATTTCAAATATTATTTTATATTTCTCGTCAATTTATCTTTTCTTTTTATCTAATAACTTTTATTTGATTGCAAAAGCTTTATCTTAAACTTTGATGGGTATAAAAGAGCGAATGACCATGTATAGTAACAACATTTGTCGTATTTATCAACAGTAATATTATTTATTTTTTATTATTAATAATATTAAATTTTATATTTTTTATCGTTTATAGTATCAACTTAATAATTTATCAATGATAGTACTAATGACCTGCAAACCTGTTTGACAGGTCATCAATAACTTTTTCAGTTATACCAAAATAGTAACATGTTTTTGTAACAATAACAACAACATATCATATTAAAATCAATTTGCTTTTAATTTTTGTGTTCCCAAGATTCATAAACACTAAAATAAACTTATGTTAAGTTTCAAAATTTATCGTAAACTTTTAAATAAAATTTTAGTTTTAAATTTCTATTTTATATTTAAAATTTAGTTAATTATATTATAATAACCGTTTGAGATTACTATTTAATTTTATTAAATTTATTTATTTACTATCTTTCGTAACCTTATAATATTTTAATATATATTGCGATTATTCATATATGATTATCTATTATACAATTATTTATTATATATAGTATGAACCAAAAGACAACGACTAACTCTGATTTTCAAATTTTCCAAACGAAAAAAACTACGAACCATACTATATTTTGGCTTTTCCAGAAGAAAAAAAAAACCTTTCGCTTTTTTAGTTTTTTCAATGTAAATGAGACGTAGTTTTTTATTTGAAAACACTAACAATCAAAATGAGTTGCAATATATTTCATACAGAAAAACTATAAACCAGATTAATTGCTAGGCACAAAAAGGCTGACATTTCGCAATAAGGGTAACATAAATTAGACACTTAATCTAACTTTTATTTTAATTTAGGAATTTACTTTGTTGTTAATGTCATAAAAGTTATTGTTAAAGGTTATTTATGCTATTTATTTAAAGTTATGGTTAAGGGTGCAAAGAAAAATGTTTGCACACTTCTAATAAAGTAACTAGTATTTTGTGACTCATCAAGTTAAATGATGAGTCATTTACAAGCAAAAATGCATGTTAACACCTCATTATTACACAAAAGCAAACGATCTTTCTTTCTCTCTCTCTCTACAAACACTCTCGGTTTTTCTTTCCCTTTCAACAAGTTTCATTGTTTTGCTCTAAATTAGTCTTGGATCTTCCTCGAATACACATGCAATTGAATTTCTACAACAATCAACTCATAATATAAGGTAATTTATAATTTATATCGTGTTTTATGGTTAAATTGTGCATGCATCAGTTTATAAGTATAAACCCAAACTCATTTTGGGTAAATTGTACAAAGAAACATTTGAATCAACATTAATGATGTCAATTTTATGAATAGTTATGTGTAAGTGTTGTTTTGTAAGTGTTTTTGTACTTAAAATGTGTTAAAACCAAATTTCGGACAAATCTAGGTAAAACCTGCAACTGTTGGACATAAGAAGAACTGGAAGCAAATGTTCTAAAAATATGAATAATATCCGAAGGTTCAGAATTTGTTCCAGAAGAAATTCCAAAGTCTCGCAATCATTTCCAGAGTTCGGAAGTTCGATAAACGTTCTGAAGGTTCGGAGCTTTAAAAAATCAGAAGTTCGGAAGAAATACTAAAGTTCTGAAAGTTAGATAAGTTCAAATAAAATACAAGTATTGTGAATTTCGTAAGTTTTTATGAAAAGACCTAAACTTCAGAACTTTATGTTCCGATGCTGGTAATTTGTTCCTAAGGGGTCAGAAGTTCCGAAGAGGATATGTTCCGATGTTTGGAAGTTTTTTTAAAACTGTTACGAAGTCCGGAACTACTCTTCTGAAGCATTCCAGTGACCAACACTTACAAATTATTAAATACATATTTCATACCAAGTTATATAATCAAATAATTTGTGTATAAAAGTCAAAGCCAATGCCAAAGATCAGAAAATCAATGTTTGAAAAGTGATATGATTCCTTAGATAATTCAGAGGTGAAATAATTCACTATCAGATTGTCAAAAATATTCAGAGACATATAACAGTAATTTTGTAAGTTATAGATTTACTTGTATACATGTTTGTCTTTCAGTAGGACATATATCGTTGTTCTAATTTTATTGACTGTCCTCATATTTATTCAACCTCGAATGTGACCTGTGCACACCGTGGTAAGGTGTTGCCTTATGGATCATAATAGCATGTTGATATCATTCTATATATTGTTTATGTTTTCCTTTTTTTGTTATAACATGAGACGGCTATCACTACATTGTTTAAACTAACTTACTTTCATGTACTCGATTCTTTTACTTATATTCACATTCAGACTATCAGTTATATTTGGTCTATCATTGACTTTGTTTCGATTCCAATGTCTCCCCATGTTGTCATATTGGTAGCTATCCTAGTATACTGTGGATAGCTTCCAGTACGACATGTGTGTGATAACTGACATCATCCTGTTCTATTAGTATTACCTCTCATGAGGTCTGGCTGATAGCAACAGCCCTAAATTACCCTTGTACCCACATATTCCACTTAATTGTATAACATATTAACTGTTAATCTATAAAATCACTAAGCTAACAATTACAATTATTGTTAATCTCTTTACAGGGTAGGACAAACGGTAAAGGTCAAGTTGGTCCAAGTCCTTAGAATATGCAAGTTCCAGTTGAAGTCAATAGGGCAATACTCAATCACCTTTTTGGTGCATATTTGAAGTTAGTCTTATGGTGGTATGGGTAGAAGTATTGTGATGTATTATGGATATTGTAATAGACTTGTGTTTTGTACCCTTTACAACTTAATTATAGACTTTGTATTTGTAACATCCCATTTTTGAGATAATTGCGTGTAATTATTTTAGTGGATATTTAAATAATTAATATCGTGTTGGGCCAATGAGATCCCGAGTAGTGGATTATACGTGTCGGGTTTATGAGTTACGTGCCTTCGGGTTATAATTTTAGTGGATTAATTATATATTTGGGTTTGTGGATTTAAATGGGTTAAGTGGATATTAATTGTGAATATGTGATATTGGGTTCGGGTTAATGGGTTCGGAACCCGCTGAAAATAGAAAGTATATACGCGTGTGCCCTTTTCCTTTCTTTCTTCTTTTGGGAAAGTTTGAACTTGTGTACGTGTGTGTATTGTGTGTGAATCCAACAAGGAAGTAGCCTCCATAACCGAAATTGGTTGCTGAAAATCTGATCTCCATCTTCATAATCGTGTTTTTGGACTCAAGGAGGTAAGGACCTTCGATTTGTAACTTAAGATTTGTGTGGGTTGATGCTATTATTGTGAAAAGTGACTAAGGGTTTATAGGGAGTGTTATATGTGTTAATTATGTGAGTTATGGTGCTGAAAATCGGAGTTTTTGGAGTGAAATACCTCCTGGCCAGATGAAGAAGACGAACAGGAGGAGCAGACCGCCAGCGATCGCGGTTGCGACCTGGGCGTCGTGGTCGCGACGAGCCGAGGCCGGGCGCGGGCGCGATTGGCAGCTGGGCGCGGGCGCGGTCGGGGGGGAGAAGGGTCTTGGGCCGGTTCATCTTAGGGAGTGTTGGGCCGGGTCTGGTGGGAGCGTTTGATTGTGTTTTGGGTCCGTTACGGTTGTTTTGAGTTGGGTTTTCATTGGGGCTTCGGGATTCGGTTTAAGATTTTGGTTAAGATTTCGGTCGGGTTTCGGTATTCTGTTGAGAGTGTTTCGGGTCAGAGTTATCTGGGTTTATTATGATTCGGTTATATGTGTTGGTTGAAATGAGAAATAATTATAAAGATTATGTATGTGTACAGGGACGAGTCGACAACGGGGCGAGACACATCAGAGGCCGTAGAACTCAAGGATTGAGACGGGCTGATTAATAGTAAGGTGAGTACCCGCGTTCCTTTTTAAACCGCGGGACGGTTTTCCAAGTCATAATTGCGTAGCTAGCTTCGTGTATATGTATATTGTGCATCGTGAATGAGACGAGGACGCGAGCCGCAGGTATACTTCTGTTCTTTCATATGTGTTTTATGTGCATGAGATGAGATCCAGTCCATGGGTCCATGATGAATTCCATACGGACGGTGATTCACGATGGGTGATCGCGTGGGTTGACTGTCCCTAACAGTCCTTGGGGCGTGTATACACGGCAGGGCCTGTAGCCGGTTCGCGCCCGTGCTACAGGGTTTTCGCTAACCACCGGTGCACACGGTCGTTAGCTGGGGAAGGGTCCCCCTTAGTGATTCTGTGTGCAGGGCTGTGGATCTCATGCTGTGTGTTCATACCTGCTTATGATGTTGATTGCCAGTGTCGGAGATAGAATTGTACTGTGTGTATGTGCTATGTGTACGCATGCTATGTGTTTATTGTGCAGAGTCTAACCCTCGAGTACTCACGAGCTTCCGAGCTTACGTATTCGAGTCTTCCATGTTTAGGGTATCAGTGACGGGATTAGTAGTGGCGCTTGTTGATTTGGGATCGAGGATTATCTGGGAAGCTTTGTGCTAGTTTTGTATAATGATTTGATCAGTATTGTTTATGTTAGTATCTTTGGGGCTTATGTAGTTAGCGGATTATATGTTAATAATGTTTATGTGAAAGTTTTTAATTTATTAGTGATTTCAGTTATCCTGTGACATGTGCACGATTGAGTTATTGAGATATTGCCACCTGTGTATTGTATTGACGTGGCTTTTCCGGGTTCGGGGAGGGTGTTAAAGTATTGTAATATATTTCGCATGTTTATTAAAATCGATCTTAGTTTATGCTTGTTACTATATATTTAGTTGGGTCCTAGCCTTAACACTCTTCTAGAAAGTTGGGTCTTACAGTTTGGTGTTAGAGTCATAGTTTGAGTGAATCAATGTATTATGTGTAATACATGATATCGAAGTTAAGCAATACATAAAGTGTCAATCATGTTAGGTGCCTTCAACTATGATAGGATGTAAAAACTATTAGGATGGGAAAAAGGGTAGACAGTCACTAAGTCTTTAAACTGAAAGTTATTTCAATACATTTTCAGTAAGAATGTTAGGTCAAGGAGGATTCCTTGACAATGTAAGTTCAAAGACTTCAAAGCTACTGGTGCTTTAACATTTGACGGTATTGTAGACCCTATCCAAGCTTTGGACTAGATTATTAACAGAAGAGATCTTCAACATCTCTAAATGTCTGGATTCCAAGAGAGTGAAGTATGGCATTGTTGTGCTGCCCGTGCGTGGTGGAAAACCCATAATAGTATTTACGGTGAAGTTATTATTAAAACTCTTGAATGGGATTTGCCAAACCCGGTTACCCCGGTTGGCAACGAAGCGTGATGTCGCGGAAGCATAGTCATAATCAAGTGAACGACCACTATATGGACGTTTTCAAAAATACCTAAACATAACTTCAAAATATGAAAATTGTTTTACATAGCCCGAATAAGATAAAGAGTAGTTCGCAAGCTACAGAGATTTAAATACATAATTAAATTAACAAAAATAATGCAAATAAATCTCCGAGTTTTTGAAAATGTACTCCAAAATGAACGGAAGCCTTGGAATGCTTCCTATGCAGTGCACGTGCCTTAATTACCTTAAAATACACGCTAAAATACGTCAACACAATTGTTGGTGAGTTCATAGGTTTACACATAAATATGACTTGTATGGACATCAATAGTTGAGTTTGAATTTATAAAACATAAATTACATGTTATGTATTACATAAAACCATCATGTAACAGAAACTTAATTATGAGTTCCCCTGTGCACTATTCCCCAATGTAATACTGTAATGTTAAATATATATCCAACCTTTAGCAGTTGGAGTGACCAACCTTGGTGGGGGACATTAATCCCAATAGATCTATTCATAATATATTCGCGCTTACGTAAAATGTAACTAACGGTTCATGATCTGATGGCTGATGGAACCACATGTGTAATACATAATAGAAATGAAATAGTTTCTATGTCCATATGAAAATGTAGCATGTATTTTACCCCAAAACATAACAGTGTGAAAATAGGGGCTATGAAGACTCACTGTAAGTGTGATGGCCAAAAGAGCGTAAAAACGACGGTTTTTGCGTTGTTGATGAGTGACGACACCGGACGCTTTTAACCGAGTCCTAAATAATATGAGGGACTTAATAACTCCCATATATATGATAATATGTATGTGTAATGGTTTTTATGTTTTAATTCACTAAACTGTACAAGTTTATAAATAAAACTCACTTAACACATCAAGTTTATATATATATATATATAATTTTCAAGCTTTTTAAAGGTTTTTCAGCCTACTTTGAGGCTATTTTAGACCAATCTCCAAAACGATATGGGCTTTGGTTTTTCATAGACATAAAACTACTATATACAAATAATTTTTAAAGTTAAGAACGGCTATTTTTCGAGGTGTTTATGTTGGGGAAAAAGCTCGTTAAAAACCCTATGTTGGCCATTTTTGAGCTGTCAAACTTTCGGGTTTCCAAATAATATTTGGGGGTTCTAAACTCGATATTAAATTATGAAAACCTCCATATTTTTAGTTACGACATAGATCTAACTTTTGGTACAAGAATCAACTCATTTCGTTATGTTATGAATTAGTTATGATTTTTCAAAGTCGACGTAATGTTTCTGCCGAAAATTCGGGTTTCATAACCTTGAAACAACTTGTGATTCTTGTTGTTTATTCAAAAACTACATGTATAAAAGGTTATAAAACACATTTATATAACTTGTGTTCATAATATTTATACTTACATAATATGTTTATATGTTTATAAACACATTTGAAGAAAACAAACTTAAAAACAAAACTAGTGAGTTACAAACTTGAGTTTTTATGAAACTTGTTGTTGTAGGTGATTATATATATTATGCAAGACTTATATAAACATAAATATTAGATGTAGTGAGTTAGTAGGTACTTACTTCGACGTATTAGGAGAATAGAAACGAGTAGAAGTTGGGTTCTTGAACTTTGTTGCACCAAAAATGCTTGAAATAATGCAAGAACACAAAGTTGCATAATTTTGGTGTTCTTGCACCCTTGTGGCCAGATTCAAAGAGGGGAGAGAAAGAGTGATTTTTGCTTTGCAAGGTGTGAAGTGAATGAGAAGTTGGGGTCTCTATTTATAAAGAAATTTTATCTTGAAATGATGGAAAAGAGATGGAGGTTGAGTGAGATCTAAGTGATCTTGAAAGGTTATGGTGAAAAGAGTTGATTGAGATGATGTATGGAGGTTGTATTAAAATATTTGAAGTCAAAATCTATGCTCTACCACCCTAAGGGCCGGCCATGATCTTGAATTTATTAGGTATTCTCATTTTTTTTTGTATAAATGTATTTAGAATGTATTCTTGTATTTCCTTTTTTATCTAAATTCATAAATACTTTTGGACGCATTTGTTTAATGGATTGTTTTTGTCATACATAAATAATGTTAAGTAAGTGTATTAATGCATGATTAGTGTCACTAATCTTAATTTAATTATGTACTTATTTGAATTAATCCATCATATCATAAATCGATAGGATTAATTGATTAGCCGATTCATCGCACCGATGAAATTGATTCTTATTGAATTGAATTTCTTTGTGAAATTTGTTAATCACTATGATTAATTGCTAATGACCACTGATTAGGTTATAATTGGCTAGTAAATACTGATTAGTTCATAGTTGCTAACCTGGTTTAGTGCCGGATGTTACAGTCTCCCCCTGTTAAGGGAATTTCGTCCCGAAATTAACTCGCATTCTCCACTAATTGAGCATTTGAGAATAACTGAGGGTATTTCTCGTGAAACTAATCTTCGCGTTCCCATGTAAACTCAGGACCTCGCTTAGAGTTCCATCTGACTTTTATTATCGGAATTTGGCCTTGCTATAGTTTCTTGACTTCTCGGTCCATTATTTCCACGTGTTGTTCAATGAAGTTCAACATATCATCTAGTTCCAGTTCGTCTATGGGTATGACGAGTGTTTCGTCGGACAAACATTTCTTTAGGTTGGACACGTGGAATGTATTATGTATTACTTAGCTCTGGGGCCAGATCGAGTCGGTAGGCTACCGGGCCAATTCTTTTGGAAATCTTGAATGGTCCAATACATCGAGGATTGACTTTTCCTCGCTTCCCAAAATGGATTACCCCTTTCAAAGGCGAGAGTTTCATCATTACTTGATCTCCCTCCTAGAATTGCAGATCCTTCCTTCTAATATCTGCATAGCTTTTCTGCCAATCCCACGCGATCTTTAATCGGTTCCGAATCTGTACAATCTTTTCGGTAGTGTCGTGAATGATCTCAGGACCGGTGATTTGGCTATCCCCTACCTCAGCCCAACAAATCAGCGATCAACACTTTCGCCCATAAAGTGCCTCGAACAGAGCGCTTAATGCTCGAGTGATAGTTATTGTTGTAGGAGAACTCGACTAACGGCAGATGTCTGTCCCAACTTTTGCCAAAGTCAATCACACATGACCTTAGCATATCCTCTAACGTCTGAATGGTCCTTTCACTTTGAATGTCGGTCTGCAGATGGTAAGTTGTGCTCATATCTAAGCGCGTACCCAAAGCCTCTTGCAATGATTGCCAAAACATCGATGTGAAACGACTGTCCCTTTATGATATAATCGATACAGGAACTCCATGCCTTGAGACGACTTCCTTAAGATAGATACGTGTTAACTTATCCATCTTATCAGTCTCCTTGATTGGCAGGAAGTGTGTAGTTTTTTGTGAGTCGGTCCACAATCACCCAAATGGTGTCAGAACCACCAGAAGTTTTCGGCAACTTTGTGATGAAGTCCATGATTATTTTCTCCCACTTCCACTGTGGTATTTCCGGTTGAACCAATAATCCTGATGGCTTTTGGTGCTCATCCTTAACTTTCAAACATGTTAAGCATTTGTTGACATAAGTAGCAATGTCAGCCTTCATGTTTGGCCACCAGTTGCTTTCCTTCAGGTCATCATACATCTTATCTGATCCTGGGTGAATAGCATATCTTGTTTTATGCCCTTCATCCATGACCAGCTTCCTCAACCCTACAATTTTTGGTAGCAAATTCTGTTCATGAAGTACCGACATCCATCCGTCTCGATTTCAAACTGTTGATCCATTCCTCTCAAGGCTTCATCTAGCAGATTTTCGTCCTTGACTGCTTCTTTCTGTGCCTCGTGGATTTCAGAGATCAGGTTTAACTGTATAGTCTTGACCAAAGCTCAGACTCTCAAGGGTTTAACCCGTTCCTTCCGGCTCAAAGCATCAGCTACAACGTTTGCCTTGCCAGGATGATAACGGACGTCGCAATCATAATCGCTAAGTAGCTCAACTCAGCATCGTTGTCTCATGTTTAACTGCTTCTGATTCAGAATATGTTGAAGGCTCTTGTGGTCTGTAAACACCGTGCACTTTATACCGTAAAGGTAGTGCCTTCATATCTTGAGAGCAAATACCATAGCCCCAAGCTCCAGGACGTGAGTCGTGTAGTTTACCTCATGAACTTTAAGTTGCCACGATGCATAAGCGATAACCATGTCTCTTTGCATTAACACACAACCTAATCCATTGTGTGAGGCATCACAGTAAACCACAAAATATTATGTTCCTTCCGGTAAGGACAGAATTGGTGCACTACACAGCCTTTGCTTTAATAGTCGGAATGTCGTTTCCTGATCTTCACCCCAGTTGTACTTTACGTCCTTTCAAGTCAATTCCGTTAGGGAACCAACTATCTTTGAGATGTTTTCAATGAATCGCCTATTATAACCTGCAAGACCTAAGAACTGACGGATTTCGGTGGGAGTTATAGGAGTTTCCCAGTTCTTAATGGCCTTGATTTTTGATTGCTCTACTTGTATTCATTGACTGTTGATCATGTGCCCAAGGAATTTCACTTCTCACAGCCAAAATTCACACTTTGAAAATTTGGCGTATAGTTGTTCTTTCTATAGAAGCTCCAAAATCAACTTCAGATGCTGCTCATGCTCCTCCTTGCTTGTCAGGATCTAAATGTAACTAACTAAGATTAACTGATTTGAATTTATCAGAGTGTAAACCAATAATCTTGTATTGAATCAAAGTCCAATTAAGAAGTTTGCGGAATAACACTTAATTGTTTTAATAAAAGCTTTCAGAATCAATAACAAATAAGTATAATTGAATAAACAAAATTGCTTGTATTGCTGAACTGAATGATTACAATCACCTCTAATCTGTTTGATTAGACGAACAACACAAATTGTTCTTAGGGTTTTACAACCTTAGAGGCTTATGAAAACTTAAACAAAAAGCAATTACAAACTTGAACGTGCAGATACTTAATACAATAGAAAAACCTATTCTATGTATTTATAATGCTTTCTGATTTGTTTCCTTGAAGGACTCTGACTTCTCTGATAGTAGATATGCTGGCATCTTCATGTAAATATCTCTTCCTGAATATCAGCACTTTCTGTTTATGAAACTGTTGAGCAGCTTGAATCACTTAGCAGCTTGAACAGAGCAGCTTGAGTAAATTTACTCTGGCAGCTTGAACTTTTGTACTAGCAGCTCGAACTTCTTCAACTAACAGCATGAACTTTGTACTTACATAGAAAATCTACTAACAGTCTGAGAAATCTATCTAACAGTTTGAACTACTTAGAATATTTCCCAACAATCTCCCCCTAACTTAAATTCTTTACATAAGACTTTAAGTTCTATACAAATAAGGAAATAAAATCAAGTAAAACTGTTATTTACAAACCAAGACTTCCAAAAACTTACAACTGTGCAAGTTTCTGATTGACTGCCTTCAAATATTCTTTCTTCAGATCTTCTCTATCACAATATATTCTCGCTGATCTCATCTGAAGTAACAAAGCCTTTGGAAGATCATAAAATTCAATATTGAAGTACATACCAGATCCATTTGCAAATTTGAGTCTGTAAGTCTTTGATTTGACAAACAGATCAACTTGTGCAATCTTCATCTCCTTGGCATTTTCTATATCTTTCCTTATAAACTCAGGATCAAAAATGCTCTTCAGATCTTTGATGGCTTGCTTTACTTGTGGAAGAGACGTTCTAACTTGTGTTACAGACCCAACATAATGCATTCTTGTGAGCTCATCTCTGGTCATCCCTTGGACTATATGCATTAAGCTTTTATACTCTTCCTCAGGTGCAGATTCCCTTGTTACTATAAATTGATATCTTAAGTCAATGTTGTCCATTGGCTTAGCATACCAATAATTAATAAGGGGTTTTGTGAAGTCATGCTGGTCTAAGGATTTCTCTATTTCCATCACTTTCTGCAGCTGATGCTCAAACAGCACCCTTTTAACCTGATCAAGCTTTCCCTGTGAAATTGTATCTGATTGGGGAATAGAAGCAGCAGCTTGACCAGAAGGAGCAATATCACTCTCACCAGCTTGATCCTTGATTATATCAGCTTTCACTGGTTCTTATTGACTTTAAACTTCTTGGGAGACTCTGGCTACCTTTCGTTTTTCCATCTCTTTATCATGGATGTCTTGTAGCCTCTCTGTGCTCATGGACTGAGCCATCTTCTTTAGAATACCAGCTGAAAAGGCAAAATTGATCAAGAATCTTCTATGCTCAGCCTTTGAATGACCTGTTGGCATTTTCCTCTTCCTTTCATTGTGCTTGACCACAAACCCTCTTAGGTAATCACCTAAGGTTTCATCATCTTGCATTGGGGCCTGGGTTTGCTGGTCTAGAGCCTGATCTTGTTCTTCTGCTATCTTTCTGGCAATTTCAGCATCATAGGCAATGGGCTTCTCTAGAAGAAAATTTGTGCTTTGGAGACTCAATGAGAATACCCTTGCCCTTATCCTGGGTAGCAGAAGATGTAGCTTGGACTGTACTGATGGGAGCCTGAATTCCTTCTCTGATGACAACCCCAGTTGTTCTTGTAGGAGCAGCTTGAGTTTCTAGGCTAACAGCTTGAGAAGCTGTTGGGACTGCTAGCCTAGAATCTTGGACTGTTGGAGCTGCTTGGACTGATTGAGAGATCTCCTGATTCTCCCCCTTTTTGGAAGCATTGGTTTGGTCAGGAGGACCTACAACCTTTGCCAATTGGGTTCGAATCAGTTGCTCTAATTTAATGATCTTATTTCCACAGAGGGTGAACCCTTTATGGAGATAATCCATTCTTTGGTTTTGAGCAGCTAGTGTTTGTCTGAGTGCAATAATTTGTGCCCCCTGTGCAGCAATGATGGACTGATGGTATTCCAACATTGCTACAACAGGTTGCAGCTAAGGATCCGTCAATAGCATAAGTTGCAGACTAGCCTCAAGATCAGCAAACGAATGTGGTGCTTGTGATCTATCACTGACATGAATACCAGAAGTAGAAACCTCTGGGCCCCTCTGTTCTTGGTACTGGGGACTTCCAGATTGTGCTTGCACACCTTCTGTTGCCATGGCTGTGGTCTTATGGATGTTGACCCTGTCCTGTGCCTCTTGTGCAGATGCAACAGTAGTGTCAGCCACAAAACCCATATGGACAATCTCTGTTGAGACGTCCACCTCCAGATTAAGGTTGGGAGTGTCCTCAATGGGTGCCCTTTGGGTATTCTGTGCAGAAGTGTCCTCCTGCACAGGGTTATTTGGCTCTTGTAAGAGGGCTGAGGAGGAAAGAGCTCGTGGTCCTCTTTTCCTTTTGTATAATATGATTGGGGATGTGGGCTTAACAATCGGAACAGAAGGCATTTGAGTATCATGAGGAGTGGGTTGGGGTCCTGGGGGTGAAGCAGTAATGTTAGGCTGAGCCTGCTCAGGACCCTCTCCTCTGTTTCTTGGAATGATGTCCAACATTGCAGAAGGCAATGGGACATCAACAGTCAAAACATTGGCACTTGTTTTTAGAAGTCGTTTTATTGATGGCAAAGAGTGCCTATGGGAAACATGAATTCCTTTATGTATATTGAAATTTCTTCAAGTTCTTGCAATGATTTCAGCCAAAAATCTAGGATACATAAAAAATTTCCCATGTTTTAGGGCATGATGCCTTAGCATACCCTGAAAAATCATATTAGAAAAATTGCACTGTTGGCCCGTTGATAGACACACTAAGGCAGTGGCTATATTTGATGAAAATTCTGACCAACCAGTTCTTTTTGGACTTATACATTGCTGAATAATATGTACAAGATACTTCCACTTAGGGGCAAAATTTGTTTTAAAGAAAGTAAAAGATTCAGCAGGTCCCCTATATCCAATATTATGAAGACCGTTATGTAAAGCAGTAAGAGATAAGTCTGAAATACCTGAGGCATCTTGAAGATGCAGGTGTTGGCGTATGATCCCCTCAGTGATAGAAACAGTGTTGCCATCAATTTTGGATGTCAGAGATGTGACTCCATTAAAGGTTTTGAGGGAGGCATGGTTCCAGAACTGTTCTATATGAGAGATGTAGATAGTGGGATTGATAGTAAGGGCATGATGGATATGGGAACTTCGAAGGAAGTCCATCATGTCGTGGAATGGCGCAAGATCAGCGTGTTTTAGAGAGTAGGGTAGACAATTGTGTTCTTTGACGAACTCCATTGATGATCGATGAATTAGGGTTTCAGTGATGTGCGTGGGAATTGCTCAGAGAGTCGAAGAAAGGGTGTGAAAGATATTTTGCAACTGGTAGTTACAATAGAACGAAACACGAACCTTTAAAGGTTTTGAAAATATCTAAACCCGCGCACACACTTATGGAAATTACCATATTACCCTGCACATTTTGACAGATCAAGTGAAACAACTAACAGTCCGAGAAAATGAACTAGCAGCTTGAGAAAAGACTCAAGCTGTTAGTTGAAAATTAAGTAACTGCTAATGAAACAGTGACTCCCCCTTAATCAAACATATTTATAATTTTCATAAAGAAAAACAAATTAATCCATATTAACCATGCCAATATTTGATACTAGGAAGGTGAATCTTCCTACATCAAATGGTTTTGTAAATAGATCAGCTAACTGATCATCAGTATGAATTTTGGAAACTTGGATTAATTTCTTCTCATTACAGTCCCTTATAAAATGAAATCTAATGTCTATATGCTTGGTTATGGGAAATTTCACTGGATTTTGTACAATGCTAATTGCACTTGAGTTGTCAATATAAATGGGAGTGGATAAGAAATCCATACCATAGTCTCTCAGTTGATTCTGAATCCACATTACTTGGGAGCAACAACTTGCAGCTGCTACGTATTCTGCTTCAGTACATGAAGTGGAGACAGTTGTTTGTTTTTTGCACTGCCAAGAGACCAATCTTGCTCCCAAATATTGACATCCACAAGTTGTGGATTTTCGGTCAATGTTGCAACCTCCATAATCACTGTCAGAATAGGCTGTTAATTTCAAGAGGGGAGTCTTTAGGATACCAGAGGCCTAAATGTGGTTGGCCTTTGAGATATCTAAAGATTCTCTTAACAACAACCAGATGGAAGTCCTTTGGAGAACATTGAAACCTGGCACAAACATAAACAACAAACATAATATCAGGTCTAGAAGATGTTAGATACATAAGAGATCCTATAAGGGATCTGTATAGATGAATGTCCACATCTATTCCATCTTTGTCTGTATGAAGCTGCTTGTGAGGATCCATAGGAGTACTTGCAACTTTGGTGTCTTTGTATCCAAACTTTTCCAGTATGTCTTTAACATACTTTGATTGACTTATGAAGAGACCTGAGGGCTTCTGCTTGTCCCATTGAACTCATTTGAAACTTTTTGTGCATCAAGGCCTCAAATTCTTTACACAGACTGTCATTGGTTGACCCAAAGATGATATCATCAACATATATCTGTACAAGCAGAATCTCAGATTTGATAGACTTTGTGAATAATGTTTTGTCCAGAGTATCTCTATTGAATCCATTCTGTAGAAGGTATGATGACAAAGTGTCATACCATGCTCTAGGGGCTTGGTGGCCTTGTCTAGTTTGTAGACTCTGTCAGGATACTTGTAGTCCTCAAATCCAGGAGGTTGACATACATAGACCTCTTCTTCAATCGTGCCATGCAGAAAAGCAGACTTCACATCCATTTGATATACTTTGAACCCTTTGAAGCTTGCATAAGCTAGGAACAGTCTGATGGCTTCAATTCTTGCCACTGGAGCAAAGACATCATCATAGTCTATGCCTTCCTCTTGAGTGTACCCTTGTGCTACTAGTCTTGCTTTGTTCTTGATGACTATCCCTCTCTCATCCTTCTTGATTCTGAACACCCATCTTGTACCAATGGCTCTTTTTCCCTTAGGAAGATCAACAAGTGTCCATACATTCTGAATCTTGAATTGTAGTAGCTATTCCTGCATTGCCTCAATCCAA
This sequence comes from Centrapalus pauciflorus, assembly GCA_020465985.1. Taxonomy (NCBI): domain Eukaryota; kingdom Viridiplantae; phylum Streptophyta; class Magnoliopsida; order Asterales; family Asteraceae; genus Centrapalus; species Centrapalus pauciflorus. Next base: position 220,040 of record JAANYP010000063.1, on the reverse strand, counting down.
GATGAATCTTTTAAAGCCTCTGATGCCTTTTTAGGTTCTAGCTGGGACATGAAACATGCATGTTCAAATGCAGCTAGACTAAATTCAGGAACTGCTGGTTCAACAGCAGCAGTCTCCTTGGGAACCATTGTCCTTGTTTGCACAGGTGTACCTGGATCACCCATTATTTGATTGAGAGGATCATACTTGTGAACCCTGAGTGTAGGCTCTCTATCTGTCTGAAAAGAGGATCCAAGATTTGTATCATCTCCATCAGGACCAGTTGATGGTTCAGCTTCTGGAACAGCTTGACTTGAATCTGGGACTGTTTCCCTTTGTGTTGGAACTGTTCTCTCAGGACTTGGGAGATGCACTTCATTGTCTGGATTTGGATCAAGTTGATCATTTAGAACCCCTGGAGGGTCACAAGACAGAAGTGGTATAACTGTATATTCATCCCAATTATTTGAATCTGCAGCAGTTTGAAACTTTGGACCAAAAGCTTGATCATTTGTGCTACCAGCATGAGAATTTGTGTTGACAGCTTCAATCCTGTTGCCATCAGATTCTGCAGTATACTCAACAAAGCTCAGAGAATTTGTTAGTGAATCTAAATCAAACAACCAATCAGGACCAGTGCCTTTGATATTTGCAGTATTTTAATTAAATTCAACATTGGCACTTTCCCAATGGTTTTTGACACACTATTATATACTCTATAGGCTTTGCTTTGAGTTGAGTATCCTACAAAGAAACATTCTGCAGGTTTACTTTCAAACTTCCCTAAGTGAGTCTTAGTGTGAAGAATGGTACATGGACATCCAAAAGATTTGAGAAAGGTTATTAGGGTAGTCTATTATGGAATAACACATATGGAGTTTTCCCTTGTGATTGAACAACCTGAACCCTATTTAGAACATAACAGGCTGTATTGACTGCTTCTGCCCAAAAGGTCATTGGCAGTTTTGAATCAGCTAGCATGGTTCTAGCAGCCTCAATTAATGTTCTGTTCTTTCTTTCAGCTACACCATTTTGCTGTGGTGTTCTTGGTGCACTATACTGCCTAGCAATACCTTTGGACTCACAAAAACTGTTTAGGATATGGTTTTTAAACTCAGTTCCATTATCTGATCGTATCACCTTGACTTTTGATTTGGATTGGTTTTCTATTTTATGAATAAAAGACTAAACTAGCTCAGCAGTTTCATCTTTAGACCTAATAAAGTAAGCCCAACTAAATCTGGTGAAATCATCAACAATAACTAAACAGTAAGCCCTTTTATTCAAACTCAAAACAGATGTTGGACCAAAATGATCCATATGAATCAGATGAAGAGCAGATGAGATTGAATTTACTTCTTTGGCCTTATGAGAAGTTTTGTGTTGCTTGCCTTTAAGACATGCTACACAATGATCATCACATATGAACTCCTTTTGTGGTAAGCCTCTTACCAAGTTCTTTTTGACTAAAACATTCATGGATTTGAAGTTCATGTGACACATCCTTCTGTGCCAAAGAGCATACTCATAGGATGATGCTTTGGATTTCAAACAGCTTAAGGTACTTGATTTGGATAAAAGTTCTGTGTCCAAACAGTATACATTGTCCTTTCTTGGTGTTCTTAGTAAAACAAGATTTTCAGGAATTTTAAAATCTTTTGAAAGGACAATGCACTCAGAATCTGTAAACAAAACAATATTTTGTTTGTCACGGATTTGAGACACACTCAATAAGTTATACTTAAGCTGTTCAAGATACAAAACATCATTGAAAATCATGTTGCCTGCATTAACAATACCTTTACCCGTAACCTTACCTCCTTTGGAGTTGCCTCCAAAAGCAACAAATCCTCCTTCAAAGCCTTTGAAATTTGACAAGCACTCAGAATTGCCTGTCATGTGCCTAGAGCATCCCCTATTCAAATGCCATCTTGTTTTATGTGGTGACCTGTGGTTGCTCTGCACAAATAAAAGCTTAGTTAGTAGTGGAGTAAACCCAAACCAAGTTGGTTTTGGGTTGTCCTTGTGCATTAACATAACTAAACACTGTCTTTGATTTCTTATACTTAGTGAGATCCACTGATGAATTTTGTGGAGAGTACTTAGTTATCACATGAGGTATCCAGGTATTTTGTCCATCTTTTTCAATAACAGTCTCAGATGATCTTTTACCAGTCCTAATTTTGAGCCTATCAGTCTGAACTGAGTCTGTAGTGCTAACAGCTTGAGAATTTGCACTAGCAGTGTCAACTTTAGACTTGGCAGTCTCAACAATTGTATCAACAGGTTCACCTGAGTGTTTACCTTTAACACACCATATTTGTTTAAAATTTAATTGTGGTTTAGCTAAAACTTGTTTTTTGGTGTGTGGACAGTTTCCTAGTTACTTTTGAGAACCTGTGATCAACTGTTTTCTTAGGAACTGATGCAGTAGGAGGTTTGACCTTTGAATTTTTTGAATTTTGAGAGTTTGTCCTTTTATGAATCACAGTCTGTTTTGCAACAGATGGTTTATAAAAGCTATCCCTGGCCAAGTGATTTTTCCTGCCACATTGGAAACATTTTTTGACTGTTTGGATTGGAGAACCAGTTTTTTATTGGACAATATCTAGTTCTTGTTCCTTTGATTTCCCCTTACCTGCTGCTATTTGGGAAACTTTTGGACACCATGCTTTTGGCATGTGCAGATTGGAACATTTTTACCCTTTTTATGATTCTTTGATGAAGATGCAGTGTTACAGTTAGAAGGTACAGAAACCTGTGGAGTAGCATGGCATACACTCATCTTCTCCTTTCCTTTCTTATTGGGGCTTTGGATTGCTATAGGTGCATTCATTGTTTTGTGTTCTTTCTCAACTTCTGTGCTCTCACAGTCTCTATTTTGAAATAGATCTTCTTTAGATTCAGAACTGTTTTCAAGGATAGGGTCTACAATGGTCATACACTTATCCAATGGTTCATTGACAAGCCTATCAGCAACTTCACTCATTGGATGAATGTATTTGTTGTTGTATGGAGGTGGAGTGGCTCTGCATCCTATACCTTCTTTGGGATTGAGTTGAGATTTTACCCTATCTTTAAATTGGACTTCCATTAGGTGTTCCAGCTTTTGATTTGCCAATTTGAAGTTTCCTAGATCTATATTAACCGATTCTAGTTTCTTATTAGCCTCTAACACCTTTTGTTCAGTCTCTTTTAATTTTTTATTTAGGGAATCTATTTTCTTATTCAGCTCCTTTTTCTCCCACTCATGATATGTTCTATCATGTCATATTTGAATCTCATTATCCTTATAGTCATTGATCTGTTTTTCAAGATCTTCTATGGCCTGCATGTATTCATATCTCCTTTCTTCCATCTTAGCTAGAGTTTTACACATGCTCTCATTATGATCTCTGTACTTTTTAACCATATTTTTGCATGTTTGAGAGCAGAGTTTAGAATTTACCTCAGATGGTAGATCAGCGGAGGTGACATTTGATGTTTCTGCCATTAGAGCTTGATTTTGAAACTCTTCCTCTGTCTGATCACTGCAGTCAAACACATTGTCTTCTTGAGAGACAAGTGCTTGTGATGATGAAGCCTGATTAGTCTGCTGAGGTCTTGATGGCTGTTGACCTTGAGATCTGCATTCTCTAGCAAAGTGGCCAAGTTTGTGACATTTAAAACACTCAGCTTTTGATTTATCAAAAGTTGGTTTGCCTTCTGCTCTGGCTTGAAAGTTGGTTCTGACAGTTCTTTTCAGAAACCTTTTGGCCCTCATGGTCAGCATTGCATGTTGCCATTTCAGATCCATCTCTTCTAGGTCATCTGGATGAATCTGTTCTAGATCTTCAGCATTTAGAGCAAACAGTCCATCATTGGCAACAAAAGCCTCATAGTGAGCTTCAGTAGAGTTACCATCACCACCTGAAAAGGAATCACTGCAATTAGATTTTTCAGATGACAGAAGAGCAGTGTTGTGATTATAAGAAAAAGATTTCTTTTTAGTGTCAATCTCAGTTTCAAACACTCTCAGACTGTTGTACAGATCATCCAGCTCTATTTCATCAAGAGTGTCTTCTGTTCTCCATTGAGCAGCATAGACTGTCCACTCTTCTCCAAGAGATCTAAGGAACTTTCGGTTGACCTCATCTTGATCCAGGCTAACTTTTGCACTTTCCAATTCACTTATCAGTTTGTTGTACCTGTCAAAGATTTGAGTAAGGTTTTCATTCTTGCCACCAGAAAAATTCTCATACTGCTGTTTCAAAAGATCCTTTTAATTTCTCTTGGTATTGGCATTCCCAGCAAATCTTTTCTCTAAAGCAATCCAAAGAGATTGGGCAGTATATTTTTAAACTGATGTTGATAAGCATTAGGAATGGCTATTTGTAGAAGTGTAAGAGCTTTTACTTCATTCATTCTAGCCTTTCTTTCAAGTTCAGTTTTTGGAGGAGTTTTGATGGGTTTGCCCTCAACATCAAGTTCAGGATCAATTGCAGGAGGAAATTCAACAGCTTCCCATATGGCATAATCAATGAATTGAATATGCTGTTGAATCCTGAGTTTCCACATCTCAAACTCAGTGGGCTTGAGCATAGGCACTTTGAGTCCTTGCCCAGATCCACTACTGCTATTATCAAATTCCATTGCAGAAAATAAAAAAAATGTTAAAAGAAAGCTTTTGACTTTGAAAACAAAGAACGACCCCTGGCTCTGATACCACTTGTCAGGATCTATATGTAACTAACTAAGATTAACTGATTTGAATTTATCAGAGTGTAAACCAATAATCTTGTATTAAATTATAGTCCAATTAAGAAGTTTGCGGAATAACACTTAATTGTTTTAATAAAAGCTTTCAGAATCAATAACAAATAATTATAATTGAATAAACAAAATTGATTGTATTGCTGAACTGAATGATTACAATCACCTCTAATCTGTTTGATTAGACGAACAACACAAATTGTTCTTAGGGTTTTACAACCTTAGAGGCTTATGAAAACTTAAACAAAAAACAATTACAAACTTGAACGTGCAGAAACTTAATACAATATAAAAACCTATTCTATGTATTTATAATGCTTTCTGATTTGTTTCCTTGAAGGACTCTGACTTCTCTGATAGTAGATATGCTAGAATCTTCGTGTAAATATCTCTTCCTGAATATCAACTTTCTGTTTATGAAACTGTTGAGCAACTTGAATCACTTAGCAGCTTGAGTAGATTTACTCTGGCAGCTTGAACTTTTGTACTAGCAGCTCGAACTTCTTCAACTAACAGCATGAACTTTGTACTTACATAGAAAATCTACTAACAGTCTGAGAAATCTATCTAACAGTTTGAACTACTTAGAGTATTTCCCAACATTGCTTCTGGAATAGATAAGGAAGTCATCTATGAAGACAATAACGAATTTTTCTTGATAGGGTTTGCATACATGATTCATGAGATCCATCAATACTGCTGGTGCATTGGTCAAACCAAATGGCATCACCTGAAACTCGTAATGACCATAACAAGTTCTGAAAGCTGTTTACATGATGATACCCAGACCGCAAATCAATCTTAGAGTAGTAAATGGATCCTTGCAGTTGATCGAACAGGTCGTCGATTCTGGGAGAGTGTATCGGTTTTTGATCGTTAACTTGTTCAGCTCTCGGTAATCGATGCACATCCTAAAGGATCTGTCCTTCTTCTTGACAAATAAGAACGGAGCTCCCCAAGGTGAGGAACTTGGTCGGAAGAATCCTTTATCCAACAGTTCTTGTAGCTGAGTGAATAATTCTTGCATCTCTGACGGTGCCAATCGGTAGGGTGCTCGTGCGACAGGTGCAGCTCCAGGCACCAAGTCAATCTGAAATTCTACATGCCTATTTTGGTGGAAGTCCAGGAAAGTCTTCACGAAAGACTTTTGGGTAGCCACGAAGTACCGGGATTTTTTCGAGTCACTTCTCCATCGACTCTTTTTCCACTAGTTGAACTAATACTGCTTAACAACCTCTTCGAAGGCACTTCAGCGTTCTCAAACTAGAGATGAGGTTCAACTGGCGATTCTTTCTTTCTCCTTGGACTGTTAGAACTTTCTTTTTCTTAAGTGGTATTCTTACGACCTTCTTACCACATAGGATTTCGGCATGGTTGTCTGACAACCATTCTATACCAATAACTACGTCGAAGCTTCCGAGTTCAATAGGCATCAAGTTTATCTTAAAGGGATGATCTGCTAATTTTAGTGTGCACTCCTTAATTAAACTATTTGCTTCAATCAACTTTCCGTCAGCTAATTCTACGACATAAGCATTGTCTAATGGGGAAAGAGTGGCATTCAGTTCTTCACTCACTACTACAAATTGAAGCTAATGCAACACTTTTGATGCAACACTTTAAAAATTTGTTGTTTTTTATTTAAGTTCCCTCTAAAGCAACACATTGACAATAAGTGTTGCATATAATGAGTTAATGCAACACTTTTTTTAAAGTGTTGCCATTTTTATAAAAAAAATGTAACAATTTTCTAAAGTGTTGCAATTTTTACTAAAAATTGCAACATTTGTTTAAAGTGTTGCATATTTCAATACAAAAAATGCAACACATTTATAGAGTGTTGCATTTATAATGAAAAAAAATGTAACACATTTCTAGAGTGTTGCATTTATAATGAAAAAAATGCAACACATTTTTAAAAACATATAACATTTTATAAGTGTTGCATTTATAACGAAAAAAAATATGACATGTTTTTAACTATTGACTATAATATTTTTTTTGTTTTGTAATTTTGATTAAAAAAATACACACAAAAGTTCAATGTCTTATTTGTTAAGATTAATAAAATACAAGTTTTAATAGTACATGTTTTATTTTATTTTAATTTTTTAAAAAGAGTGCAACAAAAATTGATAGATTAATTTTGATAAATATTATGAAATAAACTTACAACTTTATATTAATAATATTATTAACTCAATATTTTATTTTTTGATATTTTAAATCGATTTTTTATTTTTGAATTTTTATTACATGTTTTTTATGTGCATTTAGATTTATTTTTTACAAATTTATATTTTCTAAAAATATATTATTATTATTATTATAAAGGAAAACATCAAATGTCACGTGTCACCTCTACGTTCACCAAAAAGATTATTTCTGGTTTAGAGTTTAGACCATTAGCAAGTGGCCTAAACTAGATTATTGGTTACGAATTTAAATATAAAATATGCTTAAAAAACAGGGTTCTTTTGAAGTTTGTGACAGTGTGAACTAATACACCCCGGTTATTTAACAAAGTAACCGGGGTCCTTTATTTTTTCTTACACACACCGGTTGTTTTTAAAAAAATCGGAGTATATAATCCAACATTTACTCGGTTGTTTACCTAAGTGATCGGATCCTTTACTTTTTCTTTATACACCCTGGTTGTTTTTAAACAAACCGGGTACTCTCATGACACTAAAAAAATTGTCATTTAGTGACCGATAGTTTTAGGTCTTGTTTGTATTTTTGAAGAAGTGCTTATTTTAGATTATGTCTGCAATATTGAAGATGCGGGAAGATAAAATTAACTGAAGACCGTTTATTTTTACGAAAAGAAAAAAGATTAAAAAAAAACCCTTCATAACTTCTAGCGTCTTCAATCAAGAAGTGATTTTTTACATCACTTTTTCTTTTGCTTTCTCCTTTTCTACATTTCTACGATTCTGTGTTTCTTTTAACCGTTCCATGGAGCAAAACCCTAGCCGCCACCCATCTGCGATCTGGCCGCCGCCCTATGCGTTCTCTCCGGCCGCCGCCCTCCGTCCTTGCGTTCTCGCTGGCCGCCGCCCTCTGCGTTCTCGTCGTCGCCCCTTTGCGATATCGCCGCCACCCTCTGCTTTTTCGCCATCGCCCCTTTGTGATATCGATGCCGCCCCTATATGATTTCGAGGCTATCATTCTATTCTCCGGCGACACCATCTCTTTGGTACCATCTCTCTCTCTCTCTCTCTCTCTCTCTCTCTCTCTCTCTCTCTCTCTCTCTCTCTCTCTCTCTCTCTCTTTATTGTCCAGATTCTGAGGATGAATAAGGGGATCTCCAACTTCCTCTTCCTAATGGTATAAAATAGAATTTGTAGTTTTATGTTTGATGTCTAAGAATGCCTTCAATGAAAAACCTAATTTGTTCTCTTAATTTGGATTTGAAGAAAAGCAGGAGGCAAAGAAAGAAGAGAAAGTAGTTTGTATAGATAAGAAAGATGGTGTTGTAACGGGTACTGCTGCTGGTAAGTAGAAGGTACCGATTACACTTGTTGAATCACCGGATGCACTTCAATTTTAGTTGAACGCAACGTTTCTATGATAATAGCATGTTTTAAAGTAAATATTTTGAAGTGTTATGAAATGATGGGATCAGATGCTAGGTTTTGCACCCACAAGTAACTCTATGTGCGAAAAGTTATCTCAGTTAGTACTTAGATGCTTAAGACACCACTTGCAATGTGTAATTCATGGGGAGTGCGACGAGGCATTTCTTTGAGTTGAAATCATAATTAGAAACGAGTAGATTTTTTTTTGGAATTCTACCCTGATGAAGTTCAATAATAGGATAGTGGTGAATTCGATCTGATGCTTCAAGGGACCTTTAAATTATTAATTATGAAGAAACAACTGTGTTAGCTTAGGTTTAATTGCAGCATTGACTGGCATTGGTAAGCAGATTCCTACTCTTCTTTATGGTTCCTCATTATAATTGTAAATCCATGCTATTTTATAGGGTAAAATGTGAATACTCTAATTCTGATATGCTTCCTCCATATCGTTTTTTCTCCTTCTTAGTGATTAAAGTGAAGTTGTACATGTGGACCCTCTGGGAAAACTTTTTTGAAGTGTGTTTGTTTAAGGTAAGTCATTTTAGAAGTTTAATGGGATACATCACATCCTAACCACTTATGGCATTCCATATGAAGGGTTCCAAAGTCAAATGTCCAATGTACATGTTTCAGTCCTACACATCGATGATGAATGACCGAAACATGTAAATATTTAAAATGTAAAGTTGTACACTTGTACAGCCCAATAGTTTTTTTGGCAGCATACAGAAGGTCAGCGTTTTAAACCTATTCCTCTTTAATAACTAACAATTTGAAGACTTTTCAAGGTCACTTTTTAGAATAAAATCCGACATGGATTCATTTGCGCACTTGTTAATTTTAGTGTATGTTTTGCGATATTTTCTGCAGAGTTAGAGTTATTTAATAGCCGTTGACGGCTTGTAAATATTCAGAAAAGTGTAGTAGCGAAGATAAAGACATGTTTTGATTATTTCTTTAAATAAATATATGTGAAGTTATAAGATACTTATTAAAAGTGCAGGTGTTATCTTGGATTACATTTTAGTTTTGTCATGATGTTTTGTAATGTTGGGATTTTGTTCAGCAACAAGTTGGCACTCGTTGAAGATTGCTGGCACTGAGAATTTCTCCGTTACGATTGAAAGTAATTGTTCAGTTTCATTTCAAGAATTTCAATAACTTGCCGTTACGATTAAAAGTAATTGCTAAGTTGCATTTCGAGTTGTTACGTAGTTAATTGTTAATAAAGATTATAATAATATATGAGTCATAAATTTGTTTATTACAATTAAATTACTAAATTGTTTCGTTTTTCCTTCTCTTCTATAAGTAAATAAAAAAAGTTAACATTAGATATAATGGTTTCTGTTATTTGATTCTTTATTTTGGTGTTGCGGAACTGAAATATCATCCACATTCTGCTAAAATATCTTTTTAAAAAATGATGTGTTATTGAAAGAGCATGCCAACCAAAGAATTAAATTGTTTTTGCCGCCGCTTTGCGCGGGTGCACGACTAGTGTATTAATAATCCTTTCCTTTTTTTATTAGCATTAGTGATTGACTCGTTGAAATTTTGTTCAAATGAATACACCTGATTGACATTGGTTCTGCAGGAGATTCAATAAATTTCTATTCTTGGTTTATGGAAGGATTTGAGCACTGATGTAACACTCTCTAATCTCAGGAAATTCTTAACTTTAAATATGGTTAAAATACTTAAATAGACTTTTCAAAATTGATGAAGTTAACAAAAGTCTCATATTTGGCTTTTAAAAGTCAAATAATGAATAAATGAGACTTTAATATACCAAATCAAGAAATAGCAATAAATGATGAAATATTTATATAAGTTTGATGTCTTTAAAGGATTTAGGATGTGTTGCAAAAAGAATCATCGAAATCCGACATCACATGAAAGTTCATTGCTACTTTAAACAAATTTTTGGTACTTTAATGCCCGAAAGTATGAAATATCAATAAATGATGAAATATATTTATATATTTGGTCTTTCCTAAGGATTTTAGACTTCTTACAAAGGGTACCGTTAAAATTGGACGTCAAACGAAAGTTTTTTTTTGTTTTATGCAAAGAATTGTAATTTAACGAGTAAAAATACAAATTTAATGTGGGAAGTGTAACCTCCTCGAATTTAAATTTATTGTATTGAGGTTTATTACTTTAAAATCTTAATGTAAGTTGGATTGTATTTTGAGTAACTGTAAAAGTTGGTTGTTTTTATTCAGAAATTGATGATTTCAATTTATTAAGTTAATATGATTATTATTAAGTGGTTGAGATGATAACATAAAGATTTAATCTTTATTTAATGGAAATTAAGAAATTTATTGCTATTTTGAAGAATTATGAAATTATAGAATTTCTAGTTTAATTATTTAAGTATGATAATTTTTAAGTGTTATTGTTATTGAAATCAAGACACAAATCGGTATTTAAAAGTTGTGGGGTGAATGTGTAAAAGATGGAAAGAAAGGAAAATAAAAGACACGAGTCTTTTATTTTCTCATTTTATCTCTCTCTCTTCTCCCTGCTCTTTTCTTCTCTCTAAACGAAAAACCATACGGTTCTTCATTTTCAAATCAAGAAACTTCAGATGGAGTTGCTTAGGAGAAACTATAATCGTCTCAACAAGCAATTTAAGGTAAATATCTCTCAAAATCTTGAAATTTAGGGTTTATGATTCGGGTTTTAGATGAAAACTGAAACTGAGATTTTGATTCAAAAAAGGTTATGCATGTTAGATATTTTGATGGGTTTATGTAAATCTACTGTTGTAGAAGTTGTGTACAAAATATGGGATTCTAGTTTAAGTTAAATCTTAAGATTTTGGGAAAAATTATACAAGATCTGTGTGTTTTCGTGGGTTCTGTGAATACCGAAACCAATAGGTTTCGGTATGTGTGTGTGAGATGTGTACCGAAACCCCACCTATAAGAATACTGCAACTCATGAAGGATAGTGAAACCTTTTTGAAAGTACCGAAACTAGTTGGGTGTACCGAAACCATGAAGGTTTCGGTACCACTACCGAAACTAATACTCCCTACCGAAACTTCATATATATATATATATACATATACCGAAACTACAAAAATGGAGGTACCGAAACTAAGTTGGTTTCTGTAATATACCGAAACCCACACACCCACTACTGAAACATTTATTATTTATACTGAAACCTTGGTTTTTAGACTCAAATGAACCGAGACCATGTATGGGGAGGTACCGAAACATTCCGGTTTCGGTATTTCATTCTTTGAAGAGCAATAATATATATATATATATATATATATATATATATATATATATATATATATATATATATATATATATATATAATAAAGGAATATATATATACATCATTTCGGTTGGGTTTTATTGATGAAAATAAGTATAAATGGTTGGACATTTTTGGCAATCTCAAATAGTGGAGATTAAAGGTATAAACTTCGATATAATTTGGGCGGGTTAACACAATAAATTGTGAAACTTGGTGAGACTCATTATAAAATGAGAGATTGAAGATATTATTAAAGGGATACATTGAGAATAATTAATCCATCAAGTAAGAGAATTAAATATGAATTTCGGGTGTTGGTTTCGAATGTTGTAATACTTATGATTGTACAAATTGATGCCAATTTGTTAAAGAACACGTAATAATGATATGTTTATCATATGGAAATGTAACAGGTCCCTTGTGGTGTTATTTAACCCACAGTGGGGTACTTGGGGAGTCCGGTTGAAAGCCCGAAGAGAAATAAAATTGCTTAAAGTTTAATAACGCACCCACTGTGAGTACATTAGATTTCGCATGTTTATATCTGTTTTATGTTAAGCTTTGCCTGCTGAGACTTGTTGCTTCATGATTTGTTTGGAATTCTACTAACTTGCGTAGATTTAGATGCACATTCTTACTTGTTGCATGTCCGTTCGATTGTTGTGCATCTAGTGATGGACCGGTGGGTCGCATCAATTACTCTGATGTTACTGCGCTATATGACCTGGAGCTGATCCCTCCTAGGCCCGGTAGGCAGTATGTCATCCCCGATCGTACGTTTGTCTCAGATGGTATGTTTAATGCCGAGCTTTGGGCTCGAAGGGGCTGCGGCTCTGGTCCGTACTTGGTGTACGAAGAGGGTATACGATGTTTGTCATCGGTTTTACCCTTGGGCTTCATAAAAATTTATAAAATGCGTAATCTGTGTATTCACTAAGCATTCGCTTATCCCTCAGTTGTTGATTTTTTTCAGGAAAAGGGAAGTCTGCAGCCGGACCGTCTAGCTAGGTCATTTGTTCAAGTGATTGAAGATTATCTACTAATCAGAGTGGTAATTGAATAATGGGATTGTTTTTATAATATGTATTTGGGATGATTGTAATGTTACTGAGTATGTAGACTTAGAATTTGAAACCTTGTAGCACCGTAGGGTGTTTGAAACAGTTGTAATATTTATTTATGTATTGTTATTGCTTCCGCACTTAAATTAAGCTTTCAGATCATTATGTAATCAATTATGTGGTGTATAATCCTGGGTGTAATGTAAATGGTGGTTATTGTGGCAAGGGTGTCACACGAGATGGTATCAGAGCAGTAGTTTGAGATTCAAGTGTCCGTGAGGTCTTGATCTCAAACATTAGGTAATGATATGTAGTGGTTTAAGTAATGATCTGAACTAAGATAGGTTATGATCTAGTAATTATAAGAGATTGACTATCATACGGGACAAATGAGTGGTGTCTTTAAATTAATGACATGTTACTAAACAAATTATATGTTTATAATTTCAGAACATGTCTGGAGGAGGAATGACACCTGAAGAAGCCAGAGAGATGATGCTAGCCATGATGGCTGAGCAGAACCAGATGATACAAGATCAGTTTCGGGCTCGAGATGAGGCTGATGCTAAGAGAAGAGAGGATAAGAGAAAGAACAAAGAGAAGGAAGGGGGCAACAATAATGATGAACAAGATGACAACACTGGGTCGTCTAACAAGCCCAAAGGTTGTCGTTTCAAGGACTTCAAAGGAAACGGGGCTGTGGAGTTTAATGGATTGGGAGACGCTGTTGCCGCGCTCGAATGGATAACGGCAACCGAACGAACATTCCGAATCAGCGATTGTGCTGAGAAGGACATGGTTCGTTATGCAACTGCTATGTTCATGAATGATGCAATCATGTGGTGGAACGCAATGGTGAATGCATTGACGTTGGAGAAGGTTTCTGTTATGACTTGGGCTGAGTTCAAGGACCTATTCACTCAGCAGTACTGTCCTGTTGATGAGCGCCGGAGGTTGGAAGCAAAGTTTATGGCCTTGAATCAGGGGACTAAAACTGTGTCCCAGTATGCTGTGGAGTTCACTAGGCTGAGTCTGTTCGCGCCTCATCAAGTCGATACTGAAGAGAGGAAGGTGACTAGGTTTGAGGCCGGTCTGTATATTGAGATAAGAAGGGTTATGAGCAACGTCCACTATCCTACATTTGCTGGCTTACTTGAGGCTGCCAGAATTGTAGAGCAGATTTTGATTATGTCGGGCTACTCGATTGGGTCTGCTGCTGCTTCCACCAACCCAACACAGCCGTCACCGCCGAAGCGCCAACGGGAGGGAGGATACTCGGGATCTTCCCGGTCTTCACAATACTCATCACAGCAATCTTTTCGCCGACCGTCTGGTTCTTCTGATCGTGGTCTTGCTCGTGCATACTCTATAAACACCGAGCCACAATACTGCAACAAGTGTCACCTGGAACATTTTGGTAAGTGCACTAACGGACGTGCTTGCTTTTGGTGTGGGGAACTGGGACATTTTCAGAATGATTGCCCAAGGAAGGGTGATGCTTGCTATAAGTGTGGGGTGTGGGGTCACTATAGTAGAAATTATAGAAAGAATGCTCCAGCAGCTACTGCCCCATCATCAACACGATCGTCTGGAGGTTCGAGTGGTGGTTCAGTTAACCGCCGGGGTCAGTCACAGAGGGCACCGGCTCGTGCTTTTCAGATAACGGCAGAGGAGGCTAAGGAAAACCAGGAGGTGGTTACGGGTACGTTTATAGTAAACTCTTTACCTGCACGAGTTCTTTTCGATTCGGGTGCCAACCGGTCCTTTGTGTCTACTGCTTTTGCTCAATTATTGTCGATGCCACTGTCTAAGTTGTCTGCCGTACTTGACATAGAAACCGCTAGCAATACTTTAGTAAAAGTAGATCATGTATACCGTAACTGCACGTTAGTGATTGAAGATGTAGTCTTCAATTTGGATCTAATACCGATAGAATTCAGTGAATTTGATGTGATAATCGGGATGGATTGGTTGATAGAGAATGAAGCCCACATAATGTGTAAGAAGCGGATGATAAAAATAACTACTCCGGAGGGGCGTGAGATCTGTATTTACGGGGATAGGAGAAGTGGGAATCTGTGCTTATTGACTATTGCAAAAGCCCGAAGGCTTGTTGCAAAGGGATGTGACGCCTACTTAGCATATGCTATTGATGCTAAGGCTGAGAAGAAGACGTTGGCCGATGTGCCTGTTGTATCACAATTCCCGGATGTGTTTCCGGAAGACTTTGTCTGGCGTGCCGCCTGAGAGACAAGTTAAGTTTCGAATCGATCTGATCCCTGGAGCTGCACCGGTAGCTCGTTCTCCATATCGCCTTGCCCCAACCGAGATGAAAGAGATGATGACACAACTTCAGGAGTTGTTGGACAAGGGCTTCATTCGGCCGAGTTCATCGCCATGGGGAGCTCCAGTATTGTTTGTTAAAAAGAAGGACGGCACGATGAGGATGTGCATCGATTACCGGGAGCTGAATAAGTTGACTATTAAGAACAAGTATCCGTTGCCGAGGATAGACGATTTGTTCGATCAACTACATGGGGCGAGCGTGTTTTCTAAGATTGATTTGAGGTCTGGGTACCATCAATTAAAGGTACGAGAAGAGGATGTGCCGAAGACAGCTTTAAGAACTCGGTATGGGCATTACGAGTTTCTTGTGATGCCATTCGGGTTAACTAACGCCCCAGCTGTCTTTATGGATCTAATGAACCGAGTTTGTAGACCAATGTTGGATAAGTCGGTGATTGTGTTCATTGACGATATTTTGGTATACTCTAAGTCTGAAGCCGAACACGCTGATCACCTAAAAGAATTGTTGGAACTGCTAAGGAAGGAAAAGTTTTATGCCAAGTTCTAAAAATGTTAGTTTTGGTTGCAACAGATTCAATTTTTGGGACATGTTATATCTGGAGCTGGGATTTCTGTTGATCCAGCTAAAGTGGAGGCCATAAGGAACTGGGAACCGCCTCAATCAGCCACATAAATCAGGAGTTTTCTTGGACTGGCGGGATATTATAGGAGGTTTATAAAAGACTTCTCGAAGATTGCAGTTCAGTTGACGGCATTAACGAAGAAGAATGCACCATTTGTTTGGGAAACCATACAGCAAGAAGCATTTGAGGTTCTGAAGAAAGCGTTAAGCGAGGCTCCGATACTTGCCTTACCGGAAGGCAATGAGGATTTTGTGGTATACACAGATGCTTCAAGGTTGGGATTAGGCGCTGTACTGATGCAGCGAGGAAAAGTTATAGCATACGCCTCGAGACAGCTTAAGCAGCATGAAAAGAATTACTCAACTCATGATCTTGAGTTGACAGCTGTCACTTTTGCTTTAAAATTATGGAGACACTATCTGTATGGTACTAAGTGTCAACTTTACACGGACCATAAGAGCTTAAAGTACATCTTTAGTCAGAAGGAGCTCAATATGAGGCAGAGACGATCTATGGAGCTCATAAAGGATTACGACTGTGAAATCCTTTATCACCCGGGAAAGGCTAATGTAGTAGCCGATGCCTTGAGCCGGAAAGCTTATGCTAAGGATTGCTGCTACATGATGACGTCTACTATGTTAACGTCTACCATTATAAATGATGTTAAGGCTGCTCAGGAGGAAGCTTTGAAAGAAGAGAATGTTGGTGCTGAGGATATTAGAGTACAAATTAAGAGTATGGAGACAAGCGAGTCAGGACTGAAAGGGATTTACGGAAGGATCTGGGTGCCAAAGTTTGGGGGCATGAGAAAGGTAATCATTGAAGAAGCACATCAGTCTAAGTTTTCTGTACATCCTGAAAGTACGAAGATGTACCATGAACTTAAAGCAGATTTCTGGTGGCCGGGATTGAAGAAGGATATCGGCCAGTACGTGGAGCGCTACAGGACTTGTCGGCTAGTGAAAGCCGAACACCAGCAACCATACGGCAGTTTGCAACCACTTCCCATTCCGTAATGGAAGTGGGAGCACATTACTATGGATTTCGTTACAAAACTGCCAAAGACTAGGCGACAGCATGATGCAGTGTGGGTAATAGTTGATAGATTGACTAAGTCGGCTCATTTTATACCGATTAGAGAAAATTACTCACTTGAGAGATTGGCTCAGATTTACATGGATGAAGTTGTTTCTAGACATGGAGTGCCGAAGTCTATAGTGTCGGACCAGGACAGCCGGTTTACTTCAAATTTCTGGTCGGCATTACAAGAAGGGTTGGGAACGAGAATTACTATGAGTACGGCCTATCGTCCGCAAACCGATGGCCAGAGTGAACGAACAATCCTCACTTTGGAGGATATGATGAGGTCATGTGTACTGGATCTCGGTGGCAATTGAGATGATCATTTGCCACTAATAGAGTTCTCGTACAATAACAGCTACCACGGGACAATTAAGAAGGCACCTTTTGAGGCACTATATGGGAGGAGGTGTAGGACTCCTACTTGTTGGAGGGAAACTGGAGAAACGCCGATTGCTGGGCCGTCATTGTTGCAGGAGACAAACGAGAAGATACAGTTGATTAGGCAGAACATGAAAGCGGCCCAGGATCGACAGAAGAGTTATTATGACAGAAGGCACAAACCAATCAGCTTTGAGGTGAATGATTGGGTATATCTTAAAGTATCACCCATGAGGGGTGTTACTCGTTTTGTGAAAAGAGGCAAGTTGGCTCCGACATTTGTTGGGCCATTCAAGATAGTAGAAAAAGTTGGAAATCAATCATATCGCCTGGAATTGCCTGAAGAAATGTCGGGCATACACCCGGTGTTTCATATTGGAAATCTTCGTAAGTCATTTACTACTGGAAATGAGGACTGGGCAGATCATACTGAGCTGCAAGTCGATGAAAGGTTCCGATACGTGGAAGAGCCGGAATGTGTGTTGGATACAAAGATGAAAAAGCTAAGGAGCAAAGAGATCGAAATGGTGCTGGTACGTTGGAAGCATCACAAAGGAGCAAACCACACTTGGGAGACGAAGGCGGAAATGTTAAGGAAATATCCGCAACTGTTTGAGATCAAATAACTTCGGGGACGAAGTTTGAGCGTGGTGGAGCCCATGCTGTAACATCCTCGAATTTAAATTTATTGTATTGAGGTTTATTAGTTTAAAATCTTAATGTAAGTTGGATTGTATTTTGAGTAACTGTAAAAGTTGGTTGTTTTTATTCAGAAATTGATGATTTCAATTTATTAAGTTAATATGATTATTATTAAGTGGTTGAGATGATAACATAAAGATTTAATCTTTATTTAATGGAAATTAAGAAATTGATTGCTATTTTGAAGAATTATGAAATTATAGAATTTCTAGTTTAATTATTTAAGTATGATAATTTTTAAGTGTTATTGTTATTGAAATCAAGACACAAATCGGTATTTAAAAGTTGTGGGGTGAATGTGTAAAAGATGGAAAGAAAGGAAAATAAAAGACACAAGTCTTTTATTTTCTCATTTTATCTCTCTCTCTTCTCCCTGCTCTTTTCTTCTCTCTAAACGAAAAACCATACGGTTCTTCATTTTCAAATCAAGAAACGACGAAGACATCAAATTGAAGGCTGAAACTTCAGATTGGAGTTGCTTAAGAGAAACTATAATCGTCTCAACAAGCAATTTAAGGTAAATATCTCTCAAAATCTTGAAATTTAGGGTTTATGATTCGGGTTTTAGATGAAAACTGAAACTGAGATTTTGATTCAAAAATGGTTATGCATGTTTGATATTTTGATGGGTTTATGTAAATCTACTGTTGTAGAAGTTGTGTACAAAATTTGGGATTCTAGTTTAAGTTAAATCTTAAGATTTTGGGAAAATTTATACAAGATCTGTGTGTTTTCGTGGGTTCTGTGAATACCGAAACCAATAGGTTTCGGTATGTGTGTGTGAGATGTGTACCGAAACCCCACCTATAAGAATACTGCAACTCATGAAGGATAGTGAAACCTTTTTGAAAGTACCGAAACTAGTTGGGTGTACCGAAACCATGAAGGTTTCGGTACCACTACCGAAACTAATACTCCCTACCGAAACTTCATATATATATATACATATACCGAAACTACAAAAATGGAGGTACCGAAACTAAGTTGGTTTCGGTAATATACCGAAACCCACACACCCACTACTGAAACATTTATTATTTATACTGAAACCTTGGTTTTTAGACTCAAATGAACCGAGAGCATGTATGGGGAGGTACCGAAACATTCAGGTTTCGGTATTTCATTCTTTCAAGAGCAGTAATATATATATATATATATATATAATAGTACAGATAAAATTATCTGGGTTTGGGTTTTATTGATGAAAATAAGTAGAATCGGATGGATATTTTTGGCAATCTCAAATATTGGAGATTTAAAAGTATAAACTTCAATATAATTTCAACGGGTTAACGCAATAAATTCAGAAACTTGGCGAGACTCATTATAAAATGAGAGATTGAAGATATTATTAAAGGGATACATTGAGAATAATTAATCCATCAAGTAAGAGAATTAAATATGAATTTCGGGTGTTAGTTTCGAATGTTGTAATACTTATGAATGTACAAATTGATGCCAAATTTGTTAAAGAACACGTAATAATGATATGTTTATCATATGGAAATGTAACAGGTCCCTTGTGGTGTTATTTAACCCACAGTGGGGTACTTGGGGAGTCCGGTTGAAAGCCCGAAGAGAAATAAAATTGCTTAAAGTTTAATAACGCACCCACTGTGAGTACATTAGATTTCGCATGTTTATATCTGTTTTATGTTAAGCTTTGCCTGCTGAGACTTGTTGCTTCATGATTTGTTTGGAATTCTACTAACTTGCGTAGATTTAGATGCACATTCTTACTTGTTGCATGTCCGTTCGATTGTTGTGCATCTAGTGATGGACCGGTGGGTCGCATCAATTACTCTGATGTTACTGCGCTATATGACCTGGAGCTGATCCCTCCTAGGCCCGGTAGGCAGTATGTCATCCCCGATCGTACGTTTGTCTCAGATGGTATGTTTAATGCCGAGCTTTGGGCTCGAAGGGGCTGCGGCTCTGGTCCGTACTTGGTGTACGAAGAGGGTATACGATGTTTGTCATCGGTTTTACCCTTGGGCTTCATAAAAATTTATAAAATGCGTAATCTGTGTATTCACTAAGCATTCGCTTATCCCTCAGTTGTTGATGTTTTACAGGAAAAGGAAAGTCTGCAGCCGGACCGTCTAGCTAGGTCATTCGTTCAAGTGATTGAAGATTATCTACTAATCAGAGTGGTAATTGAATAATGGGATTGTTTTATAATATGTATTTGGGATGATTGTAATGTTACTGAGTATGTAGACTTAGAATTTGAAACCTTGTAGCACCGTAGGGTGTTTGAAACAGTTGTAATATTTATTTATGTATTGTTATTGCTTCCGCACTTAAATTAAGCTTTCAGATCATTATGTAATCAATTATGTGGTGTATAATCCTGGGTGTAATGTAAATGGTGGTTATTGTGGCAAGGGTGTCACAGAAGTGTAATATTTTTATAGATATGCTGTTTTTTAGAAGATTTTTAAGGTGTTGTGAAAGTTTCATCGAAAACTGACTTAATTTGAAAGTTTGTTGCCATATTATGCAGTTTCACGAAAGTTGATTGGTATTTTGGGCAGATTTTTTGTGAAAGTGATCGACAGAATGAGAGTTGTGCATGATAAGCGTTGATTTCGTATGGAAGAATTTACAAGAAGAGGAATTGAATATGCATTCCCAAGATTGTAATTTACTTTTTGTTGTATCGCTTATACATTTGATGAACCTTATTTTAGTCGTGGACGTTTATGTACTTGAAATACTTTTTGATCGATATGTTATGAAATGATATTATTTTTGTTAAATAGAATTGTAAGTAGTAAAACTATCACAAAGCAATTAAATAAATTTTTGTATTTGCATTAAATTTAAAAAATAATGAATGTGTTTCTTTTGTCTAGAATATATTGCATTTATGTAATTTAAAACAATAATAAAGTGTTGCAATAGATTGATAATGGTGTTGCATTTACATAATGACAACATTTTATAAGTGTTGCAATTGATAAGTAAAATGTTGCTATAAGTTGGTAACAATAAATTAAAAGTGTTGCTTTAGAGTATAAAAAGTGTTGTATTTAAAAAGTGTTGCATTTATAAAATAATGACAACACATTAAAAAGTGTTGCTTTAGAATATAAAAAGTGTTGCCTTTATAAAATAATGACAACACTTTTGAAAAGTGTTGCATTTTCTAGTGAAAGTGTCGCTTTAGACCTAAGGCGACGTTGGCTAAGGTGGCACTACATAAAGTGTCGCATTAGGCCTATAGCAACACTTTTAAGGCCTAACACCACACTTTTCCCATGTTGCTTTAGGTTCATTTTGTTGTAGTGACTAAACTTAGCAGATATAAAACTTCTATCAGCCCCAGTATCAAAAAACACATAAGCATACATATCATTAAGAAGGAATGTACCCGTTACTACGTTGGGGTCTTGCCAAGCATCGCCTGTTCCCAATACAAAAGCTCTCCCTTGAGCTCCACCATTGTTGTTCAGTTTTAGACAGTTCTTCTTGGAATGCCAAGTGTTTTCACATTCAAAACAGCTCCTTTGCGCGCCGCTGTTGTTTCCGTTGGTGTTATACTTACAATCTTGGGATAGATGACCAAGCTTCTTACATTTCCCGCAAGGGGTTGGACAAGGACCTACGTGATGGTAGGTGCATCGATTACACAACGGTTTGTGGGCATAGTAGACTTAACTCGTGGAAACGGTTGGTGAACATAGCGACATCTGTTCCCTTCATAGCAAGATTCCAGAAGTCAGACTCCATCTTTGCAGTTTGTTTCTAGGGCAATACTCATGCGTCATCATTTGCTTCAACTTAATCCAAGCAAGTTGTTAAGCCGTGTCAATTCCAACAGACTAAGCATACGAATTCCACCAAGTCAAAGCATTGTCCTGAAGAGTGTGGGTAGCGAACTTGACGTTTTCATCCTCGATACAGCCACTAGCGCGGAACACAAACTCATGTTTCGCGAACCAGTGAACCAGTCCGACAGCGCCTTCCGTCCCATTAAAGTTTCGAGGCTTACAGCTTAAAATCCTTTAATACCCCACCCTTTATGGGTTAATTCAGACCATCACGTAGTGCGGCTTGCTCCTCCATCACCGTTTGCGGTGCTATTGCGGTTGGTTTCGTAAGTGGCTATAGCTGCTGCCACTCGTTGGGCGACCAGTTGCTCGATCTTGGCAGTGTTCATGGCTCTTTTCGACGACATTATCTTAAAGTTTAAAGAAAAGAGCATAGTGTGAGAAGTTGAGTCTTAAAGATTCGAAGTTTCCTTAGGGCATAGTTCTATAATCATCAAACACAGATTCATAAATAACCTGAAATTTTCATTAATAATTCATAATTTCTTACATCAGGGCGGGTTATTACTCGAAAATTTTAAGTCCTACCCTATTACATAATAATTCCTAGCATTACAAAGATAATGGGGTACTAGGTGTGGGAGTGATCAGGGGTCTCTCCCTGCTCTAAGGCATTGAGGCATTGTGTTAGCGCCTCGTTGCGGGCCACACTTTCGGCTAGTCGTTGCCGAAGCACCTCCAGCACGTCCTGTTGAATGGTGAGGGCGTGCTGGTTGGCCCAATAGATTTTGGAGTTTTGCAACTCCTCACGCTCTATACGAGCAGTTATCTCTCCAATATCCTGGTTAAGTAACCGGATTTGGAGGTCATGCCGTGAAGACCTTGCTACTAAAAGAGGTACGGTCTGGTCGGCCGGCTCCTGAGTGAGCGATGGGGTCGGTGCAGAGGATGGTCCTCCGACTTTGAACTGGGAGGGGATTCCCTCCTCTTGCCTCCACTCTCGGAGGGTCTCGGGTATCCAGCCCCATCTACGGGCGTTTGGCCGTTGCTGCTGTGGTGGGCTTGGCTGGGGAGCCGGGATTGGAATAGACTCCCGTCTCGGCATCATCACCCTCTTTCGGGGTGTGAATAGCATATGTGGGCCGTTGGGGTGGGGACGGTATAGTTTATACGATGGAACCCCGGGATGATATGGGATGTAAGAGGGGGCCACCGGGGATGGTGGGTCCTCTCTGGATGGTTCTCCCCATCTGTCGGAGGATTTATCTTCCTCCATGGGTTCTTCCTCGGACTCCTCCATCGGGTCTTCTTCTTCGGAGGGGTCTTCCTCTTCTGATAAGTCCTCTTCTATGAACACCTCCGAGACCTCCGGGCTCAAAGGGGCGTACTCATCTTCGGAGTCAAACTAGATGATGATTGTGTCGTTTGACATGTTTCTGTTATCAAGGTACATTTATAGTTTTTTTAGTTAGTTACAAAATATTTTCAAAAATTTTGTAACACTTAAGTGTAGTTTTAGACTAGGGTACCAATGCAACCTAGTTCGCTAAATTATGGCTCTGATACCAATCTGTCACACCCCGTTACCCCGGTTGGCAATGAATTGTGACGTCGCGGAAGAGTAGTCATAATCAAGTGAACGACCACTATATGGACGTTTTCAAAAATACCTTAATATAACTTCAAAATATGAAAAAAAAATTTTACATAGCCCGAATAAGATAAAGAATAGTTCACATGTTACAGAGATGTAAATACATAATTAAATTAACAAAAATAATTCAAATAAATCTCCGAGTTTTTGAAAATGATGCGACTCCAAAATGAATGGAAGCCTTGGAATGCTTCCGATGCTGTGCACGTGCCTTAATTACCTGAAAATACACGCTAAAATACGTCAACAAAATTGTTGGTGAGTTCATAGGTTTACACGTAAATATGACTTGTATGGACATCAATAGTTGAGTTTGAATTTATAAAACATAAATTCGATGTTATGTATTACATAAAACCATCATGCAACCGAAAGATAATTATGAGTTGCCCTGTGCAGTATTCCCCAATGTAATACCGTAATGTTAAATATATAAGCACCCCTTAGCAGTTGGAGCGACCAACCTAGGTGGGGGACATTAATCCCGATAGATCTATCCGTAATATATTCGCGCTTACATAAAATGTAACTAACGGTTCATGATCTGAGGACTGAAGGAACCACATGTGTAATACATAATAGAAATGAAGTAGTTTCTAAGTCCATATGAAAACGTAGCATGTATTTTACCCCAAAACATAACAGTGTGAAAATATGGGCTATGAAGACTCACCGTAAGTGTGATGGCAAAAAGAGCGTAAAAACGACGGTTTTTGCGTTGTTGATGAGTGACGACACCGGACGCTTTTAACCGAGTCCTAAATAATATGAGGGACTTAATAACTCCCATACCTATGATAATATGTATGTATAAAGGTTTTATGTTTTAAATCACCGAACTTTACAAGTTTATAAATAAAGCCCACTTAAAAAGTCAAGTTTATATATATATAATTTCCCAGCTTTTTAAAGGTTTTTCGGCCTTCTTTGAGGTTGTTTTCGAACAATCTCCAAAACGATTTGGGCTTTGGTTTTCCTAGACATAAAACTACTATATACAAAAAAAGTTTAAAGTTAAGAACGACCATTTTTCGAGGTGTTTAGGTTGCGGAAGAAGCTCGTTAAAAACCCTATGTTGGCCATTTTTGAGCTGTCAAACTTTCGGGTTCCCAAATAATATTTGGGGGTTCTAAACTCCATATTAAATTATGAAAACCTGCAGATTTTTAGTTAAGACATAGATCTAACTTTTGAGACAACAATCAACTCATTTCGTTAAGTTATGAATTAGTTATGATTTTTCAAAGTCGACGTAATGTTTCTGTCGAAAATCCAGATTTCATAACCTTGAAACAACTTGTGATTCTTGTTGTTTATTCAAAAACCACATGTATCAAAGGTTATAAAACACATTTATATAACCTGTTCTCATAATATATATACTTACGTAATGTGTTTATTTATTTATAAACACATTTGAAGAATACAAACTTAAAAACAAAATTAGTGATTTATAAACTTGTGGTTTTATGAAACTTGTTGTTGTAGGTGATTATATATATTATGCATGACTTATATAAACATATATATTAGATGTAATGAGTTAGTATTTACTTACTTTGATGTATTAGGAGAATAGAAATGAGTAGAAGTTGAGTTCTTGAACTTTATTGCACCAAAAATGCTTGAAATAATGCAAGAACACAAAGTTGCAAAATTTTGGTGTTCTTCCACCCTTGTGGCCGGATTCAAAGAGAGGAGAGAAAGAGTGATTTTTTCTTTGCAAGGTGTGAAGTGAATGAGAAGTTAGGGTCTCTATTTATAGAGGAAATTTGATCTTGAAATGATGGAAAAGAGATGGAGGTTGAGTGAGATCTAAGTGATCTTGAAAGGTTATGGTGAAATAGTTGATTGAGATGGTGTATGGAGGTTGTATTAAAATATTTGAAGTCAAAACCGATGTTGTACTACCCTAAGGGCCGACCATGATCTTGTATTTATGGGGTATTCTCATTTTTTTTTTGTATAAATGTATTTGGAATGTATTCTTGTATTTCCCTTTTTATGTAAATTTTAAATACTTTTTTAGTGCCGGATGTTACAGGATCAATTTCTTGATATGTTTCATGACAAATACTGCTCTGCCGACCAACAAGATAAAATGAAGGTACAGATCATTGAACTATCCCAATCCAACAAGACAGTGGATGAATAAGAATACGAATTCTCCCGACTTTGTGGATATTCGTCATACCAAGTAGCAACAGAAGCAAGGATGTTGAACCGGTTACGAAAAAGACTAATCCTAAGTGTCAGCAACCAATGAGCTGTCTAAAGTGCAAGACATATCTGGAGATGGTCGAGAATTTGAGAGCGAGTATCTAGAGTATGGTGAACAACTTTGTGCAAAACAGATCAATCGTCCTTCTCCACCAAAGAAACAGAGATTCATCAAATTTTTTAGTTCAGGCAAGGCAAAGTCACAACAATCATGTCAGTATAGTTCTCCACTGAAAGCAAAGTCTTATTCGATTAAATGATAACCACGTATGTGTAAGAGGTGCAAGAAATCACACATTGCGTAATGTAATCCCAATGATGTGACATGTTATGTATGTAATAAATTCGGTCCCAGTTGCAAAGAATGCCTAATGAAAGGATTTGGGTACTCAAGGTGCGGTAACCAGGGGCATTTTAATCATCAACGTCCAATGAGAAATAGAAGTCAGGTTCAGTCATCTGCTAGAGGTTCAGTAATGAGAACCACAACTCAACACCGTCTGTTAGAATGAGAGCGTCTCAAATCACAGCTGAGGAAGCAAAGAAAACACCTTATGTTGTTACGAGTATGTTTATTCTAAACTGAACCTTACCCATGTACTTTCTGATTTTGGTGCGAGTCGTTCTTTTATTTAAACAATATTGGAGCGTCAACTATCCAAGTCTCCTCCGAAGCTCTCTGCCGCACTAGATATTGAGACAGCCAACAACCATTTCATTATGGTTAACTCTATCTACAGTAATTATACTCTTCTTGTCAACGACATTGTTTTCAATGTTGACCTTGTTCCTATTCCATTGAAAGAGTTTGACGTTGTCATCGGTTTAGATTGGCTAGTCAAAAATGAGTCTAAGATTGTATTCATTTGGCGAATGATCAATTTAAGTCCCTAGATGGTCGTATATTACAAATCAAGTGTGAAAAATGCGAAGGTGCCCACTGCTTAATTTAATGTTGATAAAGCTTGCAAGTAATTGTCAAAGGGTCATGAATCATTCTTCTAAGACATTATTTTTGGCCATAATTTTGAAGGTAAGAAGATATTAGCATTTGATGTCCCGATCATCTGTGAGTTTTCCAGATGTATTTCTGGATGACATCTGGAGTGCCACTAGAATGCCAAGTCGAGTTTGGTATTGATCTGGTTCCTGGTGTAGCTCCAATTGTTCGTGTTCCATAGAGACTTGCACCTGCACAAATGCAAGATATGTCGAAGCATTTGCAAGATTTTTTACACAAAGGGTTTATCGGACTGAGTTTGTCTCATTGAGTGCAGCAGTTCTATTTTTCAAAAAGGAAGATGGAACCTTCTGTATGTGCATTGAGTACAGGGAAAGTCACTAGCAAGAACAAATACTCTCTGACCAGAATTGTGGATATGTTTGATCAGTTACAATGAGCAAGCTACTTCTTTAAAATTGATCTGTGTTTTAGGTATCATCAATTGAAGGTTAAAGAGAAGGATGTCCCGAAGACAGATTTTTAGGCGAGGTACGATTATTATGAATTTTTGGTAATGGCGTTCGATCAAACCAATGCACCAGTTACGTTCATGGATATCGTGAATCGCATATGCAGACTGATGTAGGACAAGTCAGTTATCATATTCATAGACGATATTTTGATGTATTCAAAGACGGAAGCTGATCATTCTGTTATTTATGAGAGTTGATAGAGTTATTAAAAAAAAGAAAGACTCTCAATGTGATATTCTCAAAGTATGAATTCTAACAAAAACTGGTAAACTTACGTTACAATCTTGAGTAGTTCTTAAGCATCCTTTGTTTCTATAAAAACTAAAAGTCTTACTTTTTTTCTTATATGTTCAGTTCATTGGCCATGTCATATCTTGCGAAGGGAGTTCTGTTAGTCCAGTGAATCTCAAGGTTGTTCAAAAGTGGCAAGCTCCTCGCAATGCTTCTGAGTTTAGAAGTTTCCTTGGATTGGCTAGTTGCTATCGTCGGTTCATAATGGACTTCTCAAATATTTTTGTACTACTTACGATGTTAACACGAAAGAATGCTCCTTTTGTGTTGTCTGACAAGAAGCAAGCAACATTTGCTACTCTGAATCAAAAACTCATTCAAGCGCCAATATTAGACTTACTAGAAGGAATTGAGGACTGTGTAGTCTACAGTGATGCTTCTGGTATTGTTTTAGGATGTGTACTCATAGAAAGGGGTAAAGTCATTGCCTATGCTTCAAGGCAGTTAAGGATTGAGAGAAAAGTGCGCCAATTCATGATATTGAGTTTGTTTCCATAACCTTTGTGTTCAAAATATAGCTCTATACTGACCATAAAATTCTTAGGTACGTGTTTACTCAGAAGGAATTGAACATGAAACGGAGACGGTCCTTGGAACTAATAAATGACTATGACTGCAAGATTCTTTATCATCCTGGCAAGGCAAATGTGGTCACAGATGCATTGAATATAAAGGTGTATCCTGAACAATGTTGCTATGCCCTGACTCTTGTGGTATTCTCTTCTATCTGAAGCCCTGAAGGAAGAGAATCTTCATTCTGAAAATCTTAAAGGGCAACTTCAAATTTTGTCTATGGATCATATGGGATGTTGCGATAAATGTTTTGTTTATGAATGCAATTAGTCCAAGGTTTGTTTTGTAATTTCTTAATACTTGTATGTGTATATAAATAGAATACGGGTATTGTAGCTGTACTTACTTTTTGCACGAATCTAATTAAAATATTCTGAAGTGTACGGATATGTCTTTCTTTGTTTTAGTACTTTCAAGAACAGCTTTGTATTTCCTCTCATCTCATCAATTAAATCATTCGGTTAGTGGTGTTAGATTGTGTTCTTAATTGTTTGAATATAATTGTGATTGTTGTTATTGAAAGTATCAATTGGTATCGGAGCCTAATATGGCTAAATATTTGTGATTTTTGAATCTGAAAATCAGTTTTGAAGAACACTATTACATCGTTCCTTTTGAAAACTAGAAAATCAATTATGGTTTTTGATAGAGTGGATGAAATGAAGTAATTTTTGGATCGAAGGTGTGGATTTTAAAGATGAATAGATTGATATAAGTTTCAGATTTTAACTCCAAACACACAAAAATTAATTTGAGTTTTACTGATTTTTCGAAAACTTTTGTATTCTTAGTGATTTTGTCAAATTTTGGACATTTGATCAGAAATTAGTCAAAGTTTTCTCAAGTGTTTCTGCGTGAAACCGCACACTCGATATTAATTTGAGGTCAATTGGTGCATTTTTTGTTGAAAATTGTGATTTTAAAATGTTTGTACATTCGGTGTGACGACAACAGTCTAGTTTTGTTATTGATAGTATATTGCAATAGATATGGTCTTGTTAATCCAATGGCTTGATAAGTTCATGAGGCTATGAACTTATGGTGATAAGTTCATGAGGCTATGAACTAGGGAGCTACGAACTTAGGGCTGTTAAGTTCATACGAACTTAGCCATGATAAGTTCATACAAACTTATCTGCATGGGCTTGAATCAATATGTTCGTGGGCTTGGGCCGTACACGAACTTAAGAGTTATATCATGAACTTATGTGTGTGAATTAAAGGACATTTGGAGAATCACATTTTCAGAGTTTGTCAGAGCAATTAGACGAACTAGAGAGTGTTTTCAGAGAGTCTAGGAGCAGTACAAACTTGTAGGGTCGGTGTACTATCGGCTAGCATTTTTTTAGCTTCGTGTTTTGCGGGTGATCGATCCGTTAAGCATCTAACGAGGATTCCACACTCGTTGGACGACGTCGCGCCTTGATTCGATCTGTAGATGGTGGACCTAACATAAAAGTGGTTTTTATCAGTTTTTGTTTAAGGTCGGGAACACTAAGTTTGTAGTTTTGACCGAGTTTTGCAAAGAGTAAATCGAGTTTGATAAGTGTATTGACCGAGTTTTATCAAAGAGTTGACCGAGTTTGTTCAATCATTGATCGAGTTTGAACAAACTTCTTTCGAGTTTGATAAACTTTCCTTCAAGATTGATTAAGTGTAATTCAAGTTTGAGTACTTGTCATTAGAGTTTGATTAATCATTCTTCGAGTTTGTTCACAGTTTCATTCGAGTTTAATCAGAAGTTATTCAAGACTTATTGATTTTCATCCGAGTTTCACAAATCCACTGTGTAAGTGAACCAACTTTCATTCGAGTTGACTCATAGTTCATTCAAGTTTGATACTTCATTATTCGAGTTTGATACTTCATTAATCGAGTTTCATACTTCATTAATCGAGTTTCATACTTCATTAATCGAGTTTCATCATTCATTGTTCGAGTTTGTGTACTCTTTCATTCAAGTTTGTTCATATTAACTTCGAGTTTCTTTCACTTGTTCTTAGTGTTCAATTAGAAATCATTCATAATTCCATAACAAGATCTTGGAAATTCAGTATCAACAATACACAATGTCAAAGGACACACTTGCCATGGGTTTAGAAACCAAATCTCCAATTCTATACAGAGGAGAGTATGTTCAATTGAGAGAGAGGTTCTCGAGTTTATTAGTTTTCATGATCGATCTGATGAGATGCTGACCTCATTGAAGGATGGTCCAACAAGATTTTTTGTCACAATTCCAGCAGTACCAAATGAGAATCCCCCAGTTCCTGAATGAACTGAAGAGGTTTCAACTGCTAATCTATCAGAAGCTCAGAAAAGAAGGAAGTTAGGTGACAAGACAGCAAGGAAATTCTTACATCTCTCGATCCCCAATGTTATATACATCAGCCTGACAAACAACACCGCAACATGACAAATTGTTGTGTTAGGGATCCGAATTTCGGATCATTTCAAAATGAATTTTAAGATTAAGTTTTAGGGACTAAACTAATATTGCTTTACTATTGCACTGACTTAACATGATAAACTCTTGTGTTGGTTAACACACATTGATTAAAATAATTGTTGTACAGCCTACTTGTACTGTGTAAGACCCTGTGGTATCATTCCTAGGCATCCATGCTAAGTAAACCACTGTGAGTGATAGATTATTATTCACATTGCTCATTTTATATCAGTTAGCACTGTTACATGATTTATTGTTACCAATGTACACTCGTACTTGACATGCTATAAGCATGTAACCGGCGTTCACTTGAAAGTGCCTCCTTTAGTACATGCTTTCTCTTCATTATGATTATCTCATAATCCGATGTGACCTGAGCTGAGGTTGACAGCAGGCCACTGTCGGGGACTGATCATCCCATATATCTCAATCCAGCCAGGTTAGCACATCCCAGATTGATACTTGAACGGCCAATCCATGTTTTCACTGCATGATGAACACTTGTTATCCGTGCTCTCCGCACGAAGGGTGCAATTCACTGCCCGTATTCACGATTAGTTTGTAAAGATATTTATGTTGAATATGTAATCTGTTATCTCACTAAGCCATAGCTTACCGTTGACTTTCACATGCTTTCAGGCAAAGGAAAAGTAGTAGCTGGGCCTTCTTCTTAGGCATTCATTCAAATTCCCGGTGACCTATAGACGTTATTGGTAACTAAAGATTATGTAGCTTTGGGGCTGGGTATTACTGATGTTTCAAGATGAACAATGATGTTGTAATAGTTAGATTATGACACCATAGACTCATAACCTATCATGCTTTAGTGGTTGATGTACTTGAAACATATTCTATGCTTTTAACTTTAATCATATGTTAATTATATTTTATTATTGGGTTGCTTGTTGATCCTGGACTCTATCTTATATTGCTAAAATGGAGGATGTCTCATCTACGTTCATCCTAGAAGCTACAAAATGTATTTTGATCTTAAAGTCGATTACTGATGGCCCGGAATGAAGAGAGATATATCAGTGCGTATGTTGAAAGTTGCAGAAGTTGTCAGATGGTTAAGGTAGAACATTAGAAGCCCTATGGGAACATGCATCCACTCTCTATACCAGAGTGGAAGTGAGCATGTAAATATGGAAGTGAGAACATTAGAAGTCCTGCACTTCTACAGTTGACATCCATTGTTGTTTTAATCTTTTAGATATTTAAATTATTATTTCTTTAAGACTTTAAGTATTTAACAATTAACATTCATTTACATTTGCTTAATTGTTTTAGTTCAAAAGAAAATATGGATCGTTTTTTGAAAAAAATTACCAAGATCCTAATTTCTATCAAGTGGAAGAACAATTCATATTTCTTCAACAATTCCACGAGTAATTGACAATTCAATTTATGATGAAAGTGATGTTGCATTTGAACAAAAAAGAATTACTCAATGTTTTGGACAATCATGTAATAAATAATAATTCGTTTTCAAAAGATGAAAACTCGTTGGAGAAAAATGTAGAATCTAATTTCTTTTAGTTTGTAACGATTAATGAGTTACAACATTTACGTATTTTTTATTATGTAATCAAGATGAACTGACCGAATTTTTGAGGTATGAAAATTTTATAAAGAATTACGGCGGTGTCATAAAATTCGATCTCTGTTAAAATAATTTTTGGATTCATCACTGCTCGTTACCATACGTGCGACTCTCAAACAGAATTGGACATTGATGTAATGTGAAACTCACAAGTTTTTGACACGATTCAAAATCATTACCATAGAGTTTTTAATAAAAAAAACTCGACAATTTTAATAAATAAGAATTGTAAATATGATTATTTTTATAGTCAACCTTTAAAATATGTAAGATTACAAAATATGTGAAATAAAATTTATTCGTTGTGGTGGATGAAGATATCCACTATGTTTTGGATTGGATGAAGGGTAGCAATCACACGTCCATAATGATGGTGTGACCACAAAGAAAAATGAAAGGAAGTCATGATAGTTGTCTAGGCATGGGATTGATGTTTTCAAAGTTGATTAAAAGGATGTTTAGTTTTGCGTTAGGAAAAGCGTTAGAAAAAGTGCTGCAGCGTTTTGATGACTAATAATCATATTATTGCTGTAATAAAAAGTGTGGCAGAAATTTTAGTCTTTGGATTAGCTTATGCTGTTGGTTATCGCAAAGATTAAATAATCAGGGAGCGTTTGGTTCGCGGATTTCCTGGGATTTGCATTTAAAATCCTGCGTTTGGTTCGCAGATTTCAGTAAGGATTTAAAATCCCAGGATTTATAAAATCCTTCCATTCTTTGTTATTTAAAATCTCAGCCTCCCCCCTAGGATTTTAAATCCCAGTTACATTGCATTTTTCATATTAACAAATTTTTTTCTATAAGATAATGCAAATTCTTTGACAAAATCCTGACAAATGCAAATGATGCATAATGCAAATCCTTTAACAAAATGCAAATCCCAGGAAAAAAATCTGCGAACCAAACGCCACCTCAGTTTTTAAGTGTTTGAATTTGCGTTTTAAACTTTTAAAATTACGAAAAATGATATTTGTATATAACTATAAAATTCATTACTTTAATATATATTTTAGCTTATAGTATAATATTTTTATTTATAAATTATTTATCAATAAACACTTTAAAAAGTTTTATAGTAAAAAACTAATTATTTTACATATAATAATTTATAAGTTGATTTCTAAGCTATAAAACTTCAATTTTAAGAACAAAAAATTATAAGAAAAATACAATAACATAATAAAGAGTAAAAAATACTCAAATTTCAAATGCAAACAACTAAGTTAAACAAAGAAATAACAGAACTAGAAAATAAGAAAAGGGTTATCAGGTTTAGATTAAAAGTGGGGGTAACGTTGTCAATTTACTATTAAAATTAAGTGTTGTATAGTTACAGCAACAAAAATTTGCTTTTGGAAAATAATGATAAACATATTATTAACCGTAAATAAGCAATTATTAAACATTGTTATCCAAATACTTCAAATAACTTATTTGTGGTATGGTAACTTAATAATAAAATAAGCAGCCTTAATACGCAAAACCAAACACCCTCTAATTTTAGTATCCATAGTTCTCAACACTCTAAACAATTGTCTTCATACTTATCTATTTATCTACTATTGATTCATAAAGTAGCCTTTGAAAACTACATATACCCCACACCAAAAAAAAAAGTTAAAAAACACACACACATGTAAATAGAGAAAGAGAACATGGATACTATGATAAATAAAATATTGGTGAAAAGTATGAGAAAGATATTAAATCCAAGAACATATGAAACGTTTTGATTTCAAAGCATCTACTTACACGACGATGCATCTAGTTACACTATAGACATCGAACAAATAAATCAAAAACATAAACATACCCACCTCTCAAATGAAACATAGCGAACCAGAATTCGATTCCAGCAGGTTTTATTCATTCGACGGTGGATGTAGTTTTCCTTCATCTCTGTGGACAATAACAATGCACGATGGACCTTACCCATATTTACTAGCGATGATGGTGGTCGGTGGTCTCGGTCGTTTGCCTGTGGCGAGAGATAGATAGATATTAGGAAAGTATATACGTAACAAATGTGGTTAAATATTTTGATTTTAAATTCCTAATTTACCACTTATAATTAATAATTAAGTTATTCAAAAAATGTCCTTAATGATCCCTTTTGATGTGTTAATGTGCCTTGTGATGCATGTTGGTTTTCATTGAACTTGATATGGATCCGGTATGAAGGATTTTAAAAGAGAAAGAGTGAGAAGCGATCTTGATCACCGATCTAATCTTGTACCGTACACCGGATTAATCCAATATATTCCATAACTTTAGCATCAATATTAATTGAAACTTTCCAAATCCGTATTTTTTTGATTTATTTTCTATTATATATTTTTTAAACTAAAATCTTAGAAGAAGCATCATTGAGACAAGCAACAAAGTCAAGAGGATCTACTAGAAAAAGAGATTGATACAATCAACAATATAGATGAATATGAACACATCGATACATCAATTAATACAATCAGCAATCAACCGATACATGAACCAATACATCAATTTATTTAAATATTCATACAGTCATTTACATAACTAATACATCGATTCAATATACAATAAACCAATAATATAATGCATTGAGGCATTCTTTAGCCTATTGATACTAACTCGATGGACGGACTGTACTATTGTAATGTGACGTCCTCATATTTTGATAGTATAATTAGAATCACCAGGATCATCATACAACCCATTGATAAACATGATAATTAAAATTGAATACTTAAATCAGATTTAAGCAGTTCCACAATAAAGCAATAAGAGTACATGTCTACAGTGATTAAGTCTAACTATTACAACATCATAATTGTTTTGAAAGTAACAAATCCCAGCCCAAAGCTACAACATTTGTGTACCAATAGCTTTTAAGTCTCCGGGATATTGAAATGAAATGCTTAAGTAGAAGGTCCAGCTACACCTTTGCCTTTGCCTGAAAACAATGTGAGTCAACAGTAAGCTAATTTGCTTAGTGAGATAACAGATTATGCAAACAACAAATATTTCTTTACAAGCATTGTGTGTCTACGGGCAGTGTAAGCCACAATGTATGTGAAAACCATGCAGTGCAAGCATGGGGTTGGCAGTTCAAATGCTGATCGGGGATGTGCCGAACCTGACTAGGATAACGAGTGGGATGATAAGTCCCCGACAGTGGCCTACTGTCAGCCCCAGTCCAGGTCGCATCAGATTGTGAAGTAAATAGATGCGCTTTCAAACGGACGGTGGCTACATGTGTGTTACATGTCAAGTACGAGTGTGCATCATAACAACAAATCAATCATGAGTGCCAATTGATGTATATGAACAATGTGAACATGTCATTGAATATGTAAATGTGAATGCAAAGACAATCAATGTTAGAATGATAATCTATTACTCACAGTGGTTAGTACAGTGTGATTTGTCTCTGTATCAATGTGAGTTTTGATAACACCATAATGATCTGTCAAGTAAGTGTAATAGTGAATTTATGTCAGTAATTGCTTAAAACTAAAATTCTGAAAATTAAGTATAATTGGATTTGAATTCGGACCACATCCGAATTTGGATGGTTCGAAATGCAGATGGTCCAAATTGGGTAAGGTCCGAAATGGGGGTGATCCGAAATGACTGTTGGTCCGAACTGGGGTACGGGTCCGAACTCGGATGGATCTGGACCGAGTTCATCAGGTCCGAGTTCATACTTAGTAAATTTCCAGATTTTCCAGATTACACTTTTTGACCATTTTTGCATGATTCAGTAGGTATAATTGCAAATATGAACTTAATGTATCCTTTTAACTTATAACATAACACTTATGTACCAAAATAACCTATTTGTGTTACTTTTTCATCATGTCTTCGATGAACACACACACTAACACACACACTTATCTCAAAATCATACTTAGACTTCGAATCTGATTCTGAAATTTAGTATGTAACATCCTTACTACTCGATTTTAACATAACAACATAAATCTATTACATGCATTAAGAATCAGAACCAAAATCCTATGATTCGGTTTTTATAAAAACCGAACCAAAAACTCCAAAATTTGCAAGATTGGGTGAATCTTACCTCAAAATGTTTGTTGTAATGTTTATAGTTCCTTTCAATAAGCTTGATTCCTGATTTGTGGTACTTGAATCCAACGAATTTCAGATTTTTGATGATGAAAGTGTGGGTTTTTTTTAGAGAGAGAGAGTGAGAGATCGAGAGAGTGTAGAGAGAGAGAGATGATGAAAAATGAAGGAGTTTCTATCTTTTTATTTGTCACTTTTACCTATTTCCACATTATACCCCTCAACTTCGTATTTTCTTATTTAAACCGATATTATGATCGAAATTAGCTTAAATTGATATAATGATCCACTAATACAATAATTGAGTCCTTAAAATTGTAAATTACAAATAATTGAAAAGTAGAGATGTTACTGCATGGGCTCCACCACGCCTATAC
This sequence comes from Centrapalus pauciflorus, assembly GCA_020465985.1. Taxonomy (NCBI): domain Eukaryota; kingdom Viridiplantae; phylum Streptophyta; class Magnoliopsida; order Asterales; family Asteraceae; genus Centrapalus; species Centrapalus pauciflorus. The sequence continues at coordinate 183,802 of JAANYP010000063.1, read as the reverse complement.
TTCGTCCGCGAAGTCATGCTACGCTAAACAGACTTGGGTACTTAGTCTTCATATCTTCTTCCGATTCCTAAGTGTGATTAGCTCCCTTATGATGCTTCCACTTGACCAGCACCATCTTGATTTCTTTATTCCGAAGTTTCTTGACTTTTGTTTCCAAAATGCACTCCGGCTCATCAACGAACCTTAGTCGTTCGTCAACTTTAATTTCTGAATGATCAGTCCATGGTTCTATTTCGGGCACCAGACTCTTTCCTAAGTAACCAACATGGAAGACCGGGTGAACACCTGACAATTCCTCCGGCAAGTCCAAATGATAGGACTAATTCCCAACTTTTTCAATGATGCGAAAGGGTCCTACAAACCGAGGAGATAGCTTTCCTCGCTTAACAAATCTTGTAACACCTTTCATTGGGGATACCTTCAAATACACCCAATCATCCTTCTGAAATTCTATCGCTTTGTGTCGGCGATCGTGATAGTTATTTTGTCGATCTTGTGCCGTTTTCATGTATTGTCGAATGAGTTGTATCTTTTCATTGGTCTCTTGTAGCAAAGCTGGTCCTGAGATAGGAGTTTCTCCTATTTCCCTCCAACAAGTTGGAGTCCTACACTTTCTTCCGTACAAAAACTTGAATGGTGCCATTTTGATTGTGGAATGGTAACTATTATTGTAGGAGAATTCCACCAATGGGAGGTGATCGTCCCAGTTACCACCCAAATCCATGACACATGCTCTGAGCATGTCTTCTAGAGTCAGAATAGTTCTTTCACTCTGCCCGTCAGATTGAGGTCTGTAAGCAGTACTCATTGCGATACGAGTACCAAGACAGTTTTGCAGAGCAGCCCAGAAGTTAGAAATGAATCTACTATCTCAGTCAGAGACAATAGACTTAGGCACACCATGTCTAATGATGATTTCGTTCAAGTAGATATGGCAAGATGGTCCAGTGAATAGGTTTCCCGAATGGGAATGAAGTGAGCAGATTTTGTTAATCGGTCAACGATGACCCAAATGGCATCATTTTGACGACGAGTCTTGGGTAGCTTTGTTATGAAATCCATAGTAATATGGTCCCACTTCCATTCTGGGATAGGAAGAGGTTGCATACTACCATAGGTTTGTTGGTGCTCCGCTTTGACTAGACGACAAGTTCTGCACTTTTCCACGTATTGACCAACATCTCTTTTCAACCCTTGCCACCAGAAAATCCGCTTTCAGGTCGTTGTACATTTTTGTGCTTCCAGGGTGAATTGAGAATTTGGATTGGTGATCTTCTTCAAGAATTACTTCTCGCATGTTCCCGAACTTAGGAACCCATATTCGTCGTAAATACATTTAAGTCCAGTTCCATCATCTTGCATTAATGGCAACTGAATTCTCATATTTTCGTCCTTTACATTCTCCTCTTTTAGAGCCTGCAGTTGAGCAGCTCTTACATTATCGATAATGGTTGACGTCTGCATTGCGGAAGTGAAGGCATAACAGTACGCCTTGCAATATGCTTTCCTACTTAGGGCATCAGCCACCACGTTGGCTTTTCCTGGATGGTATAAGATCTCGCAGTCGTAATCTTTGATCAGCTCCATTGACCTTCTTTGCCTCATATTCAAGTCCTTCTAACTGAATATATACTTAAAACTTTTGTGGTCGGCGTAGAGCTGACACTTGGTTCCATACAAGTAATGCCTCCAAAGTTTGAGAGCGAAAGTCACAGCAGTTAGCTCTAGATCATGAGTAGAGTAAACTTTCTCATGTGGATTGAGTTGCCTAGAAGCATATGCTATGACATTTCCTCTTTGCATCAGCACTGCTCCCAAACCCATGCCTGATGCATCTGTGTAGACTACAAAGTCCTCGTTCCCTTCAGGCAGGACTAAAACTGGTGCTTCACTTAGTAACTTCTTCAGATTATCAAAGGGAGCTTGTTGTTCTTCTTTCCAAAAGAAAGTTGCATTCTTGCGAGTCAACTTGGTAAGAGGAACGACGATTTTGGAGAAGTCCTTGATGAATCGGCGGTAATAACCAGCCAATCCCAGAAAGCTACGAATTTCTGAGGCATTGTGAGGTGATTCCCAGTTCTGGATAGCCTCGATCTTTGCGGGATCAACAGCAATCCCAGCACCAGATATCACGTGCCCCAAGAATTGGATCTAAATTTAATATTAAGTAAGTACAAGTTAACAAAGAGTTTATGATTGAGTATAAGGATCATGAAACTGTTCCGAATGTTGAGACCTACCTGCCTCAACCAGAATTCACATTTCGAGAATTTGGCATAAAGTCGCTCTTTGCGCAGCAACTCTAGCAATTCTCTCAGATGTGTAGCATGATCCTCTTTGGTCTTTGAATAGATGAGAATGTCATTGATGAACACGATGACCGATTTGTCGAGCATTGGCTGGCAGACTCTGTTCACGAGGTCCATGAAAGCAGCCGGCGCATTTGTAAGACCGAATGTCATTACTAGAAACTCTTAGTGTCCGTAACGAGTTCTGAAAGTCGTCTTTGGAATGTCATCTGGGTGTACTTTGAGCTGATGATAACCCGAACGAAGATCAATCTTCGAGAAGTAGCTTGCGCCTTGTAACTGGTCGAAGAGATCATCAATCCGGGGCAACGAGTATTTGTTTTTAATTGTGACTTTGTTGAGTTCGCGGTAATCGATGCATATACGCAATGTGCCATCTTTCTTTTGATAAACAGAACAGGAGCGCCCCATGGAGATGAACTTGGGCGGATAAAGCCTTTGTCAAGTAGCTCCTGTAACTGCTTCATCATTTCCTGCATTTCTGCAGGAGATAAACGGTACGGAGCCTTTGCTATTGGAGCAGCTCCAGGAATGAGATCAATGCAGAATTCCACTTGGCGATCAGGTGGCAATCCCGAGACATCTTCTGGAAAGACATCTGGAAACTCAGAAACGACTGGAATGGTGGAAGGAGATTGAACTTCAGCCTTGCATCGATGGCGTAGGCTAAGGAAGCTGAACAACCCTTAGCAACGTGCTTTCGGGCTTTTGCAATTGAAATGAGGCATAAGTCGCCTTTGTGTCTGTCACCATAAATGCAAATGTCTCGGCCCTCGGGAGTGGTAATCTTGATCATTCTTTTCTTACAAACAATTTTGGCCTCATTGTCAACCAACCAATCCATACCTACTATAACATCAAACTCCCCGAACTTAATGGGAATTAGATCTATATTGAATACTACGTCTTCTACAAGTAATGTGCAATTCCTATATACTTTGTCTGCCTTAACTAACATGTTGCTAGCAGTCTCAATATCAAGTACAAATTGCAGTTTGGATGTAGGCATATTAAATTGACGAGCAAATGAAGTGGAGACAAACGAACGGTTGGCTCCGGAATCAAACAAGATGCGTGCGGGAATTGAATTTACAAAGAACGTACCAGTGACCACCTCCGGGTCATCTTTTGCTTCTTCAGTAGAGATTTTGAATGCCCTTGTTGGAGACCTCTGAGATTGATCCATGCGAGCAGTGGAAGCTGCAAAAGATCTTGCCGTTAATTGTTGTACACTCTGATCTCGTGGGGGTTTCGGGCAGTCCCTTGCAAAATGGCCAAGTCTGTGGCAGTTGTTGCACGCATCGTCTTTTCTAGGACAAAGCTCCCAGTGATGGCCTTTCTGCCCACAACGGAAGCAATACATGTCTTGAGTCTTGCACTCCCCAGAGTGTGCTTTCCTGTATCGCCTGCAGTCTCTCAATTCTGAACTGGCCGAAAAGGCCTTTGCCTTCTTGGGTGATGAAGATGGTTGATTTGATTGAGGAGAGAATCGGGATGATCCAGACACCCGCTGCCTTTTTGGCGGCGACAGTTGAGTCGGTGCAGCGGCAGTTGAACTGATGACATATCCTGATAATAAGACGATTTGCTCCACATTTCGAGCAGCCTCCAGTAAACCAGCAAAAGTTGTATACCGAACCCCACTCATGGTTCGGCGTGTCTCATAATCTAATCAGGCCTCAAACCGGGCTATCTTTCTCTCTTCTGTATCCCTTGATGGGGTGCGAACAGACTTAGACGGGTGAACTCGACGACATATTGTGTAACCGTCTTTGTTCCTTGGGTTAGGTTCAGAAATTTCTCCTCTAGACGGCGCTTCTCATCTGCAGGATAGTATTGCAGAGAGAATACTTCCTTAAATTCACTCCAGGACATGTGTTACACTACCTCCATTGTCAACACATGTGTCATTGCATCCCACGACATAACTGCGTCCCTTGCAAACATAGCGGTTGCAAACCGGACCATGTCCTTTTCAGCGCAGTCGCTGATTCTCAAAGTTCGTTCGGTGGTGGTGATCCACTCCAGTGCAAATGACTGAGCCTGCTCAGCCATTCTTTTGGATTGTAGCTCATTGTTTTGTTCCATGTGAGCTTGCATCATCTGGAACATCGATTGAGGAGTCATATCATCTCCTGACATGTTCTGAAATATAACAATTTATATTTAGAACATTTATTTGTAAGTCCTAAGTGTTTACAGTTACCCTTTATTGTCCCCGTGTGCATGTCAATCCTATCTTAGTTCGGATCATTTCCTAGGAGTCCATTCTAATATCATAACCTAAGTTTGAGTCCAAGTCCTCGCGGACACTTGAAACCTCAAACTAATGCTCTGATACCAAACTCTGTGACGTCCACTTATTTTGATAGTATATTTAGAATCACTAGGATCATCATACAACCATTGATAAACATGATAATTAAAATTGAATACTTAAATCAGAGTTAAGCAGTTCCACACTAAAGCAATAAGAGTACATGTCTACAGTGATTAAGTCTAACTATTACAACATCATAATTGTTTCGAAAGTAACAAATCCCAGCCCAAAGCTACAACATCTGTGTACCAATAGCTTCTAAGTCTCCGGGATATTGAAATGAAATTCTTATGTAGAAGGTCCAGCTACACCTTTGCCTTTTCCTGAAAACAATGTGAGTCAACAGTAAGCTAATTTGCTTAGTGAGCTAACAGATTATGCAAACAACAAATATTTCTTTACAAGCATTGTGTGACTACGGGCAGTGTAAGCCCCAGTGTATGTGAAAACCATGCAGTTCAACCATGGGGTTGGCAGTTCAAATGCTGATCCGGGATGTGCCGAACCTGACCAGGATAACGAGTGGGATGATCAGTCCCCGACAGTGGCCTGCTGTCAGCCCCAGTCCAGGTCGCATCAGATTGTGAAGTAATGATCATGCAGTGCAAGCATGATGTAAATAGATGCAGTTTCAAACGAACGCTGGCTACATGTGTGTTACATGTCAAGTACGAGTGTGCATCATAACAACAAATCAATCATGAGTGCCAATTGATGTATATGAACAATGTGAACATGCCATTGAATATGTAAACGTGAATGCAAAGACAATAAATGTTAGAATGATAATCTATTACTCACAGTGGTTGGTACAGTGTGATTTGTCTATGTATCAATGTGGGTTTTGATAACACCACAATGATCTGTCAAGTAAGTGTAATAGTGAATTTATGTCAGTAATTGCTTAAAACTTAAATTCTGAAAATTAAGTATAATTGGCTTTGAATTTGGACCACATCTGAATTCGGATGGTCCGAAATGCAGATGGACAGAATTGGGTAAGGTCCGAAATGGGGGTGATCCGAAATGACTGTTGGTCCGAACTGGGGTACGGGTCCGAACTCGGATGGATCCAGACCGAGTTCATCAGGTCCGAGTTCATACTTAGTAAATTTCCAGATTTTCCAGATTACACTTTTTGACTATTTTTGCATGATTCAGTAGGTATAATTGCAAATATGAACTTAATGTACCCTTTTAACTTATAAGATAACACTTATGTACCAAAATAACCCATTTGTGTTACTTTTTCATCATGTCTTCGATGAACACACACACTAACACACACACTTGTCTCAAAATCATACTTAGACTTCGAATCTGATTCTGAAATTTAGTATGTAACATCCTTACTACTCGATTTTAACATAGCAACATAAATCTATAACATGCATTAAGAATCAGAACTAAAATCCTATGATTCGGTTTTTATAAAAACCGAACCAAAAACTCCAAAATTTGCAAGATTGGATGAATCTTACTTCAAAATGTTTGTTGTAATGTTTATAGTTCCTTTCAATAAGCTTGAATCCCGATTTGTGCTACTTGAATCCAACGAATTTCAGATTTTTGATGCTGAAAGTGTGGGTTTTTTTTAGAGAGAGAGAGTGAGAGATCGAGAGAGTGTAAAGAGAGAGAGAGAGATGATGATGAAAAATGAAGGAGTTTGCTTCTTTTTATTTGTCACTTTTACCTATTTGCACATTATACCCCTCAACTTCGTATTTTCTTATTTAAACCGATATTATGATCGAAATTAGCTTAAATTGATATAATGATCCATTAATACAATAATTGAGTCCTTAAAATTGTAAATTACAAATAATTGAAAAGTAGGGATGTTTCATGTATCGAAAGTATAATCATTTTTACATAACCGATACATCGTTTTGAATATTGATACAATCATTTGTGTGACACAATTGATACATCGATTCAATGTACATTAATCTAATAGTAATACATTGATCCCCTCTTTAGCCTATCAAAGCTAACTTGACACACCATATCTTTAGATATTGTATCAATAACTTAATCAATTTGAAACAATTAATACATCTATTTAAACGTTGATACAATCATTTACACAAATGATATATCGATTCAATATACCATTATTAACAATACAAAATCCATAGCATGATTTTATTATTTTAATTTCTTATTAATGTTCCATGTTCAAATTTTAAAAACTTCTACTGAAACCTTATGCAAAAAACCAACAAACTTTCACGTTTTTTTGATTAAGTCCCTATACCAAAATTGTTGCCTTTTAAGTCCCTAACCGGCTAATTATTATACAAATCGTTTTTTAAAGCCAGTAACATGATGAGTTGGCATACAGATGGCAAAATAAAATCTAACTTTGCTTGCTTACTTTGAAGTATATGTTGATAAATAACATCTTTAACCTAGTATTGTTACTTCTTGAGAAACCAAGAATAGGAAACACAAAAGAGGACGAGGAACTAGAAGACGATGTCTTTGTTAAATCGTCTAACTTAATAATATCAGCACTCACAATAATAATATATCTCAATAATCAAAACAATAAGAATATAATTCTCAATTGTTGTTTCAGAAATCGAGAGAGAATGTAAAGAAGAAAGGCGGCCGTATATTGATATTGCAAATAAGACAAAACTTGGGGGAAACCTAGGAGGGTTTCTCTTAAATATTAATTCAGGTTTGAGGAGTTTACACTCTATACCCCTCAACTTTTAATTACAATAAATAACTTACAACGGAAATAAATAACATTACATGGAAATAAATTAAACTAACTATTTCAAAATAAAACTCCACATGATCAAAATTTGTAATCTAACAATCTCTTCCTTTTTGATCATTGTGGAGGGTGACAGGCATGCTCTGCAGATTCTCGAAGGCCAAGGATGACATCAAATCTTTTAATCACTTGCTTGGTGTGCAGCCTGTCATTGATACGTTCTACTGCACTGAGTAGATCCTAAATCTCTTTAGGCATCATTTTGAGTTCAAAAATTGTTTGGGCATCATTTTCTTGGAGTCTCTTGTTAATCTTTGCTCTTACTAGACGAAGCGTGCCATTAGAGTAATAGGGTAGCTCCTCAGAGCGCATGAACCTTTTCTGTCCATTTTTATTCTGAAATATCACTCCTTGTAGACCTCTCATGAAAACTTTATATCTCGGATGTTGATCTAAGCCAAAGAAGTCTTGATTCAGAGACTTGAGACCGACCTTGACCATAAAGCTTTCGATGCCCATCTGGAAGTCTTTTAAGCACATAACTATCGATTGTCGTTTCATGCTTCTAGTCAAGGCTGCCAGTGTAGTGATATGGCTTAGTCTCCCCTTCTCTCTGTTTTTAAGTTTATCGTGCATTGTTTCGACGTCAATGGGGTTCAAAGTTGGTGGATTTAACGAGAACGGATATGATATATATTTTTTATTTTTCGTAAAAAAAATTTTACCCAGACCACGATGCAATATATCATGGTGAGATCATGAGATCATTCGATATCGAATGAACACTTTGATATCGTATATTTAACGTCAATCCAACATTGCATATACGTTCATTACTAACAGAGCCAAAATAATAGTCACAATTAGTAGTCAAAGTTGGTGGATTTAACGAGAACGGTTATGATATATAATTTTTTATTTTTCGTAAAAAAATTTTTACCCAGACCACGATGCAATATATCATGGTGAGATCATGAGATCATTCGATATCGAATGAACACTTTGATACCGTATATTTAACGTCGATGCAACACTACATATACGTTCATTATTAACAGAGATAAATAATAGTCAAAATTAGTAGTCAAAGTTGGTGGATTTAACGAGAACGGTCATGAATATATTTTTTTGAAAAAAAATTTACGTGTTTATTTTTCGTAAATTTTTTTTACCCATACGACCATTCGATGTCGAATGAACACTTTGATATCGTATATTTAACGTCGATGCAACACTGCATGTCCATTATATATTAAAAGAGTAAAAAAAAAGTCAAAGTGGACAGTCAAACTTGGTAGGCTGCTATTAATTCAATGTTAATTGTATAATTACCATCTTATCCCTAGTGTTATATTATAATCTAATGGTTTAGATTGGTTCTATGGTTCTGCACTAAATTAAGGTTCTGCAATGATCCCAACCCTATATATATATATATATATATATATATATATATATATATATATATATATATATATATATATATATATATATATATATATGTATGTATGTATGTATGTATTCTAGCTTTTTAAAGTTTTTTCGGCCTACTTTGAGGCTATTTTTGACCAAGCTCGAAAACGATTTGGGCTTTGGTTTTCATAGTCATAAAACTACTATATACAAAGAATTTTTCAAGTTAAGAACGGTCATTTTTCGAGGTGTTTAGTTTGTGGAAAAAGCTCGTTAAAAACCCTACGTTGGCCATTTTTGAGCTGTCAAACTTTCGGGCTCCCAAATAATATTTGAGGGTTCAAAACTCTATATTAAATTATGAAAACCTCTAGCTTTTTAATTAATACATAGATCTAACTTTTGAAATAAGAATCAACTCATTTCTTTAAGTTATGAATTAGTTATGAGTTTCCAAAGTCGACATAATATTTTTGCCGAAAATCCGCATTTCATAACCTTGAAACAACTTGTGATCTTTTTTATTTATTCAAAAACCATATGTATAAAAGGCTATAAAATACATTTATATAAATTGATTTCATATTATTTATACTTACATTATGTGTTTATATATTTATAAACACATTTGAAGAAAACAAACTTAAAAACAAAACTAGTGATTTATAAACTTGAGTTTTTATGAAACTTGTTGTTGTTGGTGATTATATATATTATGCGAGACTTATATAAACATAAATATAAGAGGTTATAAGTTAGTATATACTTATTTTGGAGTATTAGAAGTATTCAAATGAGAAGAAGAATTGTTCTTGAACTAGATTCACCAAAACTTCCTTGGAAATACTTGAAGAATCAAAATGAAAGAACTTTGGTGTTCTTGGGAGGCCTTGGCCGATTTTTGGAAGAGAGAAAGGAGAAGGATTTTGCTCTTGCAATTGTGTGTAAATGAAGTGAAAGAGTTCTCTATTTATAGAGTAGTTTGAGTCTTGCAAATGATGAAAGAAAAAAAGTGATGTTTAATACTTTACCAACATGTTGGAAAAATAGAAAAAGTGTTGAATTCTTTTCAATATTTATAATGAAAGTCAAAGGGGACACAAAAGTGTGTTCCCCTTTTGTGTTGGCTGATTTTTATGGTATAAAAATGATGTATTTTGGTTTTTATATTTTTGTATAAAAGTATTTAGAATGTATTCTTGTATTTTCCTTTTTATATAAAATCATAAATACCTTTGAATTTTTTTGTTTAATGAATTGATTTAGTCTTGCATAATTAATGTTAAGTAAGTTTGTTAATGCATAATTAGTGTTACTAATCATAATTTAATTTTGTACTTGTTTGAATTAATCCATCATATCGCAAATCAATCGTACTAATTAATTTGTCGATTTATCGCACCGATTAAACTGTTTTTAATTGACTTGAATTTCCTTATGAACTTTGTTAATCACGTTGATTAATTGTTAATGATCACTGATTAGGTTATAACTTGCTAATAAATATTGATTAGGTCATAGTTGCTAACCTGGTTTTGTGTCGGATGTTACAACGTGTCAGTCTGCTGGGTTTCCTACATGTGCTACAAAATTCCATGAGTTGGATTAGGTTTTGAACAAGACGTCATGGACCCAGTGACGCATGCACCTAACCCCCCCATAGCTACTCAGTTGTCTTTTAAAAGACTTCTATTTCAAATAACACGGAGTTATATCACATACTCTATCGAAATATCATTTGGATATTGTTGATATTGAAACAAGGATGACATCCTCTCCAGTCTCCCGACTTCAGTTGACGCACTTTGAGTCTAGAGCTTAATGTTATACATTTCTAGGACACATATAGTCTATAGTCTACGTGTCTATAAACAGCTTGTCTACCGAGACAAAGCCGGAACAAATATGAGTGATTCTTTCATGATAAAGGATTTCTCGATGATTATTTGGAAATCCTACCGGTGTTAATGTCACGCCAGCGCTGAACATAGGTCACATAGACTTAGTCTATTGTGCAAACAGAACTCCTATGTGGATCTGGATTGTTACTTACAAATGAATTTGTTTCATTTTCTTATTTTTAGGTTGCAAAGCCATGAACTTCACTGTAATATCCTTTTGGTCCTGAATATCTTGTAATGAGGGAGAGTTTATTGTTTTGAGGGGGTGAGAAATATTTTGATGTAAATGTTTATATTTTGTTATTGAGGGGGAGAGTTACCGATTGAGTTTGTAACATGAGAGAGATAAGTGCTTTTATGTCTTTAATGTTCTTAAATGTAATATTTTCATTCTGAGTCTATAATCATCTGTTTCAACAAAGATAGAAGATTTGAAGTGTTGGGAAATAATCTAACTACGTCAAGCTGTTAGTTATGATTTCTCAAGCTGTTAGTAGTATTTCTTTGTAATTACAACGTTCGAGCTGCAAGTTCAATAAACTCGAGCAGCTAGTTCAAAAGTTTAAGCTGCCAGAGTCAAAGTTCAAGCTGCTCAACAGATAGATAACCTAAAGTGCTAAAATTCAGGAAGTGATAAAGATTTCAAGATTTGAAGATCTTTCAAGCATATCTACTACAAGAGAAATCACAGTTCGTCAAGAAAATAAATCAGAAGGCTATAATTATAGATAGATAGGGTGTTTCTAATGTAATCGTGGTGCTTAATTTTTTCATATCGTAATTGCATTCTGATATAAGTTTCTAAACCCTCTAAGGTTGAAAAACCCTAAGAGCAGTTTGTGTTCTTCGTCTAATCAAACAGATTAGAGGTGATTGTAATCACAGATTTGACAATATAAAGGTTTTGATATTAATTGTGTTTATTTGATTATCTAATCTTTATTATTTGAAAGTTTTCCTAAAACAATTAAGTGTTATTCCGCAATCTTCTTAATTGGATTTTGATTCAAAACAAGGTTAGTGGTTTAACTCTGATCTATTAAAACCAGTTAATCTTAGGTGATTTTGATCTTGACAAGTGGTATCAGAGCCACATGTTCTGTCTTGTTTTATTCTTTATTTTCAAAGTCAGAAACTTTCATGTTTTAAATTTTTTTTTTTTTTACAATGGAGTTTGATAGTAGCAATAGTGGATCTGGGCAAGGACTTAAAGTGCCTATGCTCAAACCCACTGAGTTCGAGATGTGGAAACTCAGGATTCAACAGCACATTCAATCTATTGATTATGCCTTATGGGAAGCTGTTGAAAATCCTCCTGCGGTTGATCCTGAACTAGATGCTGAAGGCAAACCAAAAAGAACACCTCCAAAAACTGAGATTGAAGGAATGGATAGAATGAATGAAGTTAAAGCTCTTACTATTTTACAAATAGCTATCCATAATGCTTATCAACATCAGTTTAAAAAATTTTATACTGCTCATTCTCTTTGGCTTGCTTTAAAGAAAAGATTTGCTGGCAATGCTAGCACAAAAAGAAACCAAAAGGATCTCTTAAAACAGCAGTATGAAATTTTTCTGGTGGAAAGAATGAAAACCTTACTCAAATCTTTGAGAGGTTTAATAAACTGATAGGTGAGTTGGAGAGTGCAAAGGTCAGCCTGGATCAAGATGAAGTAAACAGAAAATTCCTCAGATCTCTTGGTGAAGAATGGACAGTATCTGCTGCACAATGAAGAACAAAGGACACTCTAGATGAAATAGAGTTGGATGATCTCTACAACAGTCTGAGAGTGTTTGAATCTAAAATTGAAAATAAAATGAAACTCTGTTCTTATAATCAAAACACTGCTCTGCTGTCATCAGCATTAAATGATAAATCAAACTGTTGTGATTCTTTTCCAGGAAATGATGGCAACTCTTTTGAAGTTCATTATGAGGCATTTGTTGCAAGTGATGGACTTTTTGCTCTTAATGCTGGAGATCTGGAACAAAACCATCCAGATGATCTAGAAGAGATGGACTTAAAATGGCAACATGCCATGTTGACTATGAGGGCCAAACGATTTCTTAAAAGAACTGGCAGAACAAACTTTCAACCCAGAACAGAAGGCAAGCCAGCATTTGACAAATCAAAGGCTGAGTGCTTCAAATGTCACAGGCTTGGTCACTTTGCTAGAGAGTGTAGATCACAAGGTCAACAGCCACCAAGATCCCAACAAACCAGTCAAATACGATCTTCACAAGTCATTGTTTCTCAAGAAGACAATGTTTTTGACTGGAGTGATAAAACAGAAGAGGAGTTTCAGAATCAAGCTCTTATGGCAGAAACTACACCTGTCACTTCCACTGAACTACCATCTGAGGTAAATGCTAAACTCTGCTATCAAGCTTGCAAAAATATGGTTTAGAAGTACAGAGATCATAATGAAAGCATGTGTAAAACTCTAGCTAAGATGGAAGAGAGGAGATATGAGTATATGCAGGCAATAGAGGATCTTGAAAAATAGATTAATGACTATAAGGACAATGAGATTCAGATAGGACATGATAGAACATATCATGAGTGGGAGAAAAAGGAGCTAAAGAGAAAATAGAGATCCTTAATAAGAAATTAAATGAGGTTGAACAGAAGGTGTCAGAAGCTCACAAGAAAGTAGAATCTATAAACATAGACTTGGGAAGCTTCAAGATGGCCAGTCAAAAGCTAGAACACCTAACGGAAGTCCAATTTAAAGATAGGGTAAAATCTCTACTCAATCCCAAGGAAAGAAAGGATATAAGGCTACTCAACCTCCATATAACAATAAATACATTCACCCTATAAGTGAAGTTGCTGATAGGCTTGTGAATGAACCATTAGATGAGAAAATGAAAACTGTAGATCCTATCCTTGAAGATAAACCTGAATCTGAAGAAGAGTTGGTTGCTAATGAAGGTAGTAATAGCCAGGAAGCAGGGAGTAATTCCAAAAGCATGAGTGAACCCATAGACCTTTCTGTTTGCAACTCTATCAGACTCAGCAGCCGGAGGGAAGACCCTAACAGTTTGAATGGAAAAAGAAGATGAGTGAATGCAATCATGCTTTATATGTTTCTGTACATTCTAACTGTAATATTGCATATTCTTCCAAAACATATAAAAAGGGTAAAACTGTTCCAGTATTCACATGCCAAAAGCATGGTGTCCAAAAGTTTCCCACACAACAGTAGGAAAAAACAAGAATCACTTATGGTCACACAAAACCGGTTCCCCTATCAAAACAATCGATGTTTCCACTGTGGCAGGAAAAACCATTTGTTCAAGCACTGTTTATATAAACCACCTGTTGCAAAACAGACTGTGTTTCAAAAACATGCCATTTCACAAAACTCAAAAGTTTCAAAGGCCTTAAAACCTGTCACCCCAGTTCCAAAGAAGAGAGTTGATCACAGGTCCATAAAAGTCAACAAAAGGCTGCCTGTAAACCAAAAACAAGCTTTAATGAAATCTAAATTAAGCATGAAAAAGGCATGGTGTTTCAAAGGCAAAAACACAGCTGAAACTGCTAATGCAAAAGTTGAAACTGTTAAGTCAAAAATTGGAACTGGCAGTGCAAATTCTGAAACTGCTGGCACTCAACATCCAGTTCCAACTGCTAAGTCAAAAACTGGAACTGGCAGTGGATCATCTGAGTCTGTTAAAGAAAAAGTTGGAAAGAACACTTGGAAACCTCATGTCATAACTAAATACTCCACTAAGAATCCACCAATGGATCTCACTAAGTTTAAAAAGACAAAAACATTATTTAGTTATGTCAATGCACAAGGACAACCCAAAACCAACTTGGTTTGGGTTTACTCCACTACTAACTGAGCTTTTTCTTGTGCAGGGCAACCACAGGAACCAACATAAGACAAGATGGCATATCGACAATGGATGCTCTAGGCACATGACAGGCAACTCTGAATGGTTGTCAAATTTCAAAAGCATTGAAGGAGGATTTGTTGCATTTGGTGGAAATTCCAAAGGAGGTAAGGTAACAGGTAAGGGTACTGTCAAAGCAGGCAATATGATATTTAATGATGTACTGTATGTTGAACAGCAGAAGTATAATTTATTAAGTGTGTCTCAAGTATGTGACAAACAAAACATTGTTTTGTTCATAGACTCTGAATGCATTGTCCTATCAAAAGATTTTGAAATACCTGAAATCTTGTTTTACTTAGAACACCAAGAAAGGCTGAGGAAGGATTCTTTGTAGGATACTCTACCCAAAGCAAAGCCTATAGGGTCTATAACAGTGTATCTAAAACCATTGAAGAAAGTGCAAATGTTGAATTTAATGAAAATACTGCAAATGTCAAAGGCACTGGTCCTGATTGGTTGTTTGATTTAGATTCACTAACAAATTCTCTGAGCTTTGTTGAGTATTCTGCAGGAGTAGTTGGTAACAATGTTGAAACTGCCAGAACAAATTCTCATGCTATCAACACAACCATTCAAGCTGTTGGCACAAAGTTTCCAACTATTGAAGGTTCTGATAAATGGGATGAGTATACCATTCTACCACTTCTTACTTGTGACCCACCTGGGGTCCTGACTGACCAACAAGACATTCATACAGAGTTTAAAGTGCAAATCCCAAGTCCTGAAGTAACAACTCCAACCAATAGAGAAATAGTCCCATCTCCAGATCAAACTGTTACTGCAGCAGAATCTTCAAGTGGTGCAGAAGGAGATAATATCAATCTCGGAAGCTCTTTTCATATAGAAAGTGAACCTACACTCAGGGTTCACAAATATCATCCTCTTAACCAGATCATGGGAGATCCATGCACTCCTGTGCAGACAAGGACAATGATTCACAAGGAATCAACTGCTTCTGAATCAGTAGTTCCTAAATTCAGTCAAGCTGCCTTTGAACATGCATGCTTTATGTCACAACTAGAACCAAAGAAGGCATCTGAGGCTCTGAAGGGTCCATCTTGCATTGACGCCATGCAAGAAGAGCTTTTGCAATTCAAGATTCAGAATGTATGGACACTGGTGGAGTTGCCTAAAAAAAGAGGGCAATTGGTACAAGATGGGTTTTCAGAAATAAAAAGGATGAGAGAGGTGTAGTGATCAAAAGCAAAGCAAGGCTGGTAGCTCAACGTTATACTCAAGAAGAAGAAATAGACTATGATGATGTCTTTGCTCCAGTAGCAAGGATTGAAGCCATCAGACTGTTCCTAGCCTATGCCAGCTACAAAGGGTTCAAGGTGTATCAAATGGATGTAAAATCTGCATTCCTATATGGTACAATTGAAGAAGAAGTATATGTGTGTCAACCTCCTGGGTTTGAAGACTATATGTATCCAGACAGAGTCTATAAGTTAGACAAAGCACTCTATGGGCTTCACCAAGCTCCTAGAGCATGGTATGACACTTTCTCTTCCTATCTACTTCAGAATGGTTTCAAGAGAGGTACTCTGGACAAGACACTGTTCACAAAGTCTATCAAATCAGAGATCTTCTTATTCAAATCTGTGTTGATGACATCATCGTTGGATCAACAAATGACATCCTTTGCAAGGAATTTGAGACTCTGATGCACAAAAAGTTTCAAATGCGTTCAATGGGAGAACTAACTTTCTATCTAGGATTGCAGGTCAAGCAGAAGCCCACTGGACTTTTCATCAGCCTATCAAAGTATGTGAATGATACTCTAGAAAAGTTTGGATACAAGGACACCAAGGTTGCCAGCACACCAATGGACACCCATAAACAACTTGATGCACATAAAGAAGGAGTGGATGTGGATATTCATTTGTACAGATCCTTGATAGGTTCACTAATGTATCTCACAGCTTCTAGACCTGATATAATGTTTGTTGTTTGTGTTTGTGTCAGGTTCCAATGTGCTCCAAAGGATTCAAATCTGTTTGCTGTTAAGAGAATCTTTAGATATCTAAAAGGTCAACCAAAATTAGGCCTGTGGTATCCTAAGGACTCTCCTCTTGAACTGACAGCCTACTCTGACAGTGACTATGGAGGTTGCATCATAGACAGAAAATCCACAACTGGAGGATGTCAATATCTTGGAGCAAGACTAGTTTCTTGGCAGTGCAAAAAGCAAACCACAGTCTCCACTTCTTCCACTAAGGCAGAATATGTTGCAGCTGCCAGCTGTTGTTCTCAGGTTATGTGGATTCAGAACCAACTAAGAGACTATGCTATGAACTTTCTATCTACTGCTATTTACATTGACAATTCAAGTGCAATCAGTATTGTACAAAATCCAGTAAAATTTCCCAAAACCAAGCACATAGACATTAGATTCCATTTTATAAGGGATTGTAAAGAAAAGAAATTAATCCAAGTTACCAAAACTCATACTGATGATCAGTTAGCTGATCTTTTTACAAAACCATTTGATGTAGGAAGTTTCACCTTTCTGGTATGAAACATTTGTATGGTTAATATAGATTAATTTGTCTTACATTACTCTCCCCTATACTATGAGCAAAACCTTTACTAGATGTGCTTAGTTAAGGGGGAGACACAGTTACATTAGATGCTGTTCAGTAAACAACTAACAGCTTGAGACTATTCTCAAGCTGCTAGTTCATTTTCTCGAACTGTTAGTTGTTTCACTTGGTCTGTTAAGTGTGCAGGGTATTTCAGTCATTGTTAAGGAGATCGTATGCGGGATTACATTTTTTTGAAATTCCAAACTCTTAAAAGTCCTAGTTTCGTTTCATTGCAACTATCAGTTGCAAAATATCTTCCAGAATCCATTCTCTTTCTCTCTCTGTGCGATTTTCAAATAGTCGATCCAAACCCTAAATCCTCGCCTTTGTGATCACCAATGGAGTTTGTTAAAGAACACAACTGCCTACCCTACTCTCTCAAACATTCTGAACTGCAGCCATTGCATGAAATGATGGATTTTCTCCGTCATTCTCATATCCACTATGCTCTAACTGTCACTCCCAATATATATGTCTCTCATATAGATCAGTTTTGGAAATCAGCCACTGTAAGTACCCATGAGAGAATCACTTCTTTTATATCTACCATTGATGGTAACACCATTACCATCACAGAGGAGTCCATTCGACAACATTTGCATCTGCAAGATGCCTCAGGTATATCTGATCTCTCCCTCAATGCTTTACATGAAGGTCTGTTTGAAATACGGTATAGGGGCCCAACAGATTCATTTACCTTTTATAAAGTACATTTTGGTTCTAAATGGAAGTATCTTGTACGTATTCTTCAATAGTGCTTAAGCCCTAAAAGGACTGGTTGGTCTGAATTTTCATCAAATATTGCCACTGCTCTAGTGTGCTTATCCACAGGCCAACAGTTCAATTTTTCAAATACGATTTATCAAGGAATGTTAAGCCACCATGCCTTAAAGAATGGGAAATTTTTGATGTATTGTCGGTTTTTGGCTGAAATCATTACAAAATCTTGCAATTCTTAAAAGTACATAAAAGGATATATGTTACCCATAGGCATTCTTTACCTTCTGTGAAAAGACTTTTAAAACCAAGTGCCAATTTCATAGTGTAGATGTCTCTTTACCTCAAGCAATGCGGA
Organism: Centrapalus pauciflorus; assembly: GCA_020465985.1. NCBI lineage: Eukaryota > Viridiplantae > Streptophyta > Magnoliopsida > Asterales > Asteraceae > Centrapalus > Centrapalus pauciflorus. Next base: position 165,565 of record JAANYP010000063.1, on the reverse strand, counting down.
CCATCTTTCCAAGAAACAGAGGAGAGATACTGCTTCACCCCAAGGATCCCAACCCACTCCTCATGATACAGATATACCCTCTGATCCTTCTTCTATACGTACATCCCCAGCCCAATCACTAAAAATATACAAGAGACAAAGGGCTGTAGGAGCTCGTTCCTGCTCAATCCAAACCCCAGAGCCAAATAGCTCTGTGCAAGTGGATACTCTTGTACAACATATCGATAGGGAACCCACTGAGGACACTTCCACCATCAATTTGGTGGTGAACATCCCTTCTGAGGATGTTCATATGGGTTTTGCGGCTGGTACTACTGATGTCTCTGCACAAGGGGCACAGGACAGTACCAACATCACTAAGACCACGCCCATGGCAATAGAGGGTGTGCAAGCACCTTCTTGAAGTCCCAAGTACCAAGAACAAAGGGGCCCAGATGTTTCTACTTCTGGAATTGATGCCAGTGATAAATCTCAAATTCCTCAATCATTTGAAGATCTTGAGGCTAGTCTGCAACTAGTGGCTTTAACGGATCAACAACTGAAACCTGTTGTAGCTATTCTAGAACATTACAAGTCCATAATTGCTGCACAGGGTTCCCAGATCATTGCTCTACAACAACTCACATCAGTACAACATTAAAAGCTTGCCTAGTTTTAGCTTGGGTTGAAGCTATATGGAAACAAGATTTTTCAGCTTGAAAAGCTGGTTCAAACCCTGTTAGCAAAGGTTTTTGGTCCCCCTGATCAAACCAATGCATCCAAAAAGAGGGAGAATCAGGAGATCCCACTACCAGTCCAAACGGCTTCAAGTTCACCATTGTCAGCTTCAGCTTCCAAGGTAACTGTCCCAACAATTTCTCACACTGTTAGTCCAGAACCTCAAGTTGTTCCTGTTAAAAGGCCAGGTGGAGTTTTCATAAGAGAAAGCATTCAAGAACCATCTCCAGCAGTTTAAGACACAGTAGCAGCCTCAGCAGCAACCACAGACAAAGGAAAGGGCATTTTGATTGAGTCTCCAAAAGTCAAATTTATTTCAAAAGATGCCCAAGTTGCTCATGATGCTGAATTGGCCAGAAAATTGGCAGAAGAACAAGATCAAATCCTAGACCAGCAATCCCAAGAAACTATGGGGGATGATGAAACCCTTGGAGACTATTTGCGTGGGTTTGTGGTTAAGCAAAGTCAAAAGAAGAGGAAAAGGCCAACAGAGCCTTCAAAAGGAGAACACAAAATTTCTTTTGATAAACTTCTCTGCAACAGATGGTGTCTCTAAAGTCATTGCACAATCATGGTCAACAAAGACACTTCAGACCTTATATGACAGAGAAAAGGAAAAAGAAAAAGCCTCCAAACAAGTCCAAGATCCCCCTCAAACTGTCGCTGCTGATCCTCAATCTGAAACTATTCATCAAGCAAAGTTTGATCAAGTCAAGAGAGTTTTGTTTGACCAACATTTGCAAAAGGCTATGGAGATAGAATAGGCTCTTGATCAACATGACTACTCCAAACCACCAATTACTTACTGGTATGCCAAATCAATGGATGGCATTGATCTAGTATATCATTTTGTAATTAAAAGAGAAGCTGGTCCAGAAGAAGAGTACAAAAGCCTGATCCAACTGATTCAGAGAATGACTAGAGATGAGCTAACACAAATGCACAATATTGGGACGGCTAGCCACTCTAGCTCACCAATAGTGTGGGTTCAGAACAACCTAAAGGATTTCGGAAGCATGTTTAATCCAGAATCCACCAGAGTGGATATAGAAGCTGCCAAGGAAGTGAAGATTGTACAGATTGATCTATATGTAAAATCCATGATATATAGACTCAAACTTGCAGATAGAACCAGCAGATTCTACACTTTTGAATGTCTTGATTTGCCAAAAGAATGGCTACTCCAAATGAGCTCAATGAAGATTGAATGCGATAAAGAGGAGTTGAAAAGAGAGTTCATAAAAGCTATAAGGCAGAAGCTTGCACAGTTGTAATATGTAAGTTTTTGGATGTCTTAGTTTGTATATAACAGTTTATTTTGTTTTTATTACCTTATTTGTATAGAAACATAAAGTCTTTTGTTTAAGTTAGGGGGAGATTGTTGGGAAATAATATAAGTATTAGTTAGGATTTCTCAAGCTGTTAGTAGTATTTCTGTGTAATTACAAAGTTCGAGCTGCCAGTTCAATAAACTCGAGCTGCTAGTTCAAAAATTCAAGCTGCCAGAGTCAAAGTTCATGCTGCTCAACAGATAGATAACAGAAAGTGCTAAAATTCAGGAAGTGATGAAGATTTCAAGATTTGAAGATCTTCCAAGCATATCTACTACAAGAGAAATCACAGTTCGTCAAGAAAACAAATCAAAAGGCTATAAATATAGATAGACTAGGTCTTTCTAATGTAATCGCGGTGCTTAAGTTTTTCATATTGTAATTGCATTCTGATATAAGTTTCTAAAGCCTCTAAGGTTGAAAAACCCTAAGAACAGGTTGTGTTCTTCGTCTAATCAAACAGATTAGAGTGATTGTAATCAGAGATTTGGCAATATAAAGATTTTGATATTAATTGTGTTTATTTGATTATCTATTCTTTATTATTCTGAAAGTTTTTCTAAAACAATTAAGTGTTATTCCGCAAACTTCTTAATTGGACTTTGATTAAAAACAAGGTTATTGGTTTAACTCTGATCTATTAAAACCAGTTAATCTTAGGTGATTTTGATCTTGACATGAAGACACATTGAGGGGGAGAATATTTTGAAAAGAGTTGCAAAGTATGTTGAAGTGCTTCACGAGAGAAAGACCTACTAAATGCAAGGGAGCGCCACTGATCTGAAATTTTAAGGGGAGAGTCATCTGAAGAAGATCAACGAGATACTTCAATGTTAAGAGATCACTTCAAAGTTCAAAGATCAGAGTTTAGAGCCCAAGACTTCAGAAGAATACAATCCTTGATTAAAAGAAGGGGGAGATTATTAGAAACTTTATTTCTTGTAATTCAAGCTTGTGTAATTGTGCTTAATTGTAAATATTTAATTATACACTAAAGGGAAAATTGTTAGCCCTAAAATAGTGAATAATTAAATATAATAAAAGTTTATGTTGAATTTGTAAATAGGTTTAGTTTACTTTGGGGGGAATCTCAATTTCCTAGATTTTGAGGGTAGTGTTTGGGCAAATTTCAAATTTAAGCTTAGGTATAAATAATCTTTTTCTCCTAGGGTTTTGAAGAAGCCTCCAAGTAGCCTCCACCTAAGTGTGTGTTTTGAGAGTGTGAAAGTTCATAGAGATTGATTGTCTAAAATTCTCTCTTGTAATCTTCATGTGTTTGAGTGCAAAATATACTGGGAATCAAACTTGTCAGTTTTCTTCATCATGGAGATCAACCTCCAACAATAACAGGTACAAGGTGGGGATTATTCCATTTGTAGATGCTTTTGTGAACTTGAAGCAACAAAATCTTTGTCATGGAGCATATCAAACCCTGGAAGGCGATTTCAAGGGTGCCCTAATTTCCAGGTACGCTTTCAAAGATGCCATACTTTTTATTATCATTGAAATAACCATAGTGTTCATTTTGTTTGAAACTGTAGGATCCTACAAAAAAATGCATGTTTTTTATCTGGATCGATCCAAAACATCCAGATGATTGCTATTGGCAAATAATGTATGAAACCCACAATGCCATGATGAAGCATAAGTTTGAGGAAGAAGAAGATGTTCTTGATTTCTTGAAGAAATCGAAGCAAGAAATGGTTTTCTTGAAGAAGATGATGTTTCTACTGTTGTTCTTTTTTTCTATAATTTTTTTTTTTGGCTTTGATGGTCAACAGACTATATCTGTAACTTGAGGAAGATGGCTTGTTTTGTCCAGATTTGTAACTTGAAGAAGATAAAGCTTCTTTTGTTGTAAAATTCCTGAATTTAATGAAGTATGTTTGCAATTAAGAAGAAAATTTGTTTTTTGTAACTTGAAGACAATGTTTGTAATCCGTGACTGGGTTGTTTGCCATATTGAGAGACAATACATAATGGATGCTTTGAAAGAGACAATACATAAAGGTCCAGTCAACAAAAAAAAGACATAATGGATACGAGTACAAAAGGATTCTTCGAAAAGGGAAGATAAAACTGAAAGAGACAATACATAATGGATACGAGTACAAAAGGGCACTTAATTCATTGTCAAAGTCAAAAAAATATCCTCCAAAAGATGTGCCTTAATGTATTGAAAACGCGCCTATCTTCGCTTTTCGATCAGCCGTTGCTCCCCGTTCACTTAGCCTACGAACTCCGGAACAAAAGATTACTTGCCATAAAGGTCACTCTACACCAAAATATTCCTTGCATATACCCAATCACAAACATCTCTTTCAACTTATGTGAAGTGTCTTATCTGCTGAAGTACTCCCTCCATGTTCATCATACACATGTGAGCTCAATTTTTTATTCAAGATTCTTGATGACTTTCTTTGTTTCTTGATCTGTACATACGTGGTCCTTGTAGTTGTTGGATCTGGCACTTGTAGGTGTTGGTAACTAGCAGCAGGTACACCTTGGTTGAATCTAGGACTTGTAGTTATTGGATCTGGGTGTTGGTAACCAGCAGGTGCATCATCATGAAGAGGATCACCTTCTTTGATTGGAACATCATGAAGAGGATCACTTTCTCTGATTGGAACATCCTCAGAGTGTTGTTGTTGAACATCAAAATCTAGTGCATCAACAGGCCTAGCACCACTTCATCCCTAAAGTTCAACAAAGTGTTAATTGCATAGAAACAAAGTTAATATTAGTTAAATATACCCTAACCACAGTTTTTCCATGTAAATTTGGTCTGGACCTCTCACTTCCTCTCCCTCTTGGTCTTCCTCTTCCTCTAACAGATCTTGGCAGACCTTCTTGGACTTGTTTTCTAGGCCTACCTTTTGCCATAGGTTCTTTAGGTGGTGGTGTTCTTTTCTCAAATGTACAGTGTCGTGATTTATGGCCTTGCACCAAACAGTTTGAGCTTGTCATCCTCCTACGAACACTTGAAATTCTTTTGTACCCACCTTTCTTTTCACTCTCTTGTCTTATCCTCTTGACCAAGGGCCTTCTTGGCAACCTTCTATCCATTGGTGGTAGTGGTTTTAGAAATTTAGTCTGATACTATAGGTCCCAAAAGGTTTCCTAAGTATGTTTATATAAACTGTAGAGGGCAAGGGCGGGGGGGGGGGGGGGTGAATACATATAATCCTTTATCACACACTTTTTCTCAATGTTTGTATGTATATATTAACACTTGTTAAATTACAAACAAGTTTGGATTGCTAAATGATCCAAATTGAGATGACAAAATTGAAACAACACACTTTATACTAATCTAAGAGTCACTCAGACTAGTTAAAATGAAATGACTCACTAAGATTCACTCACTGTTTACACAAGACACAGACTGATCAGCTTTGAGGTTGAACAACTTAGATACACTTAGCTGTATCACTCTAAGTTGAAACAGAACTTGCATGCATGTAAAACACACTTTGCTTTGCAATACACGTTCTCTGTTTGTGGATGTCTCTCTAGATAACCTAATTCCTTAGAACCTTCTCTTTTATACTCATACACAGAATCTCAGTGGAGCTTCTTCAATGGTTATAGAGAAAGTAAGAATGTCTTGCAAAAAGACAAGATTACTTTTCTGCATAAATCTGCAAATCAGGCTTTGTCCACTTGCTGCAGAATCTTTGTCTTTTCCTTTTTGTCTCTGTCTTCCACAACTTTACCTTAAAGAGGAATGTCCAGTTGAGACCTTTACTCTTCCTTGTTATGCTATTTAAATGTAAGAAATGGTCTGTCACCCATTTCAGAATTCCTCTTTGTCTTCATGATTCAGAACAGCTTTGGCAAAATCAGCAGTTTCTGATTTTCCACTTTGTCTTGAGATGTAGACTGATCTTTACGTCCAACTTTGCATGAGGAAATGGAAACGAATTCCATAATGTGTAAAACCTGTTCATTTCTGTTCACAAAGAATAAAAAACTTACTTGAGTCAAAACTGTTCAACAGACATGAACAACTAAGACAATTTCTGTCAAACCTGTCCAACAGTTACGGACAGCTTTGAAAATCTGCCAAGTTACAACTGATGTACCAGTGTAAACTAGACTTAGGCTGATTTTGCAAATCACTTATCAGGTTCAATAAGGCATTAGAAAGCCTTAAAAGTGTATCAATCAGATTTGATGGAAATCTCCCCCTATGATATAAAATAGGTTTGATTGAGGCCTTTTTGTGCCTAAAAATCTCCCCCTATTTGCAATATTCAGCCTAAAGCTGACTATATCAGTTGTCACTATATACTTTTACATTACCGTTGTAGAAATAAACTTACAACAAAGAAGTAAAGTAAATGATCAGTTTATACGTAACGAAAACTGAATGAGAAACCAATGTTTACAAAGACAGAGTACAACTAATGTACAAGAAAACTTCAACTAACCGAACTATTGATGTTGGGAGCAATTAATGGTATGCCTGATCTACTGATGATCATCTTTCATTCTTCATCTACGCATCACCTATTGATGGGCCTTATTCTTTCTTCTTTTCTTTCTCCAACTCAACTTGGAGGAGTTTCTCTTGTTCTAGACCAACCAACATTTCTTTTCTTGCTTCAGAACTTTTAACCTCTTCTCCATGGTAGAAAACTTCTTGGTTGTCCAGTTCACCTCTTTCATGACAAGCTACTAACTGAGTTAGGATTGCTACTCTGCAACTGAAGTGCTTGACATAAGCTGACATAAACATGAAGGCAAGAAGCTGTCTGACACCAGCTTTGGGAAGATCTGAGGCTATTTGAAAATACATCTTCTTAGATAGGGGATTCACAAAGAACACTCCAAACTCAGGAACTTCAAAGAACTTCCCTTCAACAGCTTCTACACCTTTGGGAAGGCTGTGATCCATACCATTAATCTCAGTGGCATAGAACACTTGTTTAATCAGCTTCACAATCTCTTCAAGCTCTGTGTCCCTTTTCTGTCTTCTTGGTTTGAATTTGGGTTCCATCTTTGAAGTACCCTTAATCATATCTTCGGGAATTAGACCCAACCCCTTAACCTTCTCCATCAGCTTTCTCACTGATGCTCTGATAGTTTTAGCAGTTTCAGAGTTTGAACTGCTTAGAGCAATTGCAAGTTCAAGCCATTCTTTATATCCCATTCTAGCTACATCAGCTGCTTCATATGACTCTAGTTTAGGGCCAGCAGCACCAAATCTTGTAATTTGTAGCTTCCAAGGCTGATTTTCCCTTGAAATGGGAACAACTTTGACAATTTTTTCCTTGGGCAATCTCCTTTCAGCAACATCAAAGAACTTCTTTCTAGCCAAGTTGTCAAAATGGAATTGCATTCTGACTAAAGAAAGGGCGGTGGACACATGTTTTTCTTTGGTCACAGAGACCTTAGAGCTCTTCTCCTAATCTACTTTCTTCCCTCTAGTTGTCTCCTTAACAGACTTTTCCAACTTCTTTTGCACTACCAAGGATGTCATTTTTAGTTTCTTTTCCACCTTGGCAACCAAAAGCTGAGCAGCTTTCACTGAGGCTGCTTCTTCTTTTGCCATTTCTAGTAGCTCAGTTTGTTCTTGTTTCCACTCATAGTATGTTTCAAGTGGAATTTTCATTTCCTTTTCTTGAGCTTTGTCATTTTTTAGCTTGAGTTGTCTTTCAACCTCTGTATCCAAAACAGCCTTGCCTATTCCTTTGGCTGCAGTGATGGAGCTATCTCAGTTTCTTCCTCTTGTGATGATTCCAGGACAAGTTGTCTTCTTTTGCTAGGCCTGTCTTCAGAAAAAGTACTTACCCCTTTGATGGTGCAGGGCTTGGAGACTTAGCCTAAGTAGGCTCAGCTTTTATAGAATCATGGGTTGTACCTGAAGCATCACCAGTGGTTAGTTGGCCTGCTGCTTGACCAACCGAGGTTGATTTCTTCTTAGAGGGAGATGAAGATTTCTCCCCCTTAGACGTGGGCTTTGAGGCAGATTTCATTTCCCCCTTTCAAGGAGATGGCAAAGAGCCTTCAACATCAGTACCGCCCAAAAGAACAAATCCAGAGTGCTTGGTAGCAGCAGGTTTGGTAACACGTTGAGAACCCACCAGGCTATGCACTAAGAAAGTTAGACTGTCCTTCACCTTAGTTAACTGGGTAAGGCAGTGTTCAAGAGAGGTGGACTGAGAGGTGGCAGTGGCTTAAAGAATGGAAATGGCAGCCCTGTCAGTGTCACTAACCTGATGGATTCTTGGGCATCCTCAAAACCTGATGTCACAGTGTTAGACATGGATACCACAAAGGTATTCAAAAAGGCTAAGGTGAAAGGCAGAGAGACGGAACAGGTTTCAGCAATACTTGACAGTTGTTGGGAAACAACTGCCAAGCTGGACAAAGAGTCTTGTTGATTGGAAACTAAAGGGTAGAGAAGTCGACAGTTGTTGCAGCTGTGCAGTGATTCCAAGCAGCTGGGATGAGTAGTCAGGTTGTGGAGAGGGTGTTGGAAAGGATGACTTAAACGAATAAAGAAATCCTGCATGCTGTGCAGACACAAAGTCTGCAATAGTAATAGGAAGGGTGGTCTTGAATTTTTCCAAAGTATCAACCTTGGAGGACAACACAGTAAGCTGTTCCTTTAAGGACAAATCCTTTGGAGATGGAGGAGTATGGGTGAATTATTTGGATTGAGTGGATGTAGATGAAGGTGAGGATGGTGGTCTAGTAGGTTTACTTTATGATGGTAGGGGCACTGTGAAAAGAAGTTCCATAGCTTATGCAAAGGACAAGTGACCTAGCTTAGATGGGTCAATGATACCTTCAGCAGTAGTCAAGCCTGCGTCATCAGGTGAAGTGATTGGAGTGGTTGGCTTTTCAAGAACCACCGGGATTGTGATTCCTTCATCAAAGACATGGGTAGGACCCGCAGTGGTGCCTTGGTCTATAGGCATCTCTTCATGAGGTGAGGGTGTGTGCATTTCAAAATCATAAGTGGTGAAAACTGGTGATGAAATTTGCCAATGGGGAGAGCCCTTACCAAAGGGTTGGTCTGTACCCTGTGGTTCATCAGCCTTGGATGTTGGTCCTTCAGCAGCTGAAGGGGATTGATCAGGATCATCATTAGGAGCATAAGTTGAAGGCTGATCAGTTGGAGGGCTAGAACCAACTGCTTTGGCACCTTGTGCATACTCACGTTGTGTAGGTGAAATATGAGAGGGGGACAGTGTGGACATAGTGTGGAGTGGAGAGGACTCCTGTCTTTCAACGTCTTCACCATATTGAGAGGGTGAGACAATTGATGTGGCAGTCTTCATATGTACAATTGGTTCCTGTTGGGAGGAACCAGAGGGCTCAGGCTGACTCTAGGTAGGCTTAGGTTGGAGTAAAGCAGGCTCCATAGTGTGTGCACCACTCTCCAAGATAGGAGGAAAGGATGCAGCAGGGTAGCTCCTTTGCAACTGGCTCCTGTTGAGAGGAGCCAGTGGGGATTTGTTGGGTAGGTAGGCTTATTGTTTTCTTTCTGGCTAAGGATTTCTTCCTCAGCCTGGAGTATGTGGCAGGAGAAGTGGCAGGGTGTTGTGTTTGGACTGGGGTGAAGACAGGGCTGGAAACAAGAGGTGAAACCTGTTCCATGGTCTCAGGTAACACAGAGCCACTGGCCACAAAGGCCTCCAGTTTGTTTTTCTAGACTTCTTGGAGACAGGCCCTACTTCACAAGACTTCAGGGCAAGTATTGCCCCTTTACTCGGAGCTTTGGATTTTCCAATGGGAGCAGGAGTTCGATCCACCTCTTGTGCAGAAGGTCCTTCCACTAAACCGAGCAGCCTTCTCATGGGTGTTGTAAGAGGAGGCTCTTCAAAAGTAACCAGGGCGTGAAACACTTTGTCAAGATCAAAATCACCTAAGATTAACTGGTTTGAATAAATCAGAGTTAAACCAAAAACCATGTTTTGAATCAAAATCCAATTAAGAAGTTTGTGGAATAACACTTAATCGTTTTAAGAAAACTTTCAAAACAATAAAGAACAAATAATCAAATAAACAAAATTAATATCGAAACCTTTATATTACCAAACTCTGATTACAATCAACTCTAAGCTGTTTGATTAGACGAAGAACACAAACTGTTCTTAGGGTTTTTCAACCTTAGAGTCTTTAGAAACTTAATCAGAATGCAATTATAATAAGAATTCATAGACACTGAGATTACATGAGAAAGACCTAGTCTATCTTTATTTATAGCCTTCTGATTTGTTTCCTTGACGAACAGTGATTTCTCTGAAGTGGATATCTTCTGAAGATCTTGAATTCTTGAAATCTTTATCACTTCCTGATTTATAGCACTTTTTGTTATCAGATTGTTAAGCAGCTTGAACTTTGACTCTAGCAGCTTGAACTTTTGTACTAGCAGCTCGAGCTTTGTAATTACACAGAAATACTACTAACAAGTTGAGAACTCCTAACTAGAGCAGTTGCAATATTTGAGGAAAATTCAAACCAACCAGTCCTTTTAGGGCTTAAACACTGTTGAAGAATGTGTACAAGTTATTTCCATTTGGGACCAAAATGTTCTTTGTAAAAAGTAAATGAATTCGTTGGGCCCCTATACCCTATTTCAAACAGCCTTTCATGTAAAGCAGTAAGAGATAGATCAGATATATTTGAAGCATCTAGCAATTGCAAATGTTGTCGAATGGTCTCTTCTGTGATGGTGATGTTATGACCATCAATGGTAGATACAAAAGAAGTGATTCCTTCTTGTGAATCAGGCTCTTATACACATCTTCTGGACCAGCTTCTCTTTTAACTACAAAATGATATACCTAATCAATATTGTCCATTGGTTTGACATACCAGTATGTAATTGGAGGTTTGGAGAAGTCATGTTGATCAAGGGCCTTTTCTATTTCCATTGCCTTCTGTAATTGTTGATCAAACATAACTCTTTGACTTGATCAAACTTTTCCTGATTAATAACTTCTTGTTGGGGTACAACAATAGTTTGAGAAGGATCTTGGATTTGTTTGGAGGCCTTTTCTTTTGCCATTTCTCTGTCGTACAGGGCCTGAAGTTTTTCTGTGGGCCATGATTGTGCAATTACTTGTGAAACACCAGCACTTGCAGAAAAGCTTATCATAAATCTTCTATGTTCAGCCTTTGAAGGCCCTGTTGGCCTTTTTCTCTTCTTCTGTCCTTCTTTGACCACAAATCCACGTAAGTAGTCTCCAAGGGTTTCATCATCCCCCATAGAGGCTTGGGCTTGCTGATCAAGGATTTCGTGTTGTTCTTCTTCCAATTTTCTGGCCAATTCAGCATCAGCAGCAACTTGGGCTTCCATTGAAAAAAATTTGATCTTTTGTGTCTCAATCAGAACACCCTTTCCTTTATCTGAGGCTGCTGTTTGAACTGCTGCTGTTCCTTGGACTGTTGAGGATGGTTCTTGAGTTCTTTCTCTGATACACACTCCTCCTGGCTTTTTAAGAGAAGCAGCTTGTGCTTCTGGACTAACAGTTTAAGAAACTGTTGGGACTGCTAGTTCAAAAGCTGAAGCTGCCAGAGGTGAACTTGAAGCTGTTTGGACTGAGAGTGGGATCTCCTGATTCTCCCCCTTTTTGGATCCAAAAACCATTGCCAACAGGGTTTGAAGCTGCCTTTCAAGTTGAACAATCTTGTTTCCATATAGCTTGAACCCTAGCTGAAATTGGGCAAGCTTTTGCTGTTGGATTGTAGAGAGCTGTTGTAGAGCAATGATTTGTGATCCCTGTCAGCAATAGGTGACTTATAATGTTCCAAAATAGCTACAATAGGTTTCAGCTGTGGATCCGTCAAAGCCATGAGTTGCAGACTAACCTCAAGATCTTCAAATGATAAAGGGATATGAGATCTATCACTGGCACCAATACCAGATGTATTAGAAGCATCTGGGCCCATTTGTTCTTGGTACTGGGGACTTCCAGACGGTGCTTGCACACCCTCTGTTGCCATGGGAGTGGTCTTAGGGATGTTGGAACTGTCCTGTGCCCCTTGTGCAGGGAAATCAGTAGTTCCAGCCACAAAACCCATATGAACATCCTCAAAAGGGATGTTCACCTCCATATCGAGGGTGGGAGTGTCCTCACTGGGTGCTCTATCGATATGCTGTGTTGGCTCTGAGAATTGGACTGAGGAGGAAGGAGCACCTACAGCCCTTTGTTTGTTTTTGGTGTAAATTTTTAGTGATGGGGCTGGGGAGGTACGTGTGGTAGAAGGATCAGAGGGTTGGGATCTTGGTGGTGAAGCAGTAATGTGGGGCTGAGTCTGCTCAAGATCCTGTCCTCTGTTTCTTGGGAAGATAGTCTGCATTGCTTGAGGCAATGAGACATCTACAGTATGAAAATTGGCACTTTGTTTCAAAAGTCCTTTCACAAATGGTAAAGAGTGCCCATGGGAAACATATATCCTTTTATGTAGTTTTAATAAATTTTGCAAGATCTTGCAATTATTTAAGTCAAAAACCGAGGATACATAAAAAATTTCCCATTGTTTAAGGCATGGTGCCTTAACATCCCTTGAAAAATCATATTTGCAAAGTTGAACTGTTGGCCTGTGGATAAGCAAACTAGAGTAGTTGCAATATGTTAGGCACAAAAAGGCCTCAGTCAAACATGTTCTGCATTTGAGGGGGAGATTATTAATCAAACCTGTTGATGCTTTTGAAGGTCGAATTTAGGGCCTGTTATATGCCTTACTGAAACCTGAAAATGATTTGCAATATCAGCCTGAAGCTGTTTTATGTGTTGCAACAAAGGCAGTTTTGCCCAAGCTGTTCAGTCTGCTGAACAGGCTGGACATAAACTGTCTACGCTGCTTTAGACTGGTGAGCAGCTTGGGCAGTTTAAAAGTATTCTGTTCTTTGTGAACAGAACCTGTTCTTTGTGAACAGAACCTGTTCTTTGTGAACAGGCTAAACACTTTATGGAATGTGTTTCCAAGTCCTCATGTATTGTTTTTGACTGCAAGATCAGTTTACAAAGTCGAAGACAAAGTGGAAATCAGAACTGCTCAGCCTGCCCAAGCTGTTCTATTACATGAAGACAAAAGGATATTTGAAAAAGGGTGACAGACCTTTAACTTATATCATAATAGGCCTTTACAAAGACATTCCTTATTTAGTTAAAGGCAATGCAACAGTAGACAAAGTGAAAAGACAAAAGTTCTGCCCACATGAAGACAAGTCTGCTTTTCAGAATGTGCAGAAAAGTTTATGTTGTCTTTTCAACAACACTTTACCTTTTTCATTCCGTCCAATGAAGAAGCTTCACTTAGATCATCTGAGTGAGTATAAAAAGAAACTTCCAAGGATTGAAAGATTAAGCCAAAAAGCTAAGTGCTAAAACCAAGAGTGAACGTGCATTCAAAGTAAGTCTTTCATGCATGCAAGTCTGCTTGAATAAAACAATGCTCAGTGTCTAAGCTGTTCTTGTTCAAGCTGTTCCTCAGAGTCTTGTAAACACAGTGAGTGATTCTTAGTGAGTGTATTCATTGTAACTAGTTTAAGTCTGTCTTAGACTAGTCAAACATACTGTTGTATCTGTCATCTCAGCTTGAACCTTTCCGCATTCAAGCTCGTTTGTAATTAACATTTGTTGATAATACATACAAACATTGAGAAAATTGTGTGTAGTTTTTAAATAGCTGTATTCCCCCCCCTCTACAGCTTAAGGCTATATACTTGGGATATCTTTTGGGACCTACAACTGGTATCAGAGCAGTTTAGAGTGTGTGTCATTCTAGATCTCTCATTCTCCCAAAGTCTCCATGGACAACAGTGCTGCAAGTTCCTCATACAATGACAATGGCTCAATGGGCAAACCTCCAAAGTTCAATCATCAGAACTTTTCTTGTTGGAAGTGCAGAATGATGCTCTACTTAGAGAATCTGGATGCGCAACTACCAGAGATCGTAATGGAGGGTCCCAATGTGGCAACCTCTGTTACAACTATAACTCCTGCTGTTGAAGGAGCTGCTCCTGAAATCAGAACATTTAAGAAAGCAAAAGCTCAATGGTCTGATGAAGACAAAAGACTGGTGGCTCTTGATGCAAAGGCCAGAAACAACCTGGTCATCTCTCTACCTGATGATGTGTTCAAACAGGTTGAGAAGATGAAGACTGCAAAGGAGATGTGGGATACTTTGTGTACCGTCTATGATGGACCCACAATCACACTTGACAACGGGATTAATAACCTTGTTAAACAGTATGAACTCTTCTTTGCAAAACCAAAGGAGACTCTCACTGAAACCTACACCAGGTTTACTGCTCTTGTAAATGATCTCAAAGCTGTTGGGATCACCAAGGACAGCCTGACTTTGGTAAACAAGTTCTTAGATGTACTGCCTGAAGAATGGAATTATTTTTTTACAATTTTAAGGAATTCAGGTACCATCAGAAGTATGGATCTTGTTAACTTATATGGATCCTTACTGAATGATGAGCAGTCAAGGCAACAGAAAAGAAATGCCTTGGAAATATCTAAGAAAGGTGCAGCCTTTATGGCCAGTGTAAGACAACCTGTAAATCAGGTGAGTGATGTGTTCACTCAACCTGATCAACAGGCTGATGATAAGGAGGAAATGTCTGATGAGGAAGACAATGCAAATATTGCTGAACTGGATGATGAGCAAATGATAGCCATGCTTGTCAAAAGGTTCAACAAGAAAAGGTTTGGAAGAAACATGCTGCAAGGAAGTTCAAATGCTGTCAAAAAGAAAGCATTTGACAAGACCAAAGCTGAGTGCTTCAAATGTGGCAAAACTGGCCACATAGCTGCTGACTGTGTGTCAAAAGCTGTTGGTCAGTCATCCAAACCACACAAGACAAACAGGGATGATGGCTATAGGGTTAAGTACCATGTGGCTATGGCTAAGCTGAGAAAGTTGGAAAACTCAGTGGTTTCCAACCGGCAAAAGGGACTTATGGCAGAGACTTGTGACTGGGAGGAGTCTGATTCATCATCTGATGAAGAAGACAATAACTGTCTGATGGCCAACACTGATGTCCCATCAACAAGCAACTTCAAACATGATCTGGCTGAAGCTGAAGCTTTTAGCAGCCTGGAGAACTGGAACCCTACAATGATGTATAAGGTACAAAATTTTATGGATTACAGTTCTGAAGAAAAAGTTAAAATGTTTGAATATATGCTTGTTGATCTGAAAGCTGCTGTTGAGAAGCATACTATTTTATTATCTGAAATCTCTAAGCTTAAAGCTGATATTGAAACAAAATCTAGTAAACTGGACAGTTTCCATAAGTTGAAAGCTGAGCTTGATGAATTAAAACACATCAATTCCATTTTATTGGAAGAAAAGAGAGAAACAGATATAAAACATGCTAAGCTTCAAAAGATAGTTGACTCTTGGTGCCAATCTGCACAAAAAGTCAGCCACTGCATAGGTCAGCAGATTCCTACACAAATCCAAGCCTATCTTGGAGGGGATCTTGACACAGCAGCTTCTATTGTTGAAGTTAATAATTTAAAAGCAGACATGTCCACTCTTGGTGAGCTTCTAAACACTTTTATTCAAAAAGTGAATGGTAAATTAATCTCAACAAACAGGTTTGTCAGGCCTCAAAACACTGACAGCTCGTGTGAACCTAGCTCAAAAGCTGCTGATGAAATAAGTTTTCCATCAAATTAGCTTGCTAAGTGTTCTGCTGAGTCACACAAGCAAAAGAAAGGAAAGCATGTCCAAACTGCAGCTGTGCACACCAAACCTGTTGACAAAACAGGCTTTGGGTCTAAAGCTGATGTAAAAAGGCATACTAATCCTTTTAATGCTGAACATTTTGAAAATAAGTTTTCAAAAGGTAAGCAGTCTGCCTTTAACAAGAGTAAGTCTCAGATTGAAGGCAAACCTGCTGTGATTTCAAATAAGTTTTCTAATCATAGTGGTAAACTGGTTTTAAATAAGAATAAGTCTTTCAAAACCAGAAATAACGATTATGTTGATAGGCAACATCAATCACATCTCAGGAAGGGCAAAGGCAAAGCCATTGCTTAGCCTGAGAGAGATGGGAATAGGTTTCCTAAACCTGTGGAAGTTCAAAAACCAATTAAGCTTCCTATCTTTGACATCTGTCCTCCTAAAAGGAGGAAAGAAGAGACAGGCAAAGCTGTGGCTATTGAACTTTCCACTCAAGCTGTTCATTCATCAAAAAGTAATAAGTTTGCTAAACCTGCTGATGGAATCAACAGAAATAACTCAGAATGTGTTTGTGAAAGGTCTTCTTCCAAAAATGCTAAAAGGAGAAAATGTTATATATGTGGAATGAAGACACATCTGGCCAAAGACTGTCCTGAAACTGAGGACATGAGGCCTGCTGACTCTGATGGTTCCCTCACTGCTAACATAAACAGTGTTGGAAATATCTTAGTCAATGAGAGTGGTATCCAAACAGATACCATTCAAATAGGGAATATTACTGTTGACATCACAAGTCCATCAACAAATGTTGATGAAGTAGGAGAACTCATCTCTGTGATGAGTTCCCCTAAAAATGACTAATATTCTTCTTGTCACTCTGCAGGAAAAACAACCATCCCAGGTTTGGTACTTGGACAGTGGCTGCTCAGGGCACATGACAGGTTGTAAGGACCTGCTGAGTGATCTCAAGCCTGAGAAAGGGCCAAAAGTCACATTTGGTGACAATGTACAGGGATCCACTGAGGGATATGGAACTCTTAAAGCTGGTGCTGCAGTGTTTAAAAGAGTAGCCTATGTGGTTGGACTAAAACATAACCTTGTTAGCATAAGTCAACTGTGTGATGCTGGCTATAAGGTTAACTTTGATGACCACCTGGGTTACATATTGGATCCCCAAGGCAAATTTGTGTTGTGTGCTCAATGAAAGAAAGGTGTATATTTTGTGGACATGCAATCTGGTGATCCCACAACTGAAACCTGTTTTCTCACAAGAACAAATGCAGACTTAAACTGGTTATGGCACAAAAGGCTGTCACACCTGAACTTCAAGAACATCAACAAACTCTGTAAGAAAGAGTTGGTGACAGGTTTGCCTTCTATGACCTTTGTTAAAGATAAACTCTGCACAGCTTGTGAGAAAGGCATGCCGAGAAAATCATCATTTAAATCCAAACATAACTTTTCTATTGATACTCCTCTCTTCTTAATCTATATGGACTTGTTTGGACCTGTTAATGCCCCATGTCTAGGAGGAAGAAGATACACTCTAGTAATGGTTGATGAGTTCTCCAGGTACACATGGGTCATCTTCTTGAAGAGCAAAGGAGAGGCTGCTAGATAAATTATTGGATTTGTGAAAAAGATGGAAATGCTGAACTCTGCCCAAGTGAAGCAGCTTAGAAGTGATCATGGTACTGAATTCAAAAACAGATTTCTTGAAGACTTCTGTGAAGAGAAACGAATCACTCAAAACTTTTCAGCTGTGAGAACTCCACAACAAAATGGAGTTGCCGAAAGGAGAAACAGAACTCTCATTGAAGCTGCTAGAACCATGCTGTGTGCATCTGGTTTATCTTCATCATTCTGGGCTGAAGCTGTTAACACTGCCTGGTTCACCCAAAACAGATCCTTAGTGGTGAAAAGGTTCAACAAGACCCCCTATGAGCTGCTCAAAGGGAGGAAACCAAATGTCAGTTACTTCCATGTGTTTGGTTGTCCCTGATTCATTTTGAATCAAAGGGACCAACTGGCAAAGTTTGAACCAAAAGCTGATGAAGGTGTGTTTGTTGGCTACTCTGCTATCTTCAAAGCCTACAGAGTCTACAACAACAAAAGAAAGGTGATAGATGAATCTATCAATGTCACCTTTGAAGAGTCCAATAATGCTTCCACCAAAGCTGCTCCTGAATCAGTTTCAGGAGAATTAAACTTTGATGATTTGATGCATTCAAACAGTGAAGAGGACTCAAAAGCTTCCACTACACCCAGTGTGGAACCTGTTAATCATGATGGGCATGATGATGATTATGTCAATACATCCTGTGTGAATAAGTGTACTGACCTAATTACAACTGCATGTCCTGAACCTATCAATGCTGATTTTCCTGGTTCCTCTGCTGATATGTTCAACAGTGGTCAGTCATGTTCAACAAGTGAGCAGGCTCAAGACAACAGTGTGTCTGAAAATCTTGAGAGCTGTTCAACAGGACCTGCTGAAGCTGCTGATAACTCATGAGAATCCACATTGAAAAATGATCCTAAGTGGATCAGATGTCACCCCAATGATCAAATAATTGGTGACATCTACAAAGGGGTACAAACAAGGTGGGACAGCTTAGGGAACTTCTGTATGTTCTCTAATTTTGTTTCACTATTGGAGCCAAAGAAAGTGGATGAAGCACTATTGGATCACTGCCATGCAAGAAGAACTCAATCAGTTTGAGAGAAACGAGGTATGGAAGCTGGTCCCTGCTCCTAAAGGTAAAACTATAATTGGCACTAAATGGGTTTTCAGGAATAAAATGGATGAGCAAGGTCATGTCATAAGAAATAAGGCAACACTGGTTGCTCAGGGTTATAGACAGGAGGAAGGAATTGATTATGATGAGACATTTTCTCCTGTGGCCAGGCTCGAAGCAATTCGTTTGTATCTAGCCTATGCTGCTCATAAGAGCATTAAGGTATTTCAAATGGATGTGAAGAGTGCATTTTTAAATGAGAAGCTGCAAGAAGAAGTTTATGTCAAGCAGCCTCCAGGTTTTGAAAATGAAAAATATCCGGGTTTTGTCTATAAGTTGGACAAAGCACTCTATGGTCTCAAACAAGCCCCTAGAGCCTGGTATGACACTCTTACTGAATTTCTTATGAGCAATAGGTATTCTAGAGGTAAAGTGGATACCACATTGTTCATAAAGAAGGTGAAGTCTGATATGTTCAAATCTATGTGGATGACATAATATTTGGTTCTACCAATGAGCAGTTATGCAAGAATTTTTCATTACTCATGAAATCCAAATATGAAATGAGTGTGATGGGAGAACTTACTTTCTTTTTAGGATTACAGGTTAAACAAACCTCAACTGGAATTTTTATAAATCAAAGAAAGTATACTTTAGATCTATTGAAAAAGTTTAAATTTGATCAAAGTTCTCCTATTAAAACCCCAATGCCAACCAATGTAAAATTGGATGCTGATGCCAGTGGCAAAGCTGTTTCAGTAACAGATTACAGAGGTATGATTGGGAGCTTGCTATACTTAACTGCTAGTAGACCTGATATTATGTTTGCCACCTGTTTGTGAGCTAGGTTCCAAGCTGAGCCAAAGGAATCTCATCTAGCTGCTGTTAAAAGAATCTTCAGATACCTGAAGGGTACACCAGGTTTGGGTCTTTGGTATCCCAAAGACTCAAGCCTTGAACTAACAGGTTATTCAAATTCTGATTTTGCAGGCTGCAGGCTAGATAGGAAAAGCACAACAGGTGGGTGTCAACTCCTTGGTGGTAAGTTGATAAGTTGGTGTAGCAAGAAGCAGAACTCAGTGTCTACTTCTACTGCTGAAGCTGAGTAGATTGCTGCTTGAAGCTGCTGTGGGCAGATTCTGTGGATGCAGCATCAACTTGAAGACTATGGGCTTGTGTATAGGAAAATTCCTATTCTGTGTGATAACACAAGTGCCATAGCCATTTCCAACAATCCAGTATTTCATTCAAGAAAAAAGCATATTGAAGTCAGACATCACTTCATCAGGGATCACATTCAGAAAGGTAATGTGGAGGTAAGTTTTGTTTCCACAAATAAACAGCTTGCAGACATTTTCACCAAACCTCTTGATGAAACCAGGTTTAATTACCTTGTCAGCAAGCTGGGCATGTTAAACAAAAGTGACTAAGTGTCTTTAAAGGTCTAAGACCTTATATGTCTCACACTGCTCATGTTTCTCAAAACAGCTTAGACAGAATAGGCTATGCGTGTTTTGTACTTAGCCATTTTTCTGAAATCCTTGAACAGCTTGAACATATAACAGGCTGAACAAAAACAGTTTACTCGTCCAGCCTGCTCTGATGGTCCACTCTTCACTCTGCTCATTCCCTCACACTAATTTACAAGACAGTGTCTTGTAACCTGATCAGCTATTGGACACAAGCTGTTCCTACATAGCTGAACAGGTTGAGGGAACAGCTTGTAATGACCCTGCTCATCACAGGTTTGACCAACAACTTAGACCAACAGTTTTTAATTACCTTTATTCACAATTAAGTTACCTAAATTCTGTTTTTATTTAACTTAATTACTGCGGATAATGTGGGTTACGTATGTTAGTGATTAAAAAGGGCTCAAGTGGTTTGACAAACGGTCTGACATGGACAACCGTTCCGTTTTCCGTTAACGACCTTTTCAAATCAACCGCCCAAATGTTTCTCTCTCATACCCTCTCACATTCAAATCCTATAAATACCTCATATTGTTTCATCTTCGTCTTCCTCACTACTACAATAAATCTCCTAAGAACCCTAAAAATCGACTAAGTGTCTCTGCTATTCTCACTACTTCCAAAATGGCTCACAGAAACAACCCCTTCCTACCAGTATTTGTTGGTGATGATGTGCAGAAACATTCATCAGTCACCACAATGCTAACCCTCAAACCCACTAACTACATTGCCAACCTCACAATCCCCAAAAACTATGTGGGGAAAGGCTTTGACCAAATCGTGGAGTTTTTGACAGTTCATCCGTTGAACTATGCCATGACTGTTACTCCTGGTGTCCTGTACCTGGAGATGGTGTACGAGTTTGGTACACTTGTGCCTACAACCCCAAAACCAAAGTCATCAAAGGGACTATTCTCAATGGGACTCAGACCATTGAGATCACTCTTGGTCTTCTCAAGGAGGTTCTTCATCTGCCCGTTGCTGATTCATATGACATGCCTCAGCCTGAAAATGAACAAATGAGCAATCTGCTACGCTTCTGTGGTGTAGAAGAACCCAAAATTGGTGCTACGCTGTTCAGGAAGGATCTGTCTCCTACCTACAGCTTTCTATTTGCCTCAGTGATGATGAGCTTCAGCAGCAAAGTTGGTTCATTTGACCAACTGAGCCGTGATGAAATCCCAATAGTCCTACAGCTGGTGGATGGGACTACAATGGACATGGCTAAGTGGATCTTTCTGAACTTGAGGAACCTGGTGCAGCAGGAGACAAGACCAGCTGCTGTTCGATACCCCAGGTTTCTGAGCCTCATATTCAGACACATTTGTAGTGAGCACTTGTACAACTCTCAGCCCTTACTTCATACTGCTGCCTTCCCTGTAATAGGGAATAGAGTTTTCTATACTGCTGTTCTTCCAAATGAGCCTCCTCTGTCAACACCAATGAGGAGGTTGTTAGGACTGGTGGAAGGACCCTCTGATGTGAGGGTGGATCCAGAAGCTGCTCCCAAGAGAAAGTCCAAAGCCAGGTCCAAACTTGTTTAGAGGACCATGGCAACTACTGAAGCTGGGCCTGTGCAAAAGAAGGCCAAAACAGCTCAGTCTGAGTCTGCACCCCTAGCCTCTGTGGCTGAGGGGGAGCAGGCTCCTCACCCTGGTTCATTCGTTGAACCTCAAGCCTCTATGGCTGGTGCCTCTGTGGCACTTGAGACTATGGAACAGGTCAACCCACCTGTTTCTGACCCAGTCTCTAAACCTGTCCAGTCTGAACCTCTCATCACCTCTCCACAATCACCCACTTCCTCCATCCAATACCAACGCAAATCTCTAGCCAAAAAGAAACCAGCCCAAACAACCAGCTCCTCTGTTCCCTCTCAACAGGGTTCAGTTGTAAGAGAAGCCACCCCTGCTGCCTCTCCTATTTTGGGAGAAGGTTCAGCACAATTGGAGCCTGCTTCACTCCAACCTGAGTCCACCCAGAGTCAGCCTAAACCCTCTGGTTCCTCCCAATAGGAACCAGTTGTACAAAAGGAGATAACCACCTCAACTATTCCAGCCTCCCAACAGGTTGAGAATATTGAAAGACAGGAGCCCTCTCCACTCCATACTGAGTCCACACTGTCCCCTACTCAAACTTCTTTACACCCTGAGTCTACACGAGGTGCCCACACTACTGGTATAGACCAATCAGCAGCTCAGCCTCAAACTTCTACTCCCCATGATACAGCTGTTCTACACCAAACAGCTGCTGAGGGACCAAAAACCCAGGCTGATGAACCTCAGGGAACATACCATCCCTTTGGTGAGGTTGCTCCTATGCAATCTCCATCAGCAGGTTTCACCACTGCTGATGTTGAAATGCATATACTTCTCCCCATGATGAGGTGCTTTTACACCAAGGCACTGCAGAGGGAACACCCACTGGCCTTCATGAAGGTGTTGCAACACAAGCAGCATCTGAAAGGCCCCCAACGTCAACCCCTTCTCCTGATGATGCAGCTATAGCCGCTGCTGAGGGACCCTTTGACCCCTCCTAGCTGGGACACATTACTTTTGCCCAGGCTATGGAGCTTCTCTCAAATGTTCCTCTTCCCTCTTCATCACATCCTCATACACCAGCCTCATCATCTTCTTCTCCATCAACCCAATCTAAACAGTCCACCCATACACCTCCATCTCCTAAAGACCTGCCTTTGAAGGATCAACTTTCTTTGCTGACCAACAAAGTTAATTCTTTAGAAACTACTATGACCTCTCTACCCTCTCTTATTTCAAACTCTGTGTCTGAACAGCTTAAGGGGTTCTTTGATTAGTTCAAGGATTCCTTCCCTGCCACTCCACAAACTGATAATTCTCCACAGCTGCTTGCACTCACTGCACAGCTGCAAACTGTATCCACATCCCTCTCCTCAATTCTTTCACTACAACAGGACTGTGTGTCCTCAATGACAGCTATTTCTCAACAGCTGTCATCTCTCCTAACTTCTTGCAACTCTACACTTCCTGATACTCTGGCAATCACGATGGATCAGATCTATACAAGGTGGATCTGAGACAGCTTGTAGCCTTAAGACTTGCAATTTCATTCAGGCAATCAAGTAGGTGGAGAGCAGCTATCTGGGATCAGCTCAGAGGCTGTTATGAAAGAGGTGAACTTGAGGATCCCAAGTTTATGATAATAAGAAGTGAGATTGAAGAACTTGAGGATACTAGAGAGCAACTTGAGAAGATGTTTGAAGGTCCCCCTCCATTATGATGAAGTCCATCTACCATCTGGGTAGGTGAAGAATGGAAGCTGTCCATCAGTTGGACAGGCTTACCATTATCTGCTCCCAACAAAAATAGTCCAAAATCTGATGTACATTAATTGTACTTTATTTACATATGTTGTAATTTTCTCTTTTGCATTAGTTGTAATATACATCACTACATCAGTTGTACTTTTGTAAGAACATGTGTTGTTCTAATGTAATAAAAAATCAGTGTATATATAAACTGATCTTTTACTTTATGTTGATGTTGCAATTTTATTTCAACAAATGTAATGTAAAAATATATAGTGACTTTTGATAAGGCCAGCTTAGACTGGTTATTGCAAATAGGGGGAGATTGTTAGGCACAAAAAGGCCTCAGTCAAACCTGTTCTGCATCTGAGGGGGAGATTATTAATCAAACCTGTTGATGCTTTTGAAGGTTGAATTTAAGGCCTGTTATATGCCTTACTGAAACCTGAAATGATTTGCAATATCTGCCTGAAGCTGTTATATGTGTTGCATATGTTGCAACAAAGGCAGTTTTGCCCAAGCTGTTCAGTCTGCTGAACAGGCTGGACATAAACTGTCTATGCTGCTTTACACTGGTGAGCAGCTTGGGCAGTTTACAAGTGTTCTATTCTTTGTGAACAGAACCTGTTCTTTGTGAACAGGCTAAACACTTTATGGAATGTGTTTCCAAGTCCTCATGTATTGTTTTTGACTGCAAGATCAGTTTACAAAGTCGAAGACAAAGTGGAAATCAGAACTGCTCAGCCTGCCCAAGCTGTTCTGTTACATGAAGACAAAAGGATATTTGAAAAAGGGTGACAGACCTTTTTCTTATATCAAAATAGACCTTTACAAAGGAAGAAAAACACAAAGTTGACATTCCTTATTTAGTTAAAGGCAATGCAACAGTAGACAAAGTGAAAAGACAAAAGTTCTGCCCACATGAAGACAAGTCTGCTTTTCAGAATGTGCAGAAAAGTTTATGTTGTCTTTTCAACAAGACTTTACCTTTTTCATTCCGTCCAATGAAGAAGCTTCACTTAGATCCTCTGAGTGAGTATAAAAATAAACTTCCAAGGATTGAAAGATTAAGCCAAAAAGCTAAGTGCTAAACCCAAGAGTGAACGTGCATTCAAAGTAAGTCTTTCATGCATGCAAGTCTGCTTGAATAAAACAGTGCTCAGTGTCTAAGCTGTTTTTGTTCAAGCTGTTCCTCAGAGTCTTGTAAACACAGTGAGTGATTCTTAGTGAGTGTATTCATTATAACCAGTTTAAGTCTGTCTTAGACTAGGTAAACATACTGTTGTATCTGTCATATCAGCTTGAAACTTTCCGCATTCAAGCTCGCTTGTAATTAACATTTGTTGATAATACATACAAACATTGAGAAAATTATGTGTAGATTTTAAATGGCTGTATTCACGCCCCCCCCCCCCCTCTACAGCTTAAGGCTATATACTTGGGATATCTTTTGGGGCCTACACAATATTTGAGGAAAATTCAGACCAACCAGTCCTTTTAGGGCTTAAACACTGTTGAAGAATGTGTACATGGTATTTCCATTTGGGACCAAAATGTTCTTTGTAAAAAGTAAATGAATTTGTTGGGCCCCTATACCCTATTTCAAATAGACTTTCATGTAAAGCAGTAAGAGATAGATCAGATATACCTGAAGCATCTAGCAAATGCAAATGTTGTCGAATGGTCTCTTCTGTGATGGTGATGTTATGACCATCAATGGTAGATACAAAAGAAGTGATTCCTTCTTGTGAATCAGGCTCTTATACTCCTCTTCTGGACCAGCTTCTCTTTTAACTACAAAATAATATACCAGATCAATACTTGTGAAACACCAGCACTTGCAGAAAAGCTTATCAAAAATCTTCTATGTTCAGCCTTTAAAGGCCCTGTTGGCCTTTTTCTCTTCTTCTATCCTTCTTTGACCACAAATCCACGTAAGTAGTCTCCAAGGGTTTCATCATCCCCCATAGAGGCTTGGGCTTCCTGATCAAGGATTTGGTCTTGTTCTTCTGCCAATTTTCTGGCTAATGCAGCATCAGCAGCAACTTGGGCTTCCATTGAAACAAATTTGATCTTTTGTGTCTCAATCAGAACACCCTTTCCTTTATCTGAGGCTGCTGTTTGAACTGTTGCTGTTCCTTGGACTGTTGAGGATGGTTCTTGAGTTCTTTCTCTAATACACACTCCTCCTGGCTTTTTAAGAGAAGCAGCTTGTGCTTCTGGACTAACAGTTTAAGAAACTGTTGGGACTGCTAGTTAAATAGCTGAAGCTGCCAGAGGTGAACTTGAAGCTGTTTGGACTGAGAGTGGGATCTCCTGATTCTCCCCCTTTTTGGATCCATAAACCATTGCCAACAGGGTTTGAAGCTGCCTTTCAAGTTGATCAATCTTGTTTCCATATAGCTTGAACCCTAGCTGAAATTGGGCAAGCTTTTGCTGTTGGACTGCTGAGAGCTGTTGTAGAGCAATGATTGGTGATCCTTGTGCAGCAATAGTGGACTTATAATGTTCCAAAATAGCTACAATAGGTTTCAGCTGTGGAGCCGTCAAAGTCATGAGTTGCAGACTAGCCTCAATATCTTTAAATGATAAAGGGATTTGAGATCTATCACTGGTACCAATACCAGATGTATTAGAAGCATCTGGGCCCCTTTGTTCTTGGTACTGGGGACTTCCAGACGGTGCTTGCACACCCTCTGTTGCCATGGGAGTGGTCTTAGGGATGTTGGAACTGTCATGTGCCCCTTGTGCAGGGACATCAGTAGTTCTAGCCACAAAACCCATTTGAACATCCTCAGAAGGGATGTTCACCTCCATATCGAGGGTGGAAGTGTCCTCAGTGAGTGCTCTTTCGATATTCTGTGCAAGAGTATCCTCTTGCACACAGATATTTGGCTCTGGGAATTGGACTGAGGAGGAAGGAGCACCTGCAGCCCTTTGTTTCTTTTTGGTGTAAATTTTTAGTCATGGTGCTGGGGAGGTACGTGTGGTAGAAGGATCAGAGGGTTGGGATCTTGGTGGTGAAGCAGTAATGTGGGGCTGAGTCTGCTCAAGATCCTGTCATCTGTTTCGTGGGAAGATAGTCTGCATTGCTTGAGGCAATGAGACATCTACAGTATGAAAATTGGCACTTTGTTTCAAGTCTTTTCACATATGGTAAAGAGTGCCCATGGGAAACATATATCCTTTTATGTTTTTAAAGAATTTTGCAAGATTTTGCAATTATTTAAGTCAAAAACCGAGGATACATAAAAAATTTCCCATTCTTTAAGGCATGGTGCCTTAACATCCCTTGAAAAATCATATTTGCAAAGTTGAACTGTTGGCCTGTGGATAAGCAAACTAGAGCAGTTGCAATATTTGAGGAAAATTCAGACCAACCAGTCCTTTTAGGGCTTAAACATTGTTGAAGAATGTGTACAAGGTATTTCCATTTGGGACCAAAATGTTCTTTGTAAAAAGTAAATGAATTTGTTGGGCCCCTATACCCTATTTCATACAGACTTTCATGTAAAGCAGTAAGAGATAGATCAGATATACCTGAAGCATCTAGCAAAAGCAATGTTGTCGAATGGTCTCTTCTGTGATGGTGATGTTATGACCATCAATGGTAGATACAAAAGAAGTGATTCCTTCTTGCCTACTCACAGTGTCTTTAATCAAGAATTGCTCTATGTGAGATACGTATATACTGGGATTTACAGTTAGAGCATAGTTGATGGAAGAACGGTGAAGAAAATTCATCATTTCATGGAAGGGTTGCAGTTCAGCATGTTTGAGGATGTATGGGAGGCAGTTGTGATCTTTAACACACTCCATTGGTGCTCAAGAACGAGAAAAAGTAGATTTGAAAATCGCACAGGGAGAGAATGAAGGGGATCTGGAAGATATTTTGCAACTGGTAGTTGTAATCGAACGAAACTGGGACTTTTAAGGGTTTGGAATTTGAAAATATCTAGTCCCGCGTACAACTTCCTTAGTAATGACTGAAATGCCCTGCACACTTAACAGACCAAGTGAACAACTAACAGTCCGAGAAAATGAACTAGCAGCTTAAGAATAGTCTCAAGCTGTTAGTTACTTACAGAGCAACATCTAATGAAATAGTGGCTCCCCTTAACTAAGCACATATAGTAAATGTTTTTCCCAGATTAGAGAGGATGGTAATGCAAGATTATTTAATCCAAGTTTAGCATACCAATATTTGATACCAGAAAGGTGAATCTTCCTACGTCAAAAGGTTTAGTAAAAAGATCTGCTAACTGATCATCAGTATGAATTTTGATAACTTGTATTAACTTCTTTTCATTACATTCCCTTATAAAATGGAATCTAATATCTATGTGATTGGTTTTGGGAAACTTTACTTGATATGTACAATACTGATTGCACTTGAATTGTCAATGTAAATAGGAGTAAATAGAAAGTTCATACCATAGTCTCTTAGTTGGTTCTGAATCCACATAAACTGGGAGCAACAGCTGGCAGCTGCAACATATTCTACCTCAGTGGATGAAGTGGATACAGTGGTTTGCTTTTTGCACTGCCAAGAGGCTAGTCTTGCTCCTAGATATTGACATCCTCTAGTTGTTGATATCCTGTCTATGTTGCAACCTCGATAGTCACTGTCAGAATATGTTGTTAGTTCAAGAGGAGAGTCCTTAGGATACCATAGGCCTAATTTTGGTTGACCTTTTAGATATCTAAATATTCTCTTAATAAAAAACAGATGTGAGTCCTTTGGGGCACATTGAAACCTGGCACAAACACAAACAACAAATATTATATCTGGTCTAGAAGATGTGAGATA
Organism: Centrapalus pauciflorus; assembly: GCA_020465985.1. NCBI lineage: Eukaryota > Viridiplantae > Streptophyta > Magnoliopsida > Asterales > Asteraceae > Centrapalus > Centrapalus pauciflorus. Next base: position 137,549 of record JAANYP010000063.1, on the reverse strand, counting down.
CATCAGTGAACCTGTTAGATATTTAATTTCGATCATGTGGACTTATTTTGTTAATGTTAGTCTTGTATTTATTTCCTTGTTAGTTTATTTCTATGTAAAAGTCAAGGGACTAAATGTGACAATGTTCCATAGTTAATTAAAGGAGCCTAGAAATAGGCTCCTAGGGTTTGTAAAACTTTACACGGTTGATAATAGAGCAAACATTCCAGCCGCCAACTTTAATATTCTCTCTACATTCTTATTGACTTCTCAATCATTACACAATTATTGAGCTTGATTCTTCTTGTGTTTGATAAAAGAAACATTAACGTGCTGATTATTATTGGGAATACAATACAACAATTGGTATCAAAGCTAAAAAGGTGGATTTCAACTTGCAAATATTGGATTCTGCTGGGTTTTCATGTTCTTCATCGAGTTCTTCATACTTTCCATCGGTTAGATCCTTTTAACCTTTGGTTTTCTGCTGTTTTTGTGTTATTATTGTCATACAATCACCACATTATCATCCTCTACTGATTTAGAGTTTATTAGGTTCACTCTTTTCATCAAAATCATCATTAAATTCGGCTGTTTTTAACTTTCAAAAACATGGATTTTAGTGGGTTTTTGCTCGGTTTTTACTGATTTTTAAGTGTTTTGGTACATTTTAAAACATCAAAAGTGTTTAAAATAGTTTCCCAATCATTTAGAAACAATTTTAGGCCTTAAATCTGCTAAAATCGAAGTCTGAACTGTTCTGAACTTTGAATATCTGTTAAAACCTGCTCTAATTCGGACCGACCTGTAGCATTTCGGACCTGATTTCGTACCTGATTTCGGACCATTTCGGACCATCTAAGACCCTAGTTCGGACCACATTTCGGTCCATTTCGGACTACATTTTGGTGTATTTCGGACCCTAATTCGGTCCCATCCGAACTTCAGACCATTCGAAGTTCAGATCAGGAACTTTCATTTTCATCATTTGACTTGTGCTTTAATTTAGACTCTCATTTCGGACCATTTCCATTTCGGACCAACTGAATCCGGACCATCTGAATTCGGTCCCCCTTCCTGGAAAATTTCCTAAGTGTTTGTCTGAATTCAACACTGTTCACCCGAATCCGGACCGCCCGAATTCGGTTCCTTCACCCATCCGAACCAAGGGTTCCTCCGAATTTGGCACCTGTCCGAAGCGCTATACATCCGAATTCGGCTTAATCCGAAGTCAACATATCCATCCGAATTAGTACCATCTAGTGTACTATTCATCCACCATCCAGTCCATCCGATTCAAGTTTCCACCTTTAAGATCTTATTTGTTCAATCAGCACCCCTCAATCATGTCTCGTGAAGCTCTCGTACTCGGATCCGAGAACAGACCACCTGTTCTGTATCCTGACGAGTATGAACAATGGAAATCCCGGTTCCTCAAATTTGTCGGAATGCAACCCCTTGGAACCCTAATGCTTCAATCCATCTCTGAGGGCCCCGTTATCTACTATCGGGAAATCGCGGCTAGACCCGAGGCTGACCCCCCTGTTCTCGCATCTAAGGTTGAAAGAGAACCAGCTAATGACGCCGAGCATGACAGACAGCATGCCGATAAGAGGGCTGAGTATCTGATCTATCAGGCCCTCCCCACTGATATTTTGGTCAGAGTAGACATCAAAATGTCTACTAAAGAAATGTGGGACGAATTAGAAGTACAAATGCTGAGGGCAGATCTCGATGATCGTGCTAAAATAGAGGAAGCTAAGGCTAAGTTTACAGAATTCCGAGCCAAAGACGGGGAATCTCTGCAGGCTACGTTCACAAGGTTCTATGCAGTCCTAAATGAGTTAAAAAAACTGCACATCAAAAAGGACAAAAATGACATAAACATCAAGTTCTTTTCAGCCTTAGCCTCCGAGTGGAAGATTGCTTGCCGGGCCACTCGACGGGTCCTGAATATTCTTGAGGTATCGATCAATTTCATCTTCAAAGAGCTGAAAAAGTATCAAGGGGATGTAGATCACCAGAAACAGATGGCCAATCAGCTCGCATCTTTGCTGCTATCTGCTAACACAGGCATCAAACCCAATGACTCCCTAGCCTTGATCACCAACACGAATATTTCCACTGCATCTTTTGCACAAGGTTCATCGTCGTCTCAGTACAGGTACGCTTTTCCTCCGCGTGAGGTAATTGATGAGGAAGAAGCAGCTATTCAAGAACAAATAGCCTTGTGGACAAATCCTCTTCAATAACGACGTTTTTCCACTAAGACTAACAATCAACTCCGCTATGACACCGGTCCGCGGAGGTACTCAGATGACAGAAAGGATGAACGACGCGATGATTATCGTCGGGAAGACTATCGCAGGGATGATAGGGATGAGAAGAGGTACGACGACAGACGCGACTATCGAGATGATCGTCGTTATGAAAGGCGAGACGACAGGCATGAGGATCGTATGGATGACAGGAGAGATTATGATCGGAGAGACGATCGTTGTGATGACCGTAGGGAGGACCACAGAGACGATAGGAGAGAGAATGATCGTAGGGACAAACGGAGAGATGGAAGCCGAGAACCTCGTCGCGCCGACAAGAGGCCGGTTGAAAGAAGGGATGAGAGGCCGCGAGCCGAAGAACCAAAAGGCGTCGAGGAGCGTCTCTGTTATAAATGTGGAAAACCGGGCCACTTTGCTCGGGAATGCAATAACAAGTTTGATAGAGACGTAGGCTACTATGAGCGGAAGTTGGAAGCCGCTAAGAAAAGAACCGATGCCATGGCTCTCGTCGCCCAGGAAGACTACTGGGATGCTGAAGATACCGACGAAGAGGATGATAAGGGCAAGAATTGTTATATGGTTGATCGTCTAGGGTTGGATCACTGTGCCATTTCCACTACTTCTAGTTCAGACCATGCTGATGAGGGGGAGACAACGACAAATCCACCAGCATGTCTGATGGCCACAACCGACGATCCCGAATGTTCTTCATCCGGTTCAGAGACACATAAGGTATATTCCTGTTACATTCAAGAGCATGTAAATAATTTATCTGTAAATAGTGAATATTCATTGCACACACACATACTTGATCTACAAACTAGGTCAAATGCTGAAACTGAAAAGTGTGTACAGGCTGAACATCTAGCTCAAACTTTAAAAGAGTCGTCTAAATTATATCAATCAAAGTGGTTAACTAATCACAATGTTATAAAACAGATGCTAATCGAAAAAGTAGATGTTCAGGACAGGAATGTATATCTTGAATTTTGTATGGATAGGTTATCTAATGAAAAACTCTCTTTAAAAGAAGAAATATCTGTAATTTCAGAACAATTAGATACAGTAAATATGGAAAATATAGACAGTTTAGAAAAATATAAAATGATTGAAGAAGAAAGAATAAGTTTGTACTCACGAATAAGACCCTTGACGATGCATTTTTAAAAAGGGGTCAAATAGAACAAACTATTCACTTGAATCAGCCCAAAGAAACTAGGTTTTACCATTCTAAACAAGGAATCGGTTTTAAAAATCCTAAATATTTGGAAAAGGCTCAAAACGTTTTACCTTTATTTTATGACATGAACTGTACGGGAGCTGGACTTAAATCTTTCTTTTTTGAGTCATCAAAAGAAGTTTTAAACCAAGAGAATGAGAAACGTGTTGAAAAATAAAGAAAAAGAAATTTCTTTTCAATATGAAGAACTTAACGAGAGTTATCCTTCTAGAGTCCCCACTTTAGAGGAATACTTCTTGTCAACTTATTCAGAAGCTGAATTGAAAACAGAACCTGTAAAACCAATTCCTCAATTTTATATTCCTACAAAAGTTCTTCAACATCAAATTACTGTTTTAGAAAAGGAATTGAAGTCGTCTCAAAAGAAAGCACTTGATCTTCAAGATGCTCTTCTTAAGAGCGAAGAAAAAATTGGTAAATCAAAGTTTTCAACAATCTGTGGAATTAACTGTCTACAAAGAAATATTTGACATGGTTTTTCAAACGTTGAAAGATTTTTTCAAAAGAACAAACAGTTTATCATTACACCAAAATCCCATGTGTGTCATCCGACAAAGGTAAGACTAAAGCTGAAACTTCTTCTTTTATTTATGAAGGTGAGTGCTCAAAACCGTTTAAAAATGAGGTTACTAAAAAGACTCAGATCCAATCCAAGTCTTTTAAGAAACCCACTCACCAACAAAAAGAAAATTCTGTAAAGTCTAAATCTTCCATGCGTACTGACTCTAATCGTTTTGTTCCTACAGATTATGTAAGAAGAGTTCCTAAAACCACCATGCTGGATTTTTCAAGTTTTTTTTGTGAAGAAGGCTATAATGCCGAGTGAATTTGTTTCTAGAAATAAGATGTCTGTAATCTCTGAAAACAATGTGTATAACAATGTAATGAATTCGTCTGTCTGTTTAAAGTACTCTTTCAGTGAATTATTTAATCTATGTCCAACTCGTGATAGACGACAGGTTCCTGAAATGAATGCTTATGTGCCATACCCTGTTAAAAGAATTCGGAAAAAGAGAATAAAAAATGTTGCATCATCAGCCACAAATAAAAATGAGACATGTCCGTTGCCGAGGCCCAAAACCAAAGCAAAGGTCAAAAAGGTCTCAAAAAGTCAAAAGATGAAGGCAATTTCATCGCCTAAGGTTCCAAAGCCCAATAAATCCAATCTTTAATGGATTCCAAAGGGCTATGCATCCGGACCACACATAAATGCTAAATGGGTTCCTAATACTGCACATGTGCCATATACATCTGGAACTCCTAACAAAAAGGGACCCATATTGAGATGGGTACCCAAAGTTGTGTGATCTTTATGCAGATGGTTCTTGGTTACTTCTGATCAAGACCCGTTCTTCAATGAAATGGCTTCTAGTTACCATAGACTAGGACTCGTTCTTTTGCTTGTCGGTTTTGCTTAAACCGACACGTTTGGCTTCTGTGCACACAGCCCAGGACCCGGTCTTAACTCATCATGTTTTCTGAACATCTCGTTTCAGATTACGGTTTGATTGTAAATAAAAGTTGGATGTGTTTGAATGCATGTAGTTTTTCATTGTATGAATTTATTTGCTTTTCAGGCTAAATCCATCTGGTATATGGATTCGGGTTGCTCCAAGCATATGACGGGGAGAAGGGAATTGCTGTCCAACGTAGTTGAACAATATTGCAGGACGATAAAATTCCTAAACAACCATCATGCTCATATGAAAGGATACGGGGTCTTAGTTCTAAATAATCTAGTCATCAAGGACGTTGACTATGTTGAGGGATTATCGCATAATCTATTTAGCATAGGACAGCTCTGTGATAAAGGACTAGAGGTAACATTTTGGGCTAAGAACTGCAGTGTAAGGAGTATGGATGGAAAAGAAATCTTATCTGGTTCTCGTAACTCTAACCTTTACACCATAGACGTAGCCAAGCTCATAGTAAAGGATAGCATTTGCCTCTTATCAAAAGCCTCTTCAAGACTCTTGGTTGTGGGATCGTAGGTTATCCCACTTGAACTTTGACAATATCAACAAGCTGGCTGCGAAACAACTGGTTAAAGGTCTCCCTGAATTGCGTTATGAAAAGGACCATGTTTGTGGAGCTTGTGAGAAAGGAAAGATGAAATGATCATCTCACAAACCAAATCCCGACCCATCAACGAAAAGAGTATTGGAGTTAATTCACATGGATTTATGCGGATCGATGCGGACCCTAAGCGTAAACGGGAAGCGATATGTGATGGTTAACGTTGATGACTACTCACGATATACCTGGGTCAGGTTCTTGCGATCCAAGGATGAGACAGCTCAAGAAATCATAGATTTTATAAAGAGTGTCGAGACCCAACAGCAGCTGTCAGTTCAATCAATCAGATCCGATAACGGCACGGAGTTCAAGAATTTGGTAGTTGAGGGCTTCCTTCGATCCAAAGGTATTCATCATCAATATTCTGCTGCTAGAACACCACAACAAGATGGGGTCGTGGAAAGGCGTAATCGTACCCTTGTGGAAGCTGCTCGTACAATGCTAACATACTCAAAGCTACCTCCATTCTTGTGGGCCGAAGCCGTATCAATAGCTTGTTATACACAGAATCGCTCCATTATCCATAAGCCCTTCAATAAAACTCCTTATCAACTCTTTCTGAATAAAGTACCTTTTATCAAGTACTTACGTGTATTTGGTTGCAGGTGCTATGTGCTGAACGATAAAGACAACCTCGGATGAAGCGATCTTCAGTGGATACTCATCCAACTCGAAGGCTTATCGCGCATTCAATACCCGAACCAGGACAGTCAATGAAAGTGTGCATGTCACATTTGATGAATTGGCTGAACTGGCACCCGAAGTTGATCATACAGGACCTCGCATTACACAAATGCCTGGAGACTCTTCTACTAACACTACTTCTTTTTCTTTTTCTGATTTAGTTAATTTGTTTGATCCTTTTTACGTAGAATTTTTCGGTCCTAACGCTAATGTATCTAATGTCGTCAATAATGTGGGTAATCCATCCAATTCAACTGCTCCTTAAAGTTTATCCACTCCATCTTCATCCACATCATACCCTCATCAACATCATCTACTGATACATCCGAGGAACCAGTGGTACCATCACTTGAAACCATTGACCATGAATCTTCATCCATCCCCACTATAACCACTGAGATTCCATTCCGGGCACCCCTTCCACACGAGACCAAATGGACCCGAAGACACCCAACCGATCAGATCATTGGTGATGTTTCAACTGGAGTCCAAACACGTAGGGCGTCTGCTAATGAATGTCTCTTCGCATCATTCCTTAGTATGATAGAGCCCACTCGTGTGAATGAAGCCCTAAAAGACCCAGACTAGATAGTTACAATGCGAGAGGAACTCAACCAGTTCGAACAGCTCAGAGTATGGCGGTTAGTTCCCAAACCAAAAGACCGTACAGTGATCGGAACTAAGTGGATCTATAAGAACAAACGAGATGAGAACGGCATTGTGATAAGGAATAAAGCGAGACTTGTTGCCAAAGGCTACCGACAACAAGAAGGGATAGATTATGATGAGACCTTCGCTCCAGTTGCACGGATCGAAGCGATCAGAATCTTCTTGGCGTACGCGGCACACAAGGACTTCAAAGTGTACCAGATGGACGTCAAGACTGCCTTTCTTAACGGTGAACTCAACGAAGAGGTGTACGTTGAACAACCACAAGGATTTGTTGACGCACATAAACCTGGCCATGTTTATGTGCTAGATAAAGCCCTCTATGGTTTAAAACAAGCACTGCGCGCATCGTATGATAGTCTTTCTAATTTTCTTATCTCTACCGGTTTCAGCACATGTGTGGTGGACACAACTCTGTTCACGAAAAACACATAATGCTAGTACAGATATATGTCGACGACACTATATTTGGATCTACTGACAGTAATTTCTGTAAGGATTTTTCAGCCCTAATGGAGTCCAGGTTCGAGATGAGTATGATGGGGGAAATGAATTTTTTCCTCGGATTACAAGTCAAACAACTTGAGGAAGGGATTTTGTGAACCAGTCGAAATATACTCTTGACATTCTCAAGAAGTATAAGTTAGACTCTTGCACGAGTATCGCAACTCCCATGGCCTCCAATTGTAAGTTACATACCGATCATTCTGGGAAAAGTGTCGATAATACAACTTACAGAGGGATGATAGGATCCTTACTGTATCTGACTGCTAGTAGGCTTGATATAATGTTTTCAACATGTCTTTGTGCTCGCTTTTAGGCCGGCCCCAAAGAATCACACCTAACTACGGTAAAACGCATTTTTCGTTATCTTAAGGGTACACCCGATCTTGGTCTATGGTATCCAAAGTGAACCGCTTTTGATCTTACCGCTTTTTCAGATGTTCATTTTGCAGGTTGTAGAGTTAACAGAAAAAGCACGTCGGGAGGAATACAGTTCTTGGGAGACAGACCAGTTAGTTGGTCCTCCAAAAAGCAGAATTGTGTTTCAACATCCACAGCTGAGGCTGAGCATGTAGCAGCTGCAAGATGTTGCTCTCAAGTGCTGTGGATGAGAACACAATTACGCTATTATGGATTCTCACTCACCGGTATCCCAATTTACAGCGATTCTCGAAGTGTAATTGCCATCTCTTGCAATCCCGTGCAGCACTCTCGAACGAAACTCATAGATTTCAGGTATCATTTTATTATAGATCACGTAGAAAAGGGAACCATTGTGTGAAATGTAGTTTCTTAACAATCAAACACTAATATCAAATAATCAAGAACAACAAACAGAATTAAAACTGACCGAATGATTGTATTGATTGAACTGATGATTACACAATGTTAATTGGAATCTTCGTGAACAGTAGCTCTATTGTGAATTCAATTACGTGCCAAAATAACTGTCAGATCTATTCTATTTTGAAAGTCAATGCACTATTATATACATTTTTACAACTATCAACTAATTACAAAATAGACCCTATACTGTGTATTCCATCAACAAAAATACATTCCAACAATCTCCCCCTTTGATGGAATATGCAAAGTCTTCAGGTAGATAATCCAAGCTTCTGCTCAAATCTTCTGATACTCTTTCGGTCTGAGAGCCTCCATTCAATCTTTGAAATAAACTCTACCATCAGTCTTCTATCGTTAACAGATAAAGCTCCTCTCTTTGTTTTTCTCTTTCTATCCGAAGCCAGCTTTCCCTTCAAACCATTCAACACTTTATGTAATGTACCATCAGAAAACTTGTTGAGTTCAACACTCCTCATGGCTCTTAACTTTTTGATTCTGTCTTTGTACATTACCGCAGGATGCTTCACCATGATGACTTGAAACTCTTTTAATTCTCCTGCAAACTCGATATCTCGATTTGGAGCTGTAATGTTAATTTTTCTCATCCCTCGTTCGACACCAATCTACAGATCTTGCACAAACATCAATACCAGTTTGGTATGCATAAAGTGGAAAATTGTCTTTAATGCAAATCTGCAGTGCTCATTTCTCTTGTTTCGGCACAACTAATCAAATTAATCTTCAATATCGACCAAGTGCATATTAAACATATCAGCTTCAGTGAACGTGTAGATATTGCCATCAGCCCTAGTGATAGTGAATGTAGGATAGAAGATCTGAACGAATTTGTCTTTTTTTCAATTTTGACTAAATCAAATATCCTGAACTCACTCTTCACTTTATCAACTACTTGCGTCTTGTTTCTCAGAAAACATGCATAATTGACAAGATTCGGCATGTTTGGTTCTAGTACCCTGAACAACTTAAGAAATGAACAAGGAGCTTCTTTCTTACAAAAAATTCTTTTCTCCAAAATGTCTTCAAGATATGGCAATTTGTTCCTTTTCTTGATGAACTCAGCTGACCGTTTTGCAGATAGCTCAAACTTTTTAACTTTCTTTTTACTTATCTCATCCTTATTCAACAATGTGAGCATATCTCTTATTTCCCTCTGTACCACCTGTTGAGCTTCGAATCTTAGTCTGTGTTGTTTCTGCGACTCATCCGCAAGAATATACTCTTTAAAAAACCTTTCCATAACCTCCACTTCATTCAACTCTACTCTTTCTTGAGCAATCACATTTTCAACAGGAAATTCTTCAACTTCCTCTTTCACTTGAACAACAACCTCAGGATTTTCAACAGTCCGTGTCGGTATAGACACTTTCAAAATTTCTTGAACTAACTCCTCTTGTTCTTCAATCCTTTCACCCTGAATATCAATATCAGTCAAAGTGATCACATCATCATCCTCAGATTATTCAACATACACCTCTCTCTCTCCTTCAGTTTCTACTCCTTGAATCATCAACATCTGATCCTTAACTGCTTGATCGTCATCATCCGAATCATTATACTCCTCAAAGTAATAGATATCTGACTGAATGTTCAAAGGAACTGGAACATCTTCATGAACAATCAATCCCAGCTCACTTTGAACATCAGCAGGTTCTTTTGAGCTTCCTGCTTCCTTTTCTCTCACTTCTGCCTCCTTCTATGGGTATGTAATCATAAGAATTCCAGGTGTAGGCTCAGCAAGCTTCCTCCTCTTCTCCCCCTCATGAGGAGCATCATCGGAGTCTTCATCATGCTTATCATGTTTACGTTTTGATGATAAGCTTGCGCCTTACACGTCTCCTCTACTACCGCGACCCTTTCAGATAGATTGCGCAGAGCAGTAATCACTGTACATTCCAAACTGATCATTCTTTCTCTCATTTCGTCAAATTGTTCAAAAACAAAATCTTTCAGTTCTTCCCTCAATTCATCTATAGCTTGATGTGGATCCGTTTGTTTGACAAATTCTTCAGCCACTGACTTACCCTTCAAAAATTTATGAATGTTAGACATTTGTGCCATTACTTCAGATAACTGAGCAGAGACATAACTGTTCACTTCCGCAACAGCTGCATTCAAGGCTTGGCTTAGTGATGATTCAGTAACAAAAGAGGAAAGATTCACTACTGGGTCACTCAGACTTCCGGTTGTCACAACAGTTGAACTTGTAAAAAGAACTTCTGTGTGGCCAGTGCTTAGAGTTGGCAATGTTGTCGCTCTAACTGGACTTCCACCCTCTTCAAGCGACGGAGCAACGAATGCTTCCGTAACTAAGGATGTTCTGGCGGGAACACTAAGTTCAGCCGCACTTACTTCAACAGATGAAGTCGACTCAAGTGTCCTAAGCTGTATTGGTTCTAGACTCTGTGTTTAAATAGAAGTTGTACACTCGGGCAGATGTGTACTTATTTCAATATCCATCAAGTCCAAAGGACTATCGGATAGAATTTGTGTTTCATCCCGGTGCTCAAATGAAATAGTCTCCTGTTGAGAGGAGACTGAGTGGATGGTTGGGTGCGCACTTGTCAGTGGGATACTGACCTCTTCAACGCTAACTCCTAGAGGGGAGCTAACAGCAGATGTGGTTAATTCTTGGCTTTCTAGGTTAAGTACATCCCTCACACTCTCCTGAGCAATATGAACAATATCCATCAAAGCTCCTCCTCCCTAATCATGATCATCACCATTATCGCCATCATCACCATCATCTCCTTCCTCTGCTCCCTCTTGTATATTTGACAATGTACGCTCAGAATCAGAACTACCAGCTTCTTCCTCTCCACCCCTCACTGCTTCTACTCCCTCACTCACCTGTAGGCTTCCCTGAACTTCAGCCCCTTGCTGAAGTTCCTCTCTCCCTATCACTCCTTGGGTAAGAGAACCCGGTTCTTGGGTCTCTATTGGATCATGATCTATCCTATACATCTTCACATTCTCACTTTCCGGATCTGCATACTTTAACAAAGATTCCGGAATCGGCATTATATTTGCATTGGGAGAATCAGGCACCTCATGTAAACTCATCATTACGTAGTCTGGACATCTTTGGGAGTTTGCTCGCTTTGGTATATTCTCATTGGCTCGGAGGATCCCTCGGATTAGAATTTGTATGAACCTTTGAAGCGGAACAAATTTCCTCGATCTGTTCGTTGTCTTAGCAAGCACAATCTCTTTGAGGTCTTCCCATATGCATTGTGCATAGTCATAATGTTTATTAAAAGCAATTCCATGAAAGATCCTTAGACAGTGAATGTTGCACCTGTCTATTCCGGTATGTTTTGACGTCATGCACCTATTAACGATGCCGAATAAGGTGTACCATTCTCCATTTAAGCCATTGCAATGAAACTTGGAGCTCTTAGGAAGTGGCTTTGAATAACCCAAGCATATGAGGTCATGCACTAACTCCTCATCGGAAACAAAATCTTCAAACTCAGCTAACTCTGGGAAGTTAACTGTGTCAATCCTTCTCGGTAGAAACAAGTTGTGGCGAAGTCTGGCTAGAGTAATTTTGGATTTATATTGATCAATGGTAACTTTGAAATGGTGGTTACCATCAGCTGCAACAAATTTGACAGTATGCCAAAATTGTTGATGGTAGACTTGTGGGATAGATGGTTTGTATTGGAGAAGATATCCCAAAGGATGGCCTTTGAGAATATCTACTATGATGGGGTGACTGACTTTAATGACTTTGGTATCCAAACGATGGTTATTGTCTTTGAAAGGCAGGCAATGATTGGGTTTTACCAGCTGATTGTTTGGTATGATGGCTGAAGGTGAAGGTCTTGTAACTGAGGCAGATCGGACTGGTTTAGACACGAGTGTATGGTTTGAGGATGAATGGGAATCGGAAGAATTAGAATTATGTGAATGACTTGGAGATGCCATTTGTAACCTATACAAAAATAATAAACATGTTAGATAATGCAGGTAAACAAATGAAATCATTCAAAGTAGAAAAATATAACATTTTGTTAGAAATTATAAAAATTTGTGATTTTTTGTTTAAGACATCGGGATTCCAGACAATAATGAAATATTAATGACAGGATTCCAGAGTCAATCGTTCAGAGACCAATGTTAGAAAAACACAAATTTAAAACAATTTCTTGGAAAATGTCATAATCTTCTTAAAACATTAAAAACTCAACACTTAGGAAAAAATTTAATAGAAACTCGAATGACTCTAGAAACGACTAGAATTAACCGAGACATCAACTCGAATGAAACATAATAATTCTCGATTAAGTCATGATGTTTCTCGAATGATGAAACATTCCAACTCGAATGGAACTTGGAATAAACTCGAATGTAACATAAAGGAACTCGAGTGAAAGTAAACTCTAACTCGAATGAGTCATGAAAGGACTCGAGTGGATGTAAAGTCCAACTCGAATGAAGTACACCAATTATCGAATGAATGAAGTGTGAATCTCGAATTAAACATGAAAATATATGGACCAACTCTATTAAGTCTAAGGCACAACTCGCATAAACATTGAACCAACTCGAATGAAACAGAAGTTTTCTCGGTCCATGTATTAAACGAGACATGTTCTGAAATATTTTGAAGTCCTAAGAATTGTCAACTCGATTAACATGTAGGACTTTCTCGATCAAAGAAATAGTCAACTCGAACTATTCATATGTTTAACTCGAATGACACAGTTGGTCAACTCGAATTAAACATCAATCACTCTCGATTTATTAATCAATCAACTCGATTGATACTTATCATTTTCTCGATTAATCCTTCAATCGAGAAAGCACTGATGAATTTATTTACAAGTCCATTATACACTGAATTTTCAAAAATTGATTCCAAGGACTTTTTCAGTGATTTAAAACTTGTTTCCCATTCGAAAAACCAATTTTAAACAACTTAGTTTTACTGAACTTTGATTAAAAACAACACTAAAGTTGTTAAAAATCCAAATTTCAGAAATATGAAGAACACGAAGCTTTTGAATCTAAAATCCAAAGTTTTGTTTGTGTGATTGGATTTGAACCATGAAATTACATATTCATGTTCATATTCATAAATCAAAAACATACCACATATTTAATTTAATTTTTATTGAACAAAAATATGAATCACCATGAACACTCAAATACGAAAAATATACGAGCACAGTTACATATATATTCCAAAACTGAAATGAACTATGTAAAAAACACAATAAACAAAAACAAAAAACAAATTTGCAAACAATATGAAGAAAAGATATCTTGATTCAGTCGATGATATGTGGATTATAGGTTTCTTAATGGTGAATGAACTTTTGGGAGAAGATAATGAATATTCTATTATCCGAAAAAGTAAATTTGAAATTTGAATTTCAAATTTATAGAATAGATTATGAACCGGCCCATATTTGAAAAACTTTAACCGGCCCACTTTCACTTTACCAATTATAAACCCATTTAGTAACAAAACCCAAAAAAAAAATTTTTTTAACAAAACAAAAAATAAAATAACAAACAAAAAAACTTTTAAAACAGACTTAAACAAAAACAAAACAAAAAAAAAAAATTTAAAATTCACAAACTAAAAACAACAAAAAAAATATTAAAAGCAGACTTAAAAAAAGAAAAAAAAATAGAAAATTCACACAATAAAAAAAACAAAAACAAAAAAAATAACATAAAAAAATTAAACACACAAAAAATTTAAAAATATTAAAATGCTCCCCCTTTAATTTCTGAATGTTGCTCCCCCTCAAATGTATATCATATTTCTCAACTCAGCTCCCCCTACAAAATATCAAAAAAATTCTATCAGATTTTCTCAAAATCAGATAAATTCATTTTCTGCTCCCCCTGCACATGACAATCCAGATCTTGTTAAATTCAAAAAAATTTGAACTTTTAAAATTCAATAATTTAACATCAGATTAGAATCAATTAAAAAATGTAAATTTAAATTATAAATTGAAACTACTGAATTATTAAATCTTAACGATTCAACATACCCAATTTGTATACCAAAAAATTAAACCTTTTTTCATCTAACGCTTTGGTAAACAAATCAGGTAGTTGATATTCAGTAGGAACAAATATAATCTTATATTTCCATTTTCAACGTGATCCTTTATAAAATGGTACCGAATGTCAATGTGTTTTGTTTTTTAGTGTTCCACTGGATTTGATGCAATAGCAATTACGCTCTGAGAATCATAGTAGATGGGTATCTTCTGTGGTGTAAACCCGTAATCTCGCAGTTGGCTTTTCATCCACAACACCTGAGAACAGCATGATGAAATAGCAACGTATTCTCCTTCAGCTGTAGACAATGAAATGCAGTGTTGTTTCTTGGATGACCAGCATACGGGTTTGTCACCTAAGAATTGTACTGCACCAGACGTACTTTTTCTGTCCATCTGATCACCTGATCAGCGTCAGAAAAAGCAGTTAAATTGAATGAAGATTCTCTGGGATACCACAAACCAAGGTTTGGAGTTCCCTTGAGATATCTTAAAATTCTTTTTGCAGCTGTTAAATGGGATTCTCTTGGATTCGCCTGATATCTAGCACATACACATGTAGCAAACATAATATCCGGTCTACTGGCTGTTAAATACATTAATGACCCAATTATACATCGATAATGAGTTACATCTACAGGTTTCCCCGAAATGTCTTCATCGAGTTTTGACTTTGAATCCGGAGCCATGGGAGTACTGTTAACCATGTTAAATTTCTATAACATGTCTTTTATATATTTTGACTTATTAATAAAAATACCATCAGTCAACTGTTTAGCTTGTAATCCTAAGAAAAAAATTATTTCTCCCATCATGCTCATTTCGAATTTTTGGGACATTAAGAATGCGAATTTCTTACGAAATTCTGGATTTGTAGACCCAAATATTATGTCGTCTACATATATTTGTATCACTATAACATCCGGCTCCTGACATTTTATAAACAGGGTTGTGTCAACTGCACCTTTGTTGAATCCACATTTCAACAGATATGTTGAAAGTCCATCATACCAAGCACGCGGTGCCTGTTTAAGGCCATACAGTGACTTGTCTAAAATATATATACATGTCAGGTTTCGAAGGATCAGTAAAGCCTTCGGGTTGATATGTATATACTTCATCGGTTAATTCCCCGTTTAAAAACGCAGTTTCAACATCCATTTGATAAACAGTAAAGTTTTTATGAGCGACAAAAGCTAAAAACATTCTAATCGCTTCTATTCGTGCAACAGGTGCAAAAGTCTCATCGTAGTCAAACCCTTCTTGTTGACTGTATCCTTTGGCAACGAGGCGAGCTTTATTGCGAATGATTACTCCATGTTCGTCCTTTTTGTTTTTAAAGATCCACTTCGTGCCAATGATAGATTTGTCTTTGGGTCGTTCAACAAGTCTCCAGACCTTCAACCGTTCGAACTGATTCAGTTCTTCTTGCATCGCAACAATCCAATCAGCATCCAGAAGTGCTTCTTTCACATTCTTAGGCTCTATTTTGCTGAGAAAATTTTAAAATAGGCACTCGTTTATTGTGGCTCTTCTGGTTTGGACTGAAGCAAATGGATCACCAATAATGTTTTTTATTGGATGATTTCTAGTCCACTTGAAAGTGTGTGGATACGGTTTGATGTGGTCTTGATTGGGATTACGGTCTAAATATGTAGGTCGGGGGATTGCTTCAGATGTAGTTGGTAGGATATCTGAGTTAGGAGTTTCTTAATTTTCGGATGTTAAGGAGGTTTCAGAAGATTCTGGAGGTTCAATGGGTTGTGCACTTTCAGTTGGAAAGTGTACATCTTTGGTTGAGGCTTCTCCAG
This sequence comes from Centrapalus pauciflorus, assembly GCA_020465985.1. Classification (NCBI taxonomy): domain Eukaryota; kingdom Viridiplantae; phylum Streptophyta; class Magnoliopsida; order Asterales; family Asteraceae; genus Centrapalus; species Centrapalus pauciflorus. The sequence continues at coordinate 121,417 of JAANYP010000063.1, read as the reverse complement.
TTTCTTCTGATACTTGTTGATGAGAATGACTGGAGACAACGACAGGATCTTCAGTAATCCTGTCAGGCACCAAATTTAAAACATTAGTTTTGGGCTTCTCAAAGTAGTCTTCATAAAAATTCTCAAACAATTTATTTAATTCAGAATTTTCAGCATTCTGTTCATGTGACTCCATTGAAGTCTGCTTGTTAGGTTCGGGTCCTGAACTGGTATGTTCAGAAGCCATTACCACTCCTTCATCAAATTTGACGTTGACGCTCTCGTTGACTGTCTTGGTTCGCTTGTTGTAGACACGGAAAGCGACTGACTCCTTTGAATAACCTATGAATATACCAATTGTGAAATGTAGTTTCTTAACAATCAAACACTAATATCAAATAATCAAGAACAACAAACAGAATTAAAACTGACCGAATGATTGTATTGATTGAACTGATGATTACACAATGTGAATTGGAATCTGCGTGAACAGTAGCTCTATTGTGAATTCAATTACGTGCCAAAATAACTGTCAGATCTATTCTATTTTAAAGTCAAAGCACTATTATATACATTTTTACAACTATCAACTAATTACAAAATAGACCCTATACTTTGTATTCCATCAACAAAAATCCATTCCAACACATTGAGTTGTATTTTGTTGGCACAGAATATCAACTTGCGGATATATTTACTAAAGCTTTAGACGAACCTCGTTTTCAGTTTTTAGTATCCTATATTGGCATGTTGAATTCGCCTTCCAATTAAATATCAGATATTGTCTTAAATAATTCTATTTCAATCTATCATGTTTGAAATTCCTTTATTTTAGAAAATATATGTTATTTAAATTTAAGGATTGTGTCACAAAAATTGAAACTCAATATTTCCTTATCTATGTACATTTTTAATAATTAATGATCCTGACAAATTGCTTTGTGAATTGTTCATCACTGAGTGGGACGCAAACAAAATCCAGGTTTTTCTGTATCTTTAAGGCTAAAAAGGTTCAAGTATTTAGTCTGTAAAGGATAAAAGAAGAGAAGCGGTATTTATTTGAGGGGGAGTATAGTTAGGATGTTAATTTTTATAATTCTTTGTTTCTTTTTAGTTTTATTATTTCTATTAGTTAAATTTTTAAATTTTAGGTTGGTTATATTTTTATTTTTGAGTTTAATTTAATAGGTCAGAAAATCACAAAATGATTTTAGTTGTTCAAATTTATCAAAAAGCCAAAAATATTTTATTTTTGTTTTATTTTATTTTATTTTATCTTTGTCTTAACTTAAATGCTAAAAGAAAAGATCAAAAATATTTTTATTTTTTTATATTGCAATTGCCTATTTTTGTTTCAAAGAAAAATACAAAAAGATGTGATAAATTGGGCCAAATTTTTTATTATTATTAAAAATCTTGTTTAATTTTTCTCTAAAGGCCCAAATTTATTTGTTGTATTTTGTGTATGAGTGTTGAGTTAAAAATCCGGCGGCCCATGTACAGCTTTGGGCGCGGATCCTGTCACCCGACCCGACCCGCTCCCTTTAAATAGGTCGGGTCAAACGGTCAACCTCATCACCTTCTTCATTTTGAAGTTTTCTTCTCCTCTTCTTCTTCTTTCTCCCGTCGCCGTCCACCGCCCAACCACCATAACCATCCTTCAAGCTTTGTGCATCCTCGTTTTTCTCCATTTTTCTTGCATTTCTCAACTTTGGCACTACCAGGTAACATATTTCTAACTTTATTTCAGCATTTAACTTCTTAAATTGTGTTTTTGATTTTCAAATTTTTAGTAGGTTTTTTATTTCGGTTTTTGCTAATTTTAGGTACTTTAATGTGTTTTATTTACTTAGTTGTAGTTATATAAAATGTTCCTTATATGTTTTTAGTCTACGATCTTTAATTTCATGCATTTTTGTCACAATCACCACTGTTGACGTTGCATGTTGCATGAACTCATTAACTGCACCGTTGGACTTTTGACGTCCGAATTCGGACAAGGCCCCGAATTCGGATGTCCCACTTAGACATAATTTCAAGGTTTTCAATATTCAAAGACCGAATTCGGATACTGTGTATCACCACTGTTGATCCGAATTCGGTCCTTCTAAGAAAGTCCGAAATTTTCATTAAGTAAGTTCACCAAACACTGTTGATCCGAATTCGAACCACATCCGAAACGCCTATGTCATCCGAATTCGGACCATTCCCTCATCATGCATCAACACCAACTTCAATCCTAATCCGAATTTGCTGCACCATCCGAATTCGGTCCAGCACCACCCACATCATCCAAATTCGGACCCGCATTTATCGTTCATCATATTTCATCCGGATTTCGGCCGGATCCGAATTCGGTGGCACTGTTCATCCGAATTCGGTCCATCCGAATTCCAACACTTAGCATATTTTTCAATTTTTCACTTCTTGCATTTTCACTATAAATCAAAAATCCAAAAGATTTTCATTCCGGTAAAACATTGATTAGAGTTAGGATTAGTTCTTGAGTGAAAATGCCTGATCTAATATTGGTCTCTTAACGATTGACTTTGGACTTTATTCAGTAGAATCTTATTCTACTAATAAAGACCCGTTGCTTTAAACAGATCACACAGTTTCTATTTCACACTTTTCTAGACTTCATATCAATGTCTTATCATTTAAAGTCTTTTGTTCTAACTTTGATGCACCTTTTTCATTAAACATGGAACCAGCTGTCGTTCTAACCTTACCCTATCCCCCCATTCCCAACAACAACGCTCAATTACCCGAACAATCCATTCTCCCTCAAGCCGAGTTAGTCGAGTTCATACACCATAACTGGCAGCTCGATGTGTCCATCCTCACCAAAGAACCCCAAACTCTAGCCTTCGACATCCTCACTCACCACCCCATATACTACTCCCTTTCTACAGCCATCGCCGTTCCCCAAATATTTTTGCAACAATTTTGGAACCGATTGCAGTTTGTCCCCGATGCCGAACCTCACTTCACCTCCACCATCGACTGTGTTCCAGTCAAACTCACCACCGCCGCCATACGCCATATACTTCACCTACCTCCCGAAGCCTTTTTGCCAACTCGTTTTCAATTTGCTCCCATTCCTTCCGTCCAAGAAACCCTCTCAGAAATACAAACCTTGGGATATGACGGCCCTCTTACCAAACCCTCCGATTTCAAAACCAAGAATCTCCAATCTCATTGGAGGATTCTGTTCGATGTCATCAATAAATGCTTCACTGTGAAGCATGTTGGCCACGACTCAGCCTCAACACAGGTTTTTGCTATGTTTGCTGGTTTTGCTTTCGATCGCCATTTCTATTACGCAGCATTCCTCTTCGTGGAATTGAATAGAGTTCATATGGAGAGGGGAACTAAACGAGGACGCAAATACATCCCTCTCCAACGTTTCCAACAACTTATCATACAATATGCCATAGATAACGATGAAGACATTCATGAGCGTCCTGAGGCTGATCTCTACCCTACAATGGCAATCCAGGTGCTTAATCTACCAAAAGGGGCTCCTTCAGTGCCGATAATGACTATCCCAATGTCCCTTCTTCTAAGGGCTATGCATTTGGAAAGGGTTTGGGCGTATATAAGAGTGTTTTATCCGGATGAGGCTCAGCAGAACCGACTGAGCCTAGTCAGTCCGAAAGTGAGGTTCAGTTGAGTGAGGACGAGGGAGAAGAGGCCGAAGTACAGCAATCCATGGGGTTAGGTGAGCGGGAGACTGTGCGTGTAAGCGAGGGAGGCGTAGGTGAGGCAGCAGAGACGACAGATTCTGAACGAACCGACTCTGTTGTACGAGGGTTAGAAGTAACCTCTGAGGGTGACTGCAGCCCAATCAGCCGGACAACCCGCTCAAAGACCATTAGCCCGATGGTCGAACTAACTCCCACCACCCACTTAGCATCATCCCAACAGGGTGCTATTTCATTCCACGGGGACATACCACATATGCCATCGCCCTCTCATTCGGAGAGTGGCGGTGTTGAACGAGGTCACAATCCGACCCACGTGACCGAACCTATTTCTTTCATGATTCCCTCCCCACCCATACACACACCGCAGGATGCCTTTGTGGCATCCCCTAGAGCTGCCTCTGTGGCAGCTCCACAAACCTCTGGATCTGAGCGTCCCATAGTGGAGCCAGAAATGACAGAAGGAAGACCTGGAGTGGCTTCATCAATGCCATCCACTTCGGGCCATCTCGAAATAAATCTAGAGATGCTAACGGCAGCTTTACGTGTTGCCGGAGTTGTTACCCGGGCTAACCTGGACGCCCAAAAGGAGGCTGCTGAAGAACGTCATACCGCCCTTCTCTCATTTATAAAGGGTAAGGGTGTTGCTTCTGAGGATTTTCCTCCACTAGGATCCCATTCAGTCCAGACAAAGATTGTCGAGCTCTCAGACAAGATAGACGCGCTAACTCGCCTGATCCGTCAAGTCCAGGAGCAACTCAACTCCAGAATGGACCGTCTTGAGTCTGCTGTCATCGACCTATAGTGTCGTCCTCTGACTGAGTCTCAGAAACGCAAGCATGACGATCAGGACGACCCTGATCGCCATGAGGGGGTGAAGCGCCAGAAAACTCAGTCTGAGGACCCTATGTTGATTGAAGGGGGAGCTATCTCATAAAGAACAGAGATTCAGGGTTCCGGGGATCAGAGTTATGAGGCTCGGGAGACGCTAATGATAGAAGATGAGCCACTGATTGAAGGTCCGGCTCCATTAGATCCCAGGTCAGCAATGGTGGAGTATGAACCTTTACTGATTGAAGGTCCAGCTCCATTAGATCCAATGTCAGTGATGGTGGAGTATGAACCTTTATATGAAAAAGTCGAAATCATATTAATGTCTGACTCAGACTCATATACTGAGGACGACTATCCCTTTCTCACACCAAAGCCTGAACCTGAATCACCGTATAAATCATCCTCCCCGGTTGAATTTTTGAATTCCCCAACCCATGCACCTCAGGAAGAAATAATTTCTACCATCCAAACAACTTCACCTTCTCCCATAGAAACTCCATCAATCCAAATCACTCCCACAGTAAAAGAAATCCCATCAGTTAACCCTACCCCAACAGTCCAAACAACCCTTCCAACTTAATCAACTCCACCAGCTCACATTGCCGAGTCATCAGGGCCCCGAACTGTCGATTGCTTTGATACAAGAGACATCACCGCAACATACGACATGACAGACGTAGAATGGGTCTGATGGTATTCAAAGGGTAAAGTTCAATCTCTGGATGCAGAAATGAGAGAAGAATTGAGTCAGGGCTCGAGTCTTGAAACTTCTTGAAGCTCCTCCCACCGAATTAGAAGAGCCTCCGGTCCAAGGGTTAAAGGAATTATTGGGAAAGTTCCCGGCTTAACAGTTTAGAAGAAAGATTCAAGATGGTATTTAGAAAGAGGTCGGGGTCTTTTAGTAGACGTCTTCTGATGGTCATGACCGATGCGTCTCGAACTGAACAAGCAGAATATGATCAGATGATGCTAAGGGAAGAGAGAGATAAAAGCAAATACTGGTCTAAATCAAAAATTGTAAAGATCAATAACATCCATATGTACAAAAGAGCCAGAGTATTCACTCCGGCATTTGAGGTACTCAGAGAAGACGGAACGGTTCAAGAATTACATGAAAGTGATCTTGATTTTTCAAATATAGACGACATCAAGATTCTGCACAACAAGATGAAAAACAAGATCAAGGGTCGTCTGACTCACTTGACTGCAGTTGCGGCCCTAGTCCGAAGCATGAATCGCCGCTCAATTGTGATGTGCCTCAGAGATTTTCAAATGACAATTGAGAGTGTATTAGTTAAAGTGGTTCTGAAAGCTCCTAATCAAGACATATTTTTGGTACACCAATATCCGGCCTATAAAGTACTACTTTGAAGTCAGGCCAGGTGTTATATTTTTGAACCACAAAGGTCACAAAAGATTCATGCGCTTTGAGGATCATCCCTGTTATTCCGATGGTACTCTTAGATTGGTTAGAGCCGCGCTTACTCAGAAAGTTCATGAATATGATGCTCAACCAGATCCGGAACTCAGATGCTCACCGAAGGAGATATAAGGATATCCTCAACGGCATAGAATACCTGAACAAACGGCTACATATGAGACAATTGGTTAGACATTTTGACGTCATCCTTGGACTCCGAGAATCTACAGATCATGCCAGAGTTCCAGGACCTCCACGTTGATCGAAAAGGGGGAGATTGCTAAATATTTAATTTCGATCATGTGGACTTATTTTTTAATAATTGTTTTGTTAATGTTAGTCTTGTATTTATTTCCTTGTTAGTTTATTTCTATGTAAAAGTCAAGGGACTAAATGTGAGAATGTTCCATGGTTAATTAAAGGAGCCTAGAAATAGGCTCCTAGGGTTTGTAAAACTTTACACGGTTGAAAATAGAGCAAACATTCCAGCCGCCAACTTTAATATTCTCTCTACATTCTTATTGTCTTCTTAATCATTACACAATTATTGAGCTTGATTCTTCTTGTGTTTGATAAAAGAAACATTAACGTGCTGATTATTACTGGGAATACTTTACAACAGAACCTATCAAGGACCGGTACAAATGAATATCCACATGCACTCCTTCTTTATTTGCATCAAGCTGTTTATAAGTGTCTATTGGTGTGCTAGCAACCTTGGTGTCCTTGCATCCAAACTTCTCCCGAATATCATTCACATAGTTTGACTGGCTGATGAAGAGACCAGTGGGCTTCTGCTTAACCTGCAATCCTAGAAAAAAAGTTAGTTCTCCCATTGAAGTCATTTGAAACTTTTTGTGCATCAGGGTCTCAAATTCCTTACAAACTATGTCATTTGTTGATCTAAAGATGATGTCATCAACATAGATTTGAACAAGAAGGATCTTTGATTTGATGACTTTGTGAACAATGTCTTGTCTAGAGTACCTCTCTTGAATCCATTCTGTAGTAGGTAGGAAGAAAGAGTGTCATACCGTGCTCTAGGAGCTTGGTGAAGCCCATAGAGTGCTTTGTCGAACTTGTAAACTCTGTCAGGATACTTATAGTCTTCAAACCCAGGAGGTTGACACACATATACCTCTTCATGAATTGTACCATATAAGAATGCAGATTTCACATACATTTGATACACCTTGAACCCTTTCTAGCTTGCATAGGCTAGGAACAATCTGATGGCTACAATCCTTGCTACTGGGGCAAAGACATCATCATAATCTATTCCTTCTTCTTGAGTATAACCTTGAGCTACTAGCCTTGCTTTGTTCTTGATCACTATACCTCTTTCATCCTTTTTATATCTGAAAACCCATCTTGTACCAATTGCCCTCTTTCCCTTTAGGCAAATCAACTAGTTTTTACACATTCTGAATCTTGAATTGCAATAGTTCTCATTGCATGGCTTCAATCCAAGATGGATCCTTCAGAGCCTCAGATGCCTTCTTAGGTTCTAGTTGTGACATAAAGCATGCATGTTCAAATGCAGCTAGACTGAACTCAGGAATTGCTTCATAAGATGCAGTTGATTCCTTGTGGATCATATTCCTTGTCTGCACAGGTTTGTGTGGATCTCCCATTATCTGATTGAAAGGATGATATTTGTGAACTCTGAGTGTAGGTTCACTTTCTATCGGAATTGAGCTCCCCAGATTGGTGTCATCACCTTCTGCACTTGATGATTCTGCTTCAGTAACAGGTTGTTCTGAAGTAGGGACTGATTACCTATTAGATTGAGCTGTCACTTCAGGACTTGTGAGTGGCAACTAAAACTCTATACCTCTGTCTAATTGGTCAGTCAGGACTCCCGGTGGATCACACGAAAAAAGTGGTAGAATGGTGTACTCATCCCATCTACCAGAATCTTCAACAGTCTGATCTTTTGTGCTGGTAGCATGAGAATTTGTGTTACCAGTTTGATCATTGTGTCCAACTGTTCGTGCAGAATACTCATCAAAACTTAGAGATTTTGTTAGTGAATCTAAGTCAAATAACCAATTAGGACCAGTGCCTTTGATGTTTGCAGTATTTTCATTAAACTCAACGTTTGCACTCTCTTCAATGACTTTAGATACACCGTTATAAACACTATAGGATTTGCTCTGTGTGGAGTAGCCTACAAAGAATCCTTCTTCAGCCTTGCTCTCAAACTTACCCAAATGAGTTTTAGTGTGCAGGATCGTGCATGAACAACCAAATGGTTTTAGGAAGGCCACTAGGGGAATCCTATGATGGAACAAGTCATATGGAGTTTTCCCTTGTGACTAGACTATATAGAACATAACATGTTGTACTTATTGCCTCTGCCCATAAGGTCATTGGCAATTTGGAATCAGCTAGCATGGTTCTAGAAGCCTCTATTAATGTTCTATTCTTCCTTTCAGCTACTCCATTTTGTTGTGGTGTTCTAGGTGCACTGTATTGCTTTGCAATTCCTTTTGACTCACAGAAACTGTTTAGGATATGATATTTAAACTCAGTTCCATTGTCTGACCTGATCACCTTTACTTTTAAGCTTGATTGGTTTTCAATTTTAAGAATAAAGGATTTAACTAACTCGGCAGTCTCATCGTTAGTCCTAAGTGAATAAACCCATGTAAACCTGGTGAAATAATCAACAATGACTAAACAGTAGGCTCTTTTATTCAAACTCAAAACAGAAGTTGGACCAGAAAGATCCATATGAAGAAGATGAAGAGTAGAAGAGATTGAGTTTACTTCCTTGGCCTTATGAGAAGTCTTTTGTTGCTTGCCTTTGAGACAGGCTACACAATGATCATCACATATGAACTCTTTTTGTGGTAATCCTCTTACCAAATTATTTTTGACTAAATCATTCATTGATTTGAAGTTCATGTGACACATCATTCTGTGCCAAAGATCAGACTCTCTAGATGATGCTTTGGATATTAAACAACTTAAGGTATTTGTTTTGGATAAGTTTTCTGTGTCCAAACAGTAGACATTGTCCTTTCATGGTGTTCTAAGTAAAACAAGATTTTCAGGTATTTTAAAATCTTTTGATAGGACAATGCATTCAGAGTCTGTGAATAAAACAATATTCTATTTGTCACACACTTGAGACACACTTAGTAAGTTATACTTCAGCTGTTCAACATACTATACATCATTAAATATCATATTACCTACTTTGTAAGTACTTTTACCTGTTACCTTACCTCCTTTGGAGTTTCCACCAAATGCAACGTATCCTCCTTCAAAGCTTTTGAAATTTTACAAGCATTCAGAGTTTCCTGTCATGTGCCTGGAGCAGCCACTATCCACTTGTCATCTTGTCTTATGTTGGTGTTTGTGGTTGTGCTGCACAAGAAAAAGCTCAGTTAGTAGTGGAGTAAACACAAACCAAGTTGGTTTTGGGTTGTCCTTGTCCATTAACATAACTAAATACTGTTTGTGTCTTTTTAAACATAGTGAGATCCACTAGTGAATTCTGTGATGAGTATTTAGTTATGACGTGGGGTGTCCAGGTGTTCTTTTCATCTTTTTCTTTGACAGTCTCAGATGATCTGTAACGACCTGAACTTTAAATTACGGCAATTAACAATGCTTAACGTTAATTGTAAGTTAAATGATATTTGTTTTAAGTGATTTAAAATATAATTTCAATGTAAATAATAAAAGGTTGTTATTTAGTTATAAAAGCTATTAATAAGTTATATGTATTATTTATATAATTAGCAAAGTTATTTTGAGATGGAATACAAGAAAGATAAGTTAAGGGGTGTAAATTGACAAATACCCAAATCAAAGAAATAAAAATGCCTACAAATACCTAATCAAAGAAATAAAAAAAAAATGTCTCTCTCTCTACAAGAACATACGCCTTCTTCCTCTCTCTCACTTGTGTTCTTCATCAATTCACCAACAAAATCAAGATTAAAGCTTGAAATTGTTAATAAAGTATCAACAACAAGAATACATCAAGATTGTAAGGTAATCTTCTCATTTAATTTGATTCTTGTGTGTTCACGGTTTCTGGGAAAATTTATATATTCAAATGTTATTCAAACCTCCAAATTGATCCTCATAGCATGTTTAAAACTTGAAATTTATCACATGCATGTTCTTAATATATGCTTAATTGTTAATTCTTGCATTTCTAAGTTTTAATTTGAACATTGAAATAAAAGACAGCAACTTATTTGGTCCCCTGCATTCAATTTTTTTTGTCGGAGAGCAGGCAAAGAGAGTCTATGGCCTTCGGCCTAGACTCTTGATTATTAATGTGCTGTTGTTTGATCATTTAAGCACCTAATATGCCATTGATTCTCTAAATCTGCTGCACCAAAACAGAACGTACATGTGTGTGTTGGTATGAATTCCGTAACTCAGCCCTGCTGAGTCTCAAGACTGGAAATTTTCTAGTAACTTGGCTAATTCTCAGTACCTCAACTCGCAATTATCAAGTACCTTAGCTCATAAATCACTTAACCTTGCATTCCATACTTAATATAAGTAAATGTATGTGTGCTTAGGACATTAAATGAAGAGAAGGCTGTCGTTGCTTCTGTTTTAATGTCCTAAGCACACATACATTTACTTATATTAAGTATGGAATGCAAGGTTAAGTGATTTATGAGCTAAGGTACTTGATAATTGCGAGTTGAGGTACTGAGAATTAGCCAAGTTACTAGAAAATTTCCAGTCTTGAGACTCAGCAGGGCTGAGTTACGGAATTCATACCAACACACACATGTACGTTCTGTTTTGGTGTAGCAGATTTAGAGAATCAATGGCATATTAGGTGCTTAAATGATCAAACAACAGCACATTAATAATCAAGAGTCTAGGCCGAAGGCCATAGACTCTCTTTGCCTGCTCTCCGACAAAGAAAATCGAATGCAGGGGACCAAATAAGTTGCTGTCTTTTTTCAATGTTCAAATTAAAACTTAGAAATGCAAGAATCAACAATTAAGCATATATTAAGAACATGCATGTGATAAATTTCAAGTTTTAAACATGCTATGAGGATCAATTTGGAGGTTTGAATAACATTTGAATATATAAATTTTCCCAGAAACCGTGAACACACAAGAATCAAATTAAATGAGAAGATTACCTTACAATCTTGATGTATTCTTGTTGTTGATACTTTATTAACAATTTCAAGCTTTAATCTTGATTTTGTTGGTGAATTGATGAAGAACACAAGTGAGAGAGAGGAAGAAGGCGTATGTTCTTGTAGAGAGAGAGACATTTTTTTTTTTATTTCTTTGATTAGGTATTTGTAGGCATTTTTATTTCTTTGATTTGGGTATTTGTCAATTTACACCCCTTAACTTATCTTTCTTGTATTCCATCTCAAAATAACTTTGCTAATTATATAAATAATACATATAACTTATTAATAGCTTTTATAACTAAATAACAACTTTTATTATTTACATTGAAATTATATTTTAAATCACTTAAAACAAATATCATTTAACTTACAATTAACGTTAAGCATTGTTAATTGCCGTAATTTAAAGTTCAGGTCGTTACAGAATGGGCTCCACCACGCATAAACTTCGTCCTCGAAGTTGTCTATGTTCAGATAAGAGTAGTTAGGAATTACAAAGTAGGCATGAATTCCTAATATCTGACACACAAACTTTCTGGTGATTAACGAATGAGCACCATATGTTTTTCACGACTTTTTCCACTTTGGCTTTATAACCAATACATTTATTGGCCTTTTCCATATTATACAACTTTTTAGCTGATTTATGCACTGACTTAAGGCGTTTTAGGAATTCTGACTTATCATTTGTATATTCACTAAGTGGGCTTTTGAGATTTAAGATATACTTCAATCAATTAGGCTAGCAACTCAATGCATTAATTAGCTCATATCTCTCTTTTGTTTGATCTTGAACTAGTTGTTAGGGCTTTTGGAGTTTGATAAATGTACTTTATGAAACAATTTCTTTTATTGATGATGTTACAATCATCAATCGCTTAGCTAATTTCTGATTGGAAAGACATTTGTATCGTAACTTTAACCGATACAACCCATACGTCATCCGCACTATTCACCATCGATGACAGGGTTGTACAGTTTACTCCATACTTACTTTGGATTTGAATTTCAGATGGTAACGGAATTAAATCATTTTAGCATATAAGAAATTTATTATTAGTTACCATCAGGGTCTTTTGGCGTTTCTGGCGTCTCCTCGGCATCCTCAGCAGTTATACGGAAAGCTCGTGCCTTTGCTGTAGGTATCATTGTAGTATTCTGTTGGATTGCTCTGCCAACTGGTTGTTCCGGATTAGTAAGCACACGTGCATTTGGGCAATGTTTGGCATAATGTCCACGCTCACCACAGTTGTAGCATACGTCGTTTCTTTCTGGGCACTCATCGCTTCCATGTCCAATCCGATTACAAGTGTAACAGGTCACATCTATAGGGTTGCAACGTCCGCTAAATTTACTACAACGTTTACACGGTCGCGCTCCTGACTGTATGGAATAAACTCTAGTCTTCTGAGGTGTAGAGGACGCTTGTGACTATTGGTGACTGGACTTTGATGAACCGAAGAATCTACTGGATTTCTGTTTCTTAGGTGGAGATGGACAAGTAGGACTTATAGCCATCATAACGGGTTCACAACTAGGATCTGTGAATTCCCGCTCCACCATTCTTGCTGCTTCCACTATGCTGAGATACGTCGTGAACTTTATGCTGCTCATTTGTCTTCTATATGTTGGATTCAGACCCAGTCTGAATCGGTTTATCTTACGTTCTTCAGTTGCTACTTGATATGACGAGTAGCCGCAAAGTCTCGAGAACTCATGCTCATATTCATCAACGGTCTTAGTTCCTTGCTTCAATTGCATCAACTGCATCTCGAGTTCGTCTTGTTTATCTGTTGGACAGTATTTGGCATTGAACATCTCCAAGAACTGCTCCCAATCCAGTGTCGTAATTGCTTCCTCACCATAGATGCTCCTTTGTGTTTTCCACCAGGCTCTAGCAGCTCCAACGAATAGTGCTGTAGCGAACTTAACTCTATTGCTGTCCAGACATTCTGAGATACTGAAGATCTCTTCTGTATGACTTACCCAATCTAACGCTTGTATTGGGTTTACTGTGCCTTCAAATGTCATAGCACCACTCGCTTTGAAGTCTTTGAATCTACAGCCTTTTGGCTGCACAACTCGTTGTTTGACATGCTCATTATCGGATTCCGATTCGCTTGACTGTTCAGTTTGCTTCTTTTTATGTTTATTTCTCTTTTCAATTTTCTTTATTGATTCAATTTGCTCTAGCATAAACTTGTTTTGTTGCTCATTATTCTGGGTTATTAGTTGTTGCATCATTTCCAGGACTTGCTCTGGGGTCATGCCACCTGATGGTCCACCTTCTCCAGACATAGCTCTGAAATTCAAATCACTAAATATTTAGCTCATTAGTCTAGCACATTGTACCCTTTCATGCCCCGTCCTATTAGTCTCTGAAACTTATCTTAGTTCAAGCCATCCTGTCATGATTGATACTATAGCATTACACAAGTTTGAGATCATGTATTACACGTAATACAATGATTCACTCAAACTATTGCTCTGATACCATCCTGTGAGACCCAAGATTTCTAAAAGGTCTCAAGTCAAGGCCCAGTAGCAACGCAATATCAATCATGAAACTAAGATAAAATTAACAGTTGCGGAATAAAAGTTAATTACAAACAGAGACAAAAGACTAATCATAAGGTACAGAATTCTAGACTATTTCATCAAAGCACAAATGTAAACTAGCCCAAACCCCAAAGCTCAATCTTTAATCAAGTACCAAGGTATTGGAACAGGTTCTAATGCACTTCAAGCTCGTTCAAAGTCCTGACCTATGAACTAGGTCCAGCCAATCCTTTGCCTTTACCTGAAAAATAATGCAACAACGGGTAAGCTTATTTGCTTAGTGAGAATGTAGAATTTGACATTTAACATGCAATTATGAACGCGGAAGCACATGCACTGCACTCGGCTCATGCACGGCTCAGCTCTATATGCACTGCACTAGGCTCATGCACAGCTCAATCTCGAAGGGTCATTGGCCAATTTATGCTCTTTTGATGCGCGACTTTGCTCAGCTCCCAGTTATAAAACTGTTGTTGCTCTTGAGACTTTTAGACAAATTCATAAGGAATGCTCGGATGATGATAAATCCATACACACGCATCATTAGTGGGGATCAGCCACGTACTGGGCTAGCTACCAGTAAAAGCTCTATATGGATATCATCGGAATGCTCAGCTCTAGCTACCCTCTGTGCTTTCATCACGTAAATCAGCACATCATAAGCCTAACATTAACCCAACACTGAGCAATAGTGATGGAGTTAAGCTTAACAATCAAATGACTCGTCAAAGAATCGAATCTAGAGGAAGAAATACTCAGATCAACAAATCATAGTAAATATACTATGACAATATATCAATAAGCTCAAGATCAGAATGTCAAATAAATCAAGATCATGCAACAAAAGTCTCAATTCACATAATATGCAGTTAAATTGAAATCTACAACTCACAGTTACTGGTTAATTGTACTTTCTGGCTCTGAATCTGTTGCTCACAATCTGTAGTGGGTTATAACCACTATCTGACTTATATCAGACTTACAGACAGCTCGCCACTTCGCTACAGCCCTCACTGATGCACTTTAATATGACTTTTAGCTTTCTCGTATTGCTCAATCTGTTATTCATATCAATTCTGATCTATATTAGACTTTATCATCTGAATAGTATATTCAGTGTTCATTCGTTGGCATTTAACCTCAAATTCTCATATTTTGATTATATTGAGATGAATATGGCCAACATTTTCTTAAAACATTTCATTCAAGATTCAATAATTATGGTTGTCACATATAGAGTGTCATTGTGTTGTCTTTTATGCCCAATAAATATGTTTCTGAATTAATTATGTCTTTTAAGGCTTATAAGTATGTCTTAGAACTCATGAATGGTCATACTAGCACACATATATGCAATAGTAATTTATATGGGGTGTACAAATATATACTTGATCATCGCATTGCCTACTTGAGTTTATATTTCATATTCATAATTTCAAGTCGCATGTATGCATTCCCTTTTATAGAATTCTTTTAGATAATAACAACACTCTTATAGCCTATATTTACCTTGTCAAGTCGCACTAGTTTAGGCCTTATAGACACGGCCAAGGGTCAAGGAATTCAAGCCAAAGCATAAGGTATTAAATCATGGATTAATAGCATCTGTCATGTCGTTTTTAATCGTTTTTGGGGCTGCTGTTACAGCCCTTCTTTGCTGTCAATAACGACCTAATATACAAGTTAAAATACATTATTAATGAACCTTAATGTCTTGGGCAAAGACTTAAAGACATAGGCTAGGAAACGAGGGGCTTTTTGGCCAAGGCCAAGCCACAATTATAGGCTTAATGTGACGTTTTTGGTGCTGTCCAAAATATGACAGCACATTAATTGTCATATTGTGCCAAGTTTAATCAAATGTTGGTGTTGATATTAATGGCTATATGTATGTATGACTCGTGCTCGATGTTTAAGGGACAACGTGCAAGGTTTAGGGGTCCATTGGACGCTAAATTAAAGGCTGAAAATTTAAAGTTCAACACCAAAACCAACCAAAAGGATGCTGTCCAAAAATTACAGCACACACACACACATATATATCTAACAGGTGCTGTCCCTAATGTTTCTGCCTTTTTATTAAAACACACACTTCACTTTGATACATACATGACATATATATAAGGCTGCTATTGGGATCTTTTCTTTCTGTTTTTAAGACACAAATACACACCAAAACTTAACAATATACTTAGGATATAAAAAGTTAAAGGGTGTGGGCAGTTTACGATTTCTATTGCACATTTATATATTGGGTGATGTGGCTGATTCTGCACACATGTATGTATATATATATTGGTGTTGTTTGCTTGTTTTTGTCCAGATTATACATACATAATGCACAACACACCCACACTCATGTACTTAAATTGTTTATATATGAATGCATATATGTTTGCTGATTTTTACTCTGTTTTCCAGCACACGAAATGCTCACAAGACTAGACTGAAAACACACAAGACTGCACAGATGTATATATGTTAGGTGCTGTTACTGATTTTTACACATCCGAGAAACATCACAGATGAATCTCAGAATTTATATAACATACACACACCAACACTTATGCTTTTATATAATTTGTAAAGGATGAAAAGGCTGCTGTTAGTTGATGCAAAGATCTAAGATTTGCACCATATAGGTGAATCTCAGATGTCCTATCTTCCTTGCAATACACATATACACACTACTGCACTTCTCTTTTCCTGATTTTCTTTGTTTTCACAGCAACAAAACAACTAATATTCATTGTAATTTATGCTCTAATTTATGAACAAAACACACACAAACCTCACAGCACACACCTGCACATTTTATAATCTGTTTTTCCTTTAATTACAGCAGCAAATAATGGTAAACTAAATAGTGTTTGATGCTTCTTATTCAAGACTAAGCACACACATAAACAACACAACTCATATTTATTCTGTTTTTCTTCTTTTCCAGCAGCCAATTAAGGAAAATGCTACTGGAATCACATATTGCAATCTATATAGAATAGGAATGTGGGCTGCTGCTGATAAATTATACACATTGCACACACATACATGCATGCATCCGAGATTCTCCCTTGTGGGGATCTCGGATCTTTCTTTCTAGCACAAACACACACATCACATATGAATTAAATGTCAAATAAATCAAGATCATGCAACAAAAGTCTCAATTCACATAATATGCAGTTAAATGTCAAATTCTACATTCGCACTAAGCAAATAAGCTTACCCGTTGTTGCATTATTTTTCAGGTTAAGGCAAAGGATTGGCTGGACCTAGTTCATAGGCCAGGACTTTGAACGAGCTTGAAGTGCATTAGAACCTGTTCCAATACCTTGGTACTTGATTAAAGATTGAGCTTTGGGGTTTGGGCTAGTTTACATTTGTGCTTTGATGAAATAGTCTAGAATTCTGTACCTTATGATTAGTCTTTTGTCTCTGTTTGTAATTAACTTTTATTCCGCAACTGTTAATTTTATCTTAGTTTCATGATTGATATTGCGTTGCTACTGGGCCTTGACTTGAGACCTTTTAGAAATCTTGGGTCTCACATGATCCACTACCAGTTCCAGTATTTGTCTTAGTAGTTGGAACTGGATGTTAAGTGCCAGCAGCTTCATATTTTGCACTGCCAGTTGCAACATTTGACTTAACAGTTCCATCATTCGTATTAGCAGTTTGAACTGTGTTTTTGCCTTTGACACACCGTTCCTGTTTCACTCTCAATTTAGAGTTCATTAAAGCTTGTTTTTGGTGTAAAGGCTGCATTTTGTTGACTTCATGAACCTGTGGTCAACTGTGTTCTTTAGAACTGGGGTGATAGGTTTTGAGGCCATTGAAGCTTTTGGTATTTTTGAAACAGCATGTTTTTGAAACACAGTATGTCTTTCAACAACTGGTGTATATAAACAGTGCTTGGCCAGATGGTTTTTCCTGCCACAGTGAAAACATCTTTTGATTGTTTTGATAGGGGAACCAGTTTTGTGTGACCATAATTGATTCTTGTTCCTTTGATTTCCCCTTACCTGCTGCTGTGTAGGAAACTTTTGTACACCATGCTTTTGGCATGTGCATACTGGAACATTTTTACCCTTTTTATCTGTCTTTGAAGAAGATGCAACATTACTGTTAGAAGGTACAGAAACATGTTGTAACACCCGAGTTACCACAAACTAAACACGTCATAATTTCTTTAAGTACATTTCATTAAGTAATAAATATATTGTCTGATACCACAGGTCCACATACCTGATTCAAAAAGCTACAAGATACTTAATTACAAAATATATTAATCATATGATGGTGGTCTAATCTAGCTTCTAAAATCTTCAATCAGAGTGTGGAAGATTGAACAAGCTACCCGAGACCGCAATAATCAGTACAAAATAGGCATCAACAATAGGTTCAAAAGTCTGCAATCCTCCACTATCAAGGTTCACTTAGCTTGGGACGAACTACCTGCTATAACCTTGGCCTTATCAAATTTTCCTGTAAAGAGAGTTGTCATGACAGAGTAAGCTAACATTGCTTAGTGAGTTAACAGAGTACCATTAGTTACCACACATATATAACATACTATCAGTTCATGTCAGTAAGTCAACACGTCAGAGACGGCAAAGATTTGGGAGTCAACCCAATCTGTATTCCCATGTGTAAGGCCGAATCCCTACGGGAAGTGTATGGAAACGAGTCAGATAGGAAAGGAATCTGCAGAATTCCTTCCTGTGAATGGAGATCTCGCATTCGGTCCGATCAGTTTATGCAGTATGCAGAGGCAAATGTATCAACAATCAAGTAAGCAGTAGGCATGATAAGTATTTACCAAAATGTAAAAGTGAACATGCAATTCAAGGCATTTCAGATATCTAGCTTCAATAATGTCAAAAGTAAGTCTCTATGATACAATAAAGTATTCAAGAAACATGCAGCAATAACAAAAGTTTCCATACAGTTCAGTAACATTCACCAATAAGTATCGTAACATATGCAAGTAATTAATGAAATCTGTCACTCACAGTAGTCCTGAGCAAGTAATTTAGTCAGTTAATGCTTAACGAATTATGCCGTCCAATTAACTCTGTCAAATCGGCTGGTCCCTGCAGTTCAGTTTCAAGTCTGGTATATTAATGTCACGTTTGTAACATGATCTATATAACCCTAGTTATATAATCAGGTTATTGTCATATCTTGTTGTCGAGTCTGAGGTAGTTCCTATCGTCCCAAAGTGAGTCTATTCTTATCAGATTAATACGATCCATATAATTACGGATATATATGGCCTTGAAACAAAGCCAACCGTAATACTAGCAAGGTGAATCTTGACATACAATTTCTAAGAGTTCATATAGGGTCTGATAATTTAATTGTGCATAAAATAGTTATGTATCTTGAAACTTGTGAGTTTTATCATAATCATAAGATAAAATGTTTTCAATTACAGATATTCATAACATAAGGCCGATCAATAACTTATTCTGATTTAGGAATTATTTTTGGCTTGGAACTAAACCAGATTCGAAAACAGCCAAGTCGAGTCTAAAGGAGACAGATTCGAATTAGGGACAGATTCGAATTAGGGTTAGATTCGAATTAGGATTAGATTCGAATTAGGGTTAGATTCGAATTAGGATTAGATTCGAATTAGGGTTAGATTCGAATTAGGGTTAGATTCGAATTAGGGTTAGATTCGAATTAGGATTAGATTCGAAACAGCACCCTTCGAGTCTATACATGAATTTCTCGAAATTGTTCTTCATGTTCATCGTTTTTCCAGGTTTTAGCAACTTAAACATGAACATAAATGAGGGAGAAATAGTCACTAACCTTCGTCCAAGCTATAGCAGTCGATTATAGACGTTTTCCAAGCAAAAACAGGTCCTAAACGAGAGCAAATCAGCTTCGAATAAAGAGAGTTTGAGCAACTTCGAGTTTGCTCTTAAAAACCAAACCAAAAGACAGAAAAAGGGTCGAATTTACCTCAAATCGGAACCAAATCGAACATGCAATGACAGATTAATGTAGAACTCGACGATATCTATCCGATGATGTATAAATCACGAGAATCCGATAAGCCGTTTAGGAGAAAAGCTAGAGAGAAGTCAGATTGTAGAGAGAGAGAGAGAGAGAGAGTTCTAGCTTTTCCAAACCAAGGAAATGAGGGATCATGCTCTATTTATAGAAAATAGAGAAAATCAGATTTTTTACTGAATTTCTGGAATTGACCAACTTTTATTCTTAACAATCTAATTTGCATTTTCAGATGCAAATAATAGCAAGGAAGTTCTAGATTTGCTATAATTATCTGTTAGACTAATTTTATTCATTTTTGTCCATTTCGACATTTTCACGACTTTAATTTGACAATTAAATAAATTTAATTATTAACTTTATTTCAGCTAATTTGGGGCAAGTTTTCATAATTAATTATAACTTAATATAATTAACTATTTAAAATTCATGTTTTCGGTTAATTACTAAGAATTGGACAAAATTGCTTAATTATCCAAAGTTTGATGCTGTAATTTATATTTAATAAATTACGGGCTGTTACAGTCTTCCCCCGTTAAATTGATTCCGTCCTCGGAATCGACTAGGACAGAAATAACTTTGGATATTTTTGCCTAATTTCGTCTTCTCGCTCCCAAGTTTGCGCAGATCCCTTATGGTATTTCCATTGAACTAACACCATTGGAATTTCCTTGTTGCGCAATTTCGAAACCTTATGATCGATTATACGCTCGGTCTCTTCTTCGTATCGCAACTGCTCGTCAATTTGCACGTCTTTCCAAGGAATCGCAGCTTTAGCTTCAATCAAACACTTTCGGAGATTACTAATGTGAAATACATCATGAATCCCAGACATTTCGGCAGGCAACTTTAATCTGTAGGCTTGTAATCCTACACGCTCGAGAATTTCGAAAGGACCAACAAATCGAGGGCTCAACTTCCCCCGTTTGCCAAATCTTACTATCCCTTTTCTTGGCGAGACTTTCAACAACACTTTTTCACCAACCTCAAACACAATTGGTTTACGTCTTCCATCATGATACTTCTTTTGTCTGTCTTGAGAAGTCTGTATCCGCTGTCGAATCAATTGTAGCTGATCATGGGCTTCTTGCAAAATGGCTGGTCTTGAGATCGGACGCTCACCTGTTTCCCTCCAACAGGTTGGAGATCGGCATCGACGTCCGTACAAAAGCTGATATGGTGGCATGCCAATAGTCGAGTGATAACTATTGTTGTAAGCAAATTCTACAAATGGAAGGTGAGTATCCCAATTTCCTCCGAGATCAATCACACAGGCGCGTAGCATATCTTCCAAAGTCAAAATCGTTCTCTCACTTTGCCCGTCGGTTTCTGGATGATAAGCGGTGCTCATCTTAAGTTCAGTACTTGTCCATTCTGAAAGGCCTTCCAAAAGCGAGAAGTAAATCTGCTGTCACGGTCAGATACTATAGACAACGGCACACCATGTCTAGTCACGATTGACAATTCAGCTAGCTTTTCGAGGCGTTCATCTTCACGTATGGGTAGGAAATGGGCTGACTTAGTGAGTCGATCCACTATTACCCATATAGAGTCATGATTCCGTTTAGTCCTGGGCAGCTTCGTCACAAAGTCCATGGTTATATGGTCCCACTTCCATTCCGGGATTGGCAATGGTTATAGTTCCCCATACGGCTTCTGATGTTCAGATTTGACTTGTAAACAAGTCATGCAATTTTCTACATATCGACCTACGTTCTTCTTCATTCCAGGCCACCAATATTCCGTCCTCAAGTCCTGATACATTTTAGTAGAACCAGGATGTATCGAAAATTTCGACATATGAGCCTCCGACAGAATCTGATCACGAACACCTCCTAACCTGGGAACCCATATTCTATTCATGAACCGTCTAAGACCACGATTGTCAAGGGTCAGCTTGGTCACATAAGTAACCATACGCTCGGATTTCAAGTTCTCATCCCTAATGGCTTCGGTTTGAGCGGCGATTATTGATTCAAGTAGAGCAGACTCCAAAATGACAGAAGTCATTGCATAACATCGGATATAATGGTTTTGTCCGGTTTTGCGGCTTAGGGCATCTGCTACTATGTTTGCTTTACCTGGATGGTAGAGGATCTCACAGTCATAGTCTTTAATCAATTCCATTGATCGCCTTTGTCGCATATTCAGCTCTTTTTGATCAAATATATACTTCAGACTTTTGTGATCTGTATATAATTTGCATCTAGTCCCATACAGATAATGCCGCCAAATCTTCAATGCAAAGGTTACGGCTGCAAGCTCCAAATCATGCGTCGTATAATTCTTTTCATGCGCCTTTAGCTGCCTTGATGCGTAGGCAATTACTTTATCCCTTTGCATCAGCACACAGCCTAATCCCATCTTAGAAGCATCACTATAGACTACAAAATCTTCATTACCCTCGGGTAAGGCCAAAACCGGTGCTTCAATTAGCTTACGTTTCAGAGTCTCAAAGGCTCGATCTTGAGATTCATTCCTTTCAAACTTAACTTCTTTCTTTGTCAGGCTAGTTAAAGGCACCGCAATCTTGGAGAAATCACGGATAAATCTTCGGCAATAGCCCGCTAAACCCAAGAAACTTCGAACTTCAGATACGTTTTTTGGTGCTTCCCACTTCTGAACCGCATCTACTTTCGATGGATCCACGGCTATTCCCTCACCCGAGACAATATGTCCTAAAAACTGTACCTGGCGTAACCAGAATTCACATTTGGAAAATTTTGCGTAGAGTCGCTCTTTTCGTAACAATTCTAGCAATTCTCGCAAATGCATCGCATGGTCAGATTCAGACTTAGAGTAAATCAAGATGTCATCAATGAAGACTATCACTGATTTGTCCAGCATTGGTCTACATACTCTATTAATGAGGTCCATAAATGCGGCCGGGGCATTTGTGAGCCCGCGGCATTACTAGGAATTCAAAATGGCCATAGTGAGTACGAAATGCAGTTTTCGGTACGTCAGATTCAAATACCTTGAGTTGATGATATCCAGATCGAAGATCAATCTTCGAAAAATAGCTAGCCCCTTGCAGTTGATCAAACAAGTCATCAATTCTAGGAAGAGGGTATCGGTTCTTAATAGTTACTTTATTTAGCTCCCGATAATCGATACACATGCGAAAGGTACCATCTTTCTTCTTAACAAAAAGAACCGGAGCACCCCAAGGAGAAGTACTCGGACGAATAAACCCTTTTTCCAATAATTCCTGCAACTGGCTCATCATTTCCTTCATTTCCTTCATTTCATACGGAGCAAGACGGTAAGGAGCTTTCGCGATAGGAGCTGCACCCGGTACAAGGTCAATGTGGAATTCGATTTGACGATCTGGTGGCAATCCAGAGATGTCATCCGGGAATACATCAGGGAATTCCCGAACTACAGGTACTTCAGACACGGTCTTTTTAACTTCTTTAGCATCTATGGCATATGCTAAATAGGCGGAACAACCTTTGGTTAGGCATTTTCGAGCTTTCATTACAGAAATGAGACCTAAATCTCGAGTTTTTCTATCGCCATAAACATAACGTTCACTTCCTTCGAGGGTTCTAATTCTAATTATCCTTTTGGCACAAAGGATTTCAGCATTGTTCTTCATGAGCCAGTCCATTCCTATAATAACATCGAACTCTCTAATCCACATCGGTATCAGGTCAATGTCCGAGGAGAGGTCATCAATTACTAGCTTACAGGAACGAAAGACTCTATTTACAGTCACAAAGCTTGAGCTAGCAGTTTCTATGTCTAAAGGTACAGGTAACATTACAGGGGCAAAATCAAACAGTTTAGCAAACTTTTCAGACACATAAGATAGATTAGAGCCAGAGTCAAATAGGATTAAAGCAGGTATATCATTAACAAGAAATGTACCCGTGACGACATCAGCAGTCTCTTTTGCCTCTTCGGCTGTCATCTGAAAGGATCTTGGTTGGTTCCTCGGAGCAGAAGAACCCTTGACTGATTGCTGAGGTGAAGATGCAGGCGGAGGAACAAAGCGGGGCCGAGTACAATCTTTAGCATGGTGCCCCAAAGTGATGCAGTTACGGCAAGCCTCACTGCGCTTGGGACATTCCGACCTGTCATGACCATTCTGCCTACAGCAGTAGCACTTAACGAATGCAGGGTCACATTTTCCTTCATGAATTTGCTTGCAGCGAGGACAAGAAGGCTTTGGCGCTGAGGACACAGCATATGATTTAGCTTTCTTGGAAGACTGCTTATCTCCCTTCTTCGAACTTTCATTCTTCTTTTCCACCCTCTCCTTCCCAGCTTTCTCAGATTTTTCCTTCTTACTAGATTTAGCATAAAAGGACATGCTCGCTCAGGATAGATTTCAAGCTCACCTACCCTAGCAATTTCTACCGCCTCAATATAACTTCTCGGTCTGCCAGATTTCACAAACTTTCGAATTTCTCTATCCAAACCATCCACAAATAAATCCCTTCGTCTTCCATCAGTATCAACAGGATGATCAGATAACAATGAGAGCCTGGTGAATTCCAACTCATAGTCTGTTACGGACCTTGTACCTTGCTGAAAAGATAGCAGGGTTTTCTCCATTTGGCGTTTAACATCCTGGGGGCAGTATTTCTCCTTCAGATGAATCTTGAATTGATCCCAAGTAATGGATTTCTCCATTGCATCAGACATGGGATTTGTAATTGACTTCCACCATCGCCCAACTCCATCTTCTAACATTCCTGTTGCAAACGTAACCTTGTCTTCTTCATTACACTTGGAGAGTTTAAACGCTTTCTCCACGTTAGCAACCCAGTCCATAGCTTTTACAGGTTCTGATGACCCAACAAACGTACGGGCTCCACATTTCTTAAAATCAACAAAGGTACACTCTCATCCCACCTTAACGTGATGGTCAGAGGAATCAGTCTCGCTTTCATCAAAGGACACATGCCTATGTTTCCTCTTTTGGTCTTTCCTTGGTTTTGCTAACATTTCTTCCCTATGTTTCAGTTCCAGGTCCTGCAACTTAAGTTCTCGTAACCTAAGTTCTTCCTCACGGCGCTTAAAGTCTATTTCACGCTGGTTTTCCTCATCAGGTTGCATCACTGCTTTGCCCTTGGTAAGCAAGTCCTTAATTTCCTTAAATCGGCCCTCAACCGCCATATCAGTCTGTAATCGATTCCTATCCATCATAAGCTGCATTTGCCTACGATTATCCTTATTCAACTTATGAACGAGATCAATTAATTGAGCCTGCTGAGGAGGCACAGGCGTAGCAGTACTGCTTGAGTCATTAGCAGTATTTTCAGGGTCAGTGCCTAAATCTTCTACATGAACAGATTCTTTATGTTGATCAGCCGCAGCATCAGCAGCTTTACCAACAGTCGAGGTACCAGCAACAATCGGATTCTTATCAGCCATTGGCTGGAAATATAAAGGAAATAATTATTATTATTTCCTGATTCAATTTAGCACAATGCGTATCATAATGCCTACGTCAAATAATCACATATAATTACATTATCATGAAAGCAGCCAGTCAGGCTGACACCAAGTCAAGTCAGTATCAAGTAGTCAGTCCTTCCCCCGTCCTATCAGTCATCAATTGCCTATCTTAGGTCAAGTTGTGTGGGTAGTCCTTTACTAATTAGGTTACCCTAGGCCTCGGTGACTTGTTCGGGAATTCAGAGTCACATAGTCCATACCATACCAGTAGTTTAAGTATCGGGTGGCCAATCCGATGATTAAACTGCTGCTCTGATACCAACTTTGTTACACCCGAGTTACCACAAACAGTACACGTCATAATTTCTTTAAGTACATTTCATTAAGTAATAAATATATTGTCTGATACCACAGGTCCACATACCTGATTCAAAAAGCTACAAGATACTTAATTACAAAATATATTAATCATATGATGGTGGTCTAATCTAGCTTCTAAAATCTTCAATCAGAGTGTGGAAGATTGAACAAGCTACCCGAGACCGCAATAATCAGTACAAAATAGGCATCAGCAATAGGTTCAAAAGTCTGCAATCCTCCAGTATCAAGGTTCATTTAGCTTGGGACGAACTACCTGCTATAACCTTGGCCTTATCAAATTTTCCTGTAAAGAGAGTTGTCATGACAGAGTAAGCTAACATTGCTTAGTGAGTTAACAGAGTACCATTAGTTACCACACATATATAACATACTATCAGTTCATGTCAGTAAGTCAACACGTCAGAGACGACAAAGATTTGAGAGTCAACCCAATCTGTATTCCCATGTGTAAGGTCGAAGCCCTACGGGAAGTGTATGGAAACGAGTCAGATAGGAAAGGAATCTGCAGAATTCCTTCCTGTGAATGGAGATCTCGCATTCGGTCCGATCAGTTTATGCAGTATGCAGAGGCAAATGTATCAACAATCAAGTAAGCAGTAGGCATGATAAGTATTTACAAAAATGTAAAAGTGAACATGCAATTCAAGGCATTTCAGATATCTAGCTTCAATAATGTCAAAAGTAAGTCTCTATGATACAATAAAGTATTCAAGAAACATGCAGCAATAACAAAAGTTTCCATACAGTTCAGTAACATTCACCAATAAGTATCGTAACATATGCAAGTAATTAATGAAATATGTCACTCACAGTAGTCCTGAGCAAGTAATTTAGTCAGTTAATGCTTAACGAATTAAGCCGTCCAATTAACTCTGTCAAATCGGCTGGTCCCTGCAGTTCAGTTTCAAGTCTGGTATATTAATGTCACGTTTGTAACATGATCTATATAACCCTAGTTATATAATCAGGTTATTGTCATATCTTGTTGTCGAGTCTGAGGTAGTTCCTATCGTCCCAAAGTGAGTCTATTCTTATCAGATTAATACGATCCATATAATTACGGATATATATGGCCTTGAAACAAAGCCAACCGTAATACTAGCAAGGTGAATCTTGACATACAATTTCTAAGGGTTCATATAGGGTCTGATATTTTAATTGTGCATAAAATAGTTATGTATCATGAAACTTGTGAGTTTTATCATAATCATAAGATAAAATGTTTTCAATTACAGATATTCATAACATAAGGCCGATCAATAACTTATTCTGATTTAGGAATTATTTTTGGCTTGGAACTAAACCAGATTCGAAAACAGCCAAGTCGAGTCTAACGGAGACAGATTCGAATTAGGGACAGATTCGAATTATTAGATTCGAATTAGGATTAGATTCGAATTAGGGTTAGATTCGAATTAGGATTAGATTCGAATTAGGGTTAGATTCGAATTAGGGTTAGATTCGAATTAGGGTTAGATTCGAATTAGGATTAGATTCGAAACAGCACCCTTCGAGTCTATACATGAATTTCTCGAATTTGTTCTTCATGTTCATCGTTTTTCCAGGTTTTAGCAACTTAAACATGAACATAAATGAGGGAGAAATAGTCACTAACCTTCGTCCAAGCTATAGCAGTCGATTATAGACGTTTTCCAAGCAAAAACAGGTCCTAAACGAGAGCAAATCAGCTTCGAATGAAGAGAGTTTGAGCAACTTCGAGTTTGCTCTTAAAAACCGAACCAAAAGACAGAAAAGGGTCGAATTTACCTCAAATCGGAACCAAATCGAACATGCAATGACAGATTAATGTAGAGCTCGACGATATCTATCCGATGACGTATAAATCACGAGAATCCGATAAGCCGTTTAGGAGAAAAGCTAGAGAGAAGTCAGATTGTAGAGAGAGAGAGAGAGAGAGAGAGAGAGTTCTAGCTTTTCCAAACCAAGGAAATGAGGGATCATGCTCTATTTATAGAAAATAGAGAAAATCAGATTTTCTACTGAATTTCTGGAATTGACCAACTTTTATTCTTAACAATCTAATTTGCATTTTCAGATGCAAATAATAGCAAGGAAGTTCTAGATTTGCTATAATTATCTGTTAGACTAATTTTATTCATTTTGTTCCATTTCGACATTTTCACGACTTTAATTTGTCAATTAAATAAATTTAATTATTAACTTTATTTCAGCTAATTTGGGGCAAGTTTTCATAATTAATTATAACTTAATATAATTAACTATTTAAAATTCATGTTTTCGGTTAATTACTAATAATTGGAAAAAATTGCTTAATTATCCAAAGTTTGATGCTGTAATTTATATTTAATAAATTACGGGCTGTTACACATGTGAAGCATGGTTGTATTCACTCAACTTCTCTTTTCCTTTCAAATTGTTGGTTTCTTCCCTCAGGCTGCTGGTTCTAATAGGGTTAGAAATAGGAGGTACTATAGGTTCACTCATGGTTTTGGAATTACTCTCTGCTTCCTCACTTTTACTGCCTTCATTAGTATTCAATTCTTCTTCCAGCTCAGGCTTATCCTCAAGGATAGGATCTATAGTTTTCATCTTCTCATCTAATGGTTCATTCATAAGCCTATCAGCAACTTCACTCATAGGATGAATGTATTTATTGTTATAGGGAAGTGTGGTAGCATTATATCCTATTCCTTCCTTGGGATTGAGTTGAGATTTTACCCTATCTTTGAATTGGACTTCCATTAGGTGTTCCAGTTTTTGATTGGCCAACTTGAAGCTACCCAAATCTATGTTTATAGACTCTACTTTCTTGTGAGCTTCTATCACCTTCTGTTCAACCTCTTCTAGTATTTTATTAAAGGTCTCTATTTTTCTTCTAGTTCCTTTTTCTCCCACTCATGATGTGTTCTATCATGTCCCATCTGAATCTCATTGTCCTTATAGTCATTGATCTGTTTTTCAAGATCCTCTATTGCCTGCATATAATCATACCTCCTTTCTTCCATCTTAGCTAGAGTTTTACACATGCTTTCATTATGATCTCTGTACTTTTTAATCATATTTTTGCATGCTTGGGAGCAGAGTTTAGTATACCTCATATGGTAGTTCAGTGGAAGTAACAGTTGTAGTTTCTGCCATAACAGCTTGATTCTCAAACTCCTCTTCTGTTTGGTCACTCTAGTAAAAAACAGTGTCTTCTTGAGAAACAAGAGCCTGTGAAGATTGTGTTTGACTGGTTTGTTGTGGCCTTGGTGGTTGCTGACTTTGTGATCTACACTCTCTAGCAAAGTGTCCAAGTTTCTGACACTTGAAACACACAAACTTTGATTTTTCAAATGCTGGCTGGCCTTCTGTTCTGGCTTGAAAGTTTGTTCTGCTAGTCTTTTTAAGAAACCTTTTAGCCCTCATAGTCAACATGGCATGTTGTCACTTTAAGTCCTCTCCTAGATCATCTGGATGAATTTGTTCCAGATCTTCATAATTTACAGCAAAAAGTCCATCACTTGCAACAAATGCCTCATAATAGACCTCAGAAGTTTTGCCATCAGTACCTGTAAATGAATCACATCAAATTTGATTTATCATTAGATGCAGATGATGAAAGAGCAATGTTTTGACTATAAGAAAAGATTTTCTTTTGATTTTCAATTTCAGACTCAAACACTCTCAAGCTGCTGTAGAGATCATCCAACTCTATTTCATCTAGAGTGTACTGCCTATTCTTCACCAAGAGATCTGAGCAATTTTCTGTTTACCTCATCTTGATCCATGCTAACCTTAGCACTCTCCAATACACCTATCAAAGATTTGAGTAAGGTTTTTATTCTTTCCACCAGGAAAATTTTCATACTGCTGTTTTAAAAGAACCTTTTGGTTTCTTTTTATGCTAGCATTGCCAGCAAATCTTTTCTCTAAAGCAAGCCATAGAGAATGAGCAGTATAGAATTTTTTTTAACTGATGTTTATAAGCATTATGAATGGCTATCTGTAAAATAATGAGAGCTTTGACTTCATTCATTCTAGCCTTTCTCTCAATCTCAGTTTGTGGAGGTGTTCTTTTTGGTTTGCCTTCAGCATCTAGTTCAGGATCAACTGTAGGAGGATTTTCAACAGCTTCCCATAGGGCATAATAAATAAATTGAATGTGCTGTTGAATCCTGAGTTTCTACATCTCGAACTCAGTGGGTTTGAGCATAGGCACTTTAAGTCCTTTCCCAGATCCACTACTGCCGCTATCAAACTCCATTTCAGAAAAAGATTTAAATACTTACAGATGAAAGTTTCTGACTTTGAAAACAAAGAATAAAACATAACTAGTCTCTGATACCACTTGTCAAGATCAAAATCACCTAAGATTAACCGGTTTGAATAAATCAGAGTTAAACCAATAACCTTGTTTTGAATCAAAATCCAATTAAGAAGTTTGCAGAATAACACTTAATCGTTTTAAGAAAACTTTCAGAACAATAAAGAACAGATAATCAAATAAGTACAATTAATATCAAAACCTTTATATTACCAAACTCTAATTACAATCACCTCTAATCTGTTTGATTAGATGAAGAACACAAACTGTTCTTAGGGTTTTTCAAACTTAGAGGCTTTAGAAACTTAATCAGAATGCAATTACAATATGAATTCTTAGACACTGAGATTACATGAGAAAGACCTAGTTTATCTCTATTTATAGCCTTCTGATTTGTTTCCTTGACGTACTGTGATTTCTCTGAAGTGGATATCTTCTGAAGATCTTCAAATCTTGAAATCTTTATCACTTCCTGATTTATAGCACTTTCTGTTATCTGATTGTTGAGCAGCTTGAACTTTGACTCTGGCAGCTTGAACTTTTGAACTAGCAGCTCGTGATTTTTGAACTAGCATCTCGAACTTTGTAATTACACATAAATACTACTAACAGTTTGAGAATTCCTAACTAACAGCTTGACATACTTTGATTATTTCCCAACACACTTTGTTTCCAATAACGGGAAACATCATGGACATGAGAAAGGGCTGAGAGTGGTATAGGGTATCACCACAACCTTGTTCGAAAATGAGACTCAATAATATGGGATACTTTATAGTTGGGGAACGTTGGTCTTAATCCACAAAGGCCCTCAGATTGCCAAAAATCCGTTTGTCCATATTCAGTGTAGTCCCATCCACAAACTGCAAAGCCACTCAAACATCATCTCTCCTAAGCTTATCAAATGAACCAACCTTGAAGCTTAGACTCATTACCACAGAGGCAAAAAGAAAGCTGTAGGTTGGGGCTAGCTACTTCTTGAACAATGTAGCTCCCACCCTTGGTGCCGACACCCCACAGCAGCGTAGGAGGTTACCAATTCGTTGGTTCGCAGGCTGTGGTTTATCATATTTTTCAACCACAAGCAGATGGATGACCTCCTGCATTAGGTCAGCAGTGATCTCAACAACCTGAGTATTGTTGAGAATGGTGCCTCTAAGTCTGAGTGGTAGAATCGTAAGAACAAGTGTACCAGAATTCATAGACAATCTCCAAGTACATAACAACAGGAGTGGCTATCATTCCATGGTGAGGGGGTGAGCTTTTAGAAACTTTACCATTGGTTCATACCCTTTTCCTATGTAGTTCTTTGGGATTGTGAGATTTGCAACATAGTTGGTAGGCTTGATGGTTAGTGTGGTGGTGACTGATGGGTGTTTGACAACTTCGTCACCCAAAAATGCAGAGACAAGGTTGTTATTAAAAGTAGATGTTCAAAGTTGTTGTTAAAACCAGTGAGGAAAGAGTTTCATCCAAAACTGATCTGTCAGTAACCTGTGAATGAAACCTGTGAAGTTATATGTTCAAAAATTGTACAGATTACAAGCTTGCCTTGTATGAAAAAATATAGAGTCGGCAATTTTCAGGTTTGGACAATAGAACAGGTTTTAAAGAAAAACTTAGTTTTGAAAACTGTGGTTTTGCCAAACCTGTTACTTGGCAAACTTGTAAAAATCTTATAGAACTGACTAAGTACAGAATTGGTGAAACTTGTTCAGCCAAGGCTGTTGTTTGAGATTTTAGCAAGTTTTCTTAAGGAATCTTTGAACATCAATGACACTTAGTCACTTTATTTAACTTTCCCAGCTTGCATACCAGGGTATTAAACCTTGTTAAATCATCCCTTTTGATAATCGTAGCACTCACAATAATAAACATTCATAATAATCCATACAATGAGAATACAGTACTCAATGAAAGAAGAACAATGTCGAGAGAGAACATATGTGAAAAACGGCGGCCGTATAATTGCAATGAGAATAAGACAAAGTTGTGGGAAACCCTAGGAGGGTTTCCCTTAAATATTTAAAGCAAGTTTGATGAGTTTACCAACAACACCCCCTAACTTCTAAATACAATAATTAAATTAAAAGAGAAATAAATGAATTACATGGAAATAATTTAAACTAACTATTAAAAAATAGACTCCATATGACCAAAATTTAGAATGTAACAATCTCCCCCTTTTCGATCATTGAGGAGGATGACATGCTTGCTCTGCAGAATCTCGTAAGCCCAGATTGACGTCAAATCTTCTAATTATCTGTCGAGCATGCAACCTGTCATTAATAAGTTCTACTGCGCTGAGGAGATCCTGTATCTCTTTAGGCTTCTTTTTGATTTCAGAAGCTGTATGAGCATCATCCTCCTGGAGTATCCTGCTCATCTCTGCTCTTACTAGATGGAGTGTGACATCAAAGTAACATGGCATCTCCTCAAAACGCATGACCCTCTTTTGCCCATTTTTATTCAAAAATATGACTCCTTGTTCTGGAGCCTTGAGACCAACCTTGACCAGAAAACTCTCGATGGCCATTTGAAAATCCTTTAAGCACATTATTATGGATAACTGTCTCATGCTCCAGGTCAACGCTGCCAGAGCAGTGATATGACTTAATCTCCCATTTCACTTTATTTTTAAGCTTGCTATGCATCGTTTCAATGCCATCAGGGTTCATAAAGTCAAGATCATTCTCATGAATGAGCTGCGATTGACCCGTATTCTCTTTGGATGTTGAAAGAAGGTGTGAAAAGACGGGACCGCTTGTACATGGAGATGAATGTTATCTTTACAATCTTTGACTTCGACCAATATTCTGATTTTGGTCTCTTATCCGTCATCATCATCTGGTTGTATTCTTCCTGTTCAGCTCTTGATGCATCGCTGAGTTCCATCGACAGACGTCTACTATACATGCCCGGTTTTTTCATGAAGACCATCTTAAATCTCTCTTCGAGATATGGTTGTTGAAAATCTTCAGCTTTTAAGTTCACCAATAATTGTTTTTGCCTTTCTAGTGGAGGGGCCTCAACTTCTGCAGCCTGAATCTCGAGCATTTATAGACTCGACCCTGATGGTCGAGTCTTGGGGCATCTCCTTCACTAGCTGGAAGGGAATGTACTTTCCCCTTTGAATACCAGGTGACCCAGTCCAAGTCTTTTCTGTTGTATATAGAAGTTACATCAGACTCCTTTTCAAAACAGTCGACAGTTCTTGGGCCTGATGTCTCAGCCGGTTGAGCAGACGAAATTTGGATTTGTGGGATTGATGTTGGCATAGAGGATGGCTGTTGGGCAGGAGGAGGGGTAGGGACTTTTAGAGCTGACATGATTTCATCTTGTGGTACGTAAGTTGGGAAGTTCATGAAATCAAATGAAGATGATGATTTTTGAGGTGATTCATGCTCAGGTTTTGGTTTTTTTAAAGGTTCGTCTAGATCAGTCTTAGAGTCTGTATCAGACAATAAGACGATTTCGACTTGATCTGAGGGAGGCTCAAAAACTACCATCACTGATATCAATTCTTCTTCGTTTAGCCTACCTGTAGCCCCTGAAAGTTTCTCCCCACTCTGGTCTGTTTCTACTCCCCCCTACACCTTGCAGTTCTCCCTCATGCTGTATTCTGAGGCGTTTCTCCCCCTCCGGATGACCACGATCCTCCTGGTCATGTTTTCTTTTTAGGAATTCAGCCTGAGGTCTGCACATTTACTGCAGATCAATCACGGCTGATTCAAGCCGATCCATTCTTTTATTAATTTGATCTTCGACTCGCTAAATCAGCCTTTTGAGGCTTTCAATTTGGTCTGTGAATAGTTCCACGGTCATTACAATCTGTTCTTGAATGACTGCTGATGATTGGACTATTTGGGGTTGTCACACACTGATACCCCGTTTGGCAACGGGGCGTGACGTCGCGGAAACAAAGTCACAATCATAATGAACGACCTCTAAATGGGACGTTTTCGAAATATATAGATTGAAAAAATATCTTCTTACAATCATAATTATAACAGAGTTTACTAGTGTGGAATTTAAAATACATGACAAATGTTTAAGATATGAAAATTGATCTCCGTATATAGAAAATTTCGGTGACTCTGATATCTTTAAAATCTCGTGAGTATGCCATGAATGCACTACCTTAGCCCTTAAGGTCCTGAGAAAAACATGCTAAATACGTCAACATAAAGTTGGTGAACACATAGGTTTACTCGATAAGTAAAGACATTGTATGGAAAACACAAGATTTCATTTAGTTTATAAACAAAAGTGAATCATATAATTTAAGTATTGCCATAAGCCTCATGACCCGAAACTTAACTTTTGAATGCCCTTGTGGTATCCAACACCACGATACCAAGAATTGTCAAATAATTATGCATCCGTTTACAATTGGTGCGACCAACCCGGATGGGGGCATCAACCCAAATAGATATATCCACAATATTCACGTTTACGTAGTAATTGACGGTTCATGATTGAGGGCGTTGGTGACGAACAATTAGAACATGTATTCTCACCCCAAAATAATACGAACAATTAAAAATGGGGCTATGAAAACTCACCGTAAATGATGGCAAAAATGAGCGTAAAACGGAGTTTCCATTGACAACTTATGATGAAAAATTGATGTATTTAACCGAGTCCTAAACAATATGAGGGACTTAATAGTTCTCATAAATGATAAAATGCATGTATGTGGGTTTTTATATTTTAAATCACCCAACTTAACAAATCCATAAATAAAACCCACTTCAAAGTTCAAGTATATATATAAGAATTTTTCCAGGTTTTAGCGTGGTTTTTCGGCTTACTTTCTGGCTGTATTTGACCAAGCTCCAAAACGATTTGGGCTTTCGTTTTCATAATCATGAAACTACTATATACAAGGAACTATCCAAGGTAAGAACGGTCATTTTTCGATGTGTTTAGGATAGGGAAAAGGATCGTTAAAAACCCTATGTTGGCCATATTTGAGCTCTTAGACCTTTCGGTTCCCAAACAGTATTTGTGGGGTCCAAAACTCCATATTAAATTATGAAAACCTCAAGATAATTAGTTAAACCATAGATCTAAATTCTGAATCAAGAATCAACGCATTTCGTTAAGTTTTGGATTCGTTATATTTTTTCAAAGTTGAGGTAATATTTTTGCAGAAAAATCCGAATTTCATAACCTTGAAACAACTTGTGATTCTTGTTGTTTATTTAAAAACCACATGTATAAAAGGGTATGAAATAAATTTATATAACTTGTTTTCATATTATTCTTTCTTACAATATGTGTTTATATATTTATAAGCACATTTGAAGAAACAAACTTTAAAAAAAAAACTAGTTGTTTCTAAATCTGACTTTTAATGAAACTTGTTGTTGTTGGTGATTATATATATTATGTAAGACTAATATTAACATAAATATAAGAAGTGTTAAGGTATTATTTACTTACTTTGATGAAGTAAAACAATGAAAATGAGTAGGAGACTTGACCTTGAACTTAGTTGCACAAACGTTTCTTGAAAAACTTGAAGGAATAAAAATTTCAACTTTGCCTTTTTGGTGGTGCTTGTGGCGAGATTTTACAAGGAATAAAGGAAAGAATTTTGTTGTTTGAAGGTGTGAAGAATGAATGAAAATGAAGTCTGTATTTATAGAGGAAGATTGGTCTTGAAAAGATGCAAAGATATGGAGGTTGAGTAAGATCTTGGATGAAGTGAAAGGAGAGGATGTGATTGTGATTGTCTATGGAGTTTTGAATATTAAAATTGAAGTGAAAAGCTAGACGGCCGGCCATCAAGTAGTATTAATGAGGTATTTTATTTGTTTTTTGTATAAAAGTATTTAGAATGTATTCTTTTATTTTCCTTTTTATGTAATTTCACAAATACTTATGAATACACTAGTTTACTGAAATGTTTTGGTCTTGCATAATTAAAGTTATGTAAGTTTGTTAATGCAAGATTAGTGTCACTAATCTTAATTTAATTATGCACTTAGTTGAATTAATCCATCATATCGTAAATCGATTGGATTAATTACTTTGTCGTTTCATTTCACCGATGAAATTATTTCTAATTGTAATGAATTTTCTTATGAAATTTGTTAATCACTTTTATTAATTACTAATGATAATTGATTTAGCGATAAATGCTAACCAGATTTTGTGTCGGTTGTTATAGTTTCCCCCTGTTAAGGGAATTTCGTCCTGAAATTTTATTGTGTATCCTTAGGGGTCTTGTTAGTTGAGAAGAGGTGAGGTTACTTATGCTTGTTCTTATATTTGGGTTCCCAAGTAAATTCTGGACCACGTCTAGAATTCCATCTGACTTTGACCATAGGAATGCGGCTTTGCTTCAATCTTTTCACCTCACGGTCCATGATCTCTACCGCTTCTTCGACAAAACGAAGTTTATCATCGAGCTGGATTTCTTCCAATGGAATAACAAGTGCTTCATCAGACAAAAAGTTCTTCAGGTTTGACACATGGAAGGTATTGTACACGCTGTTAAGCTCTGGTGGTAGGTCTAACCGATAGGCTACAGGACCAATTCTCTTTAGTACTTTGAATGGTCCTGAAATTTTATTGTGTATCCTCAGGGGTCTTGTTAGTTGAGAAGAGGTGAGGTTACTTATGCTTGTTCTTATATTTGGGTTCCCAAGTAAATTCTGGACCACGTCTAGAATTCCATCTGACTTTGACCATAGGAATGCGGCTTTGCTTCAATCTTTTCACCTCACGGTCCATGATCTCTACCGCGTCTTCGACAAAACGAAGTTTATCATCGAGCTGGATTTCTTCCAAAGGAATAACAAGTGCTTCATCAGACAAAAAGTTCTTCAGGTTTGACACATGGAAGGTATTGTACACGCTGTTAAGCTCTGGTGGTAGGTCTAACCGATAGGCTACAGGACCAATTCTCTTTAGTACTTTGAATGGTACGATGTAACGAGGATTCAGTTTTCCTTGTTTTCCAAATCGTAGTATGCCCTTCCATGGCGAGACTTTTAGCAATACCCTTTCTCCTACTTGAAACTCCAGAGACATTCATCGCATGTCTGCATAGCTCTTCTAACGATCGCGATCAAGTTTTAATCGATTGCGTATCCGCACTATCTTCTCGGTGGTCTCAAGTATGATTTCTGGGCCCGTGACTTGACTATCCCCGAGTTTGGCACAACATAGGGGTGATCGGCACTTCCGTCCATACAATGCTTCAAAAGGAGCAACTTTGAGACTTGTGTGATAGTTGTTTTTGTACGAGAACTCCACTAAAGGCAAATGAGTATCCCAACTCTTCCCGAAATCAATTACACAGTCTCTTAACATATCCTCTAGGGTTTGGATTATTCTCTCACTCTGACCATCATTATGAGTGTGATATGTTGTGCTCATGTTTAAGTTTATACCCAAAGCTTATTGTAATGGACTGCCAAAATCTGGATTTGAATCTGCTGTCCCAATCTGAGATGATTGAGAGCGTCTGCAACCACATTAGCTTTTTCAGGGTGATAACGAATTTCACAGTCGTAGTCACTCTGCAATTCCATCGAACGACGCTGCCTCATATTATATTATTTCTGGTTCAAGATGTGTTGGAGACTCTTATGATCCGTGAATACAGTACACTTCGTACCGTACAACTAATGTTTCAAAATTTTGAGGGCAAAAACTACTTCTCCCAGCTCTAAGTCATGCGTTGTGTAATTTACCTTGTGAACCTTCAGTTGTCGTGAAGGGTAGGCTATGACCTTATCTTTCTGCATTAACACACAAACCAACCCATTGTGTGAAGCAACGCAGTAAACTGCAAAGTTATCGCTTCCTTCGGGTAAGGATAAAATAGGCGCTCTACACAACTTGTGCTTTAATAACTGGAATGCCGCCTCCTGGTCATCACCTCAATCATACTTAATGTCCTTTCGGGTCAGTTCTTTTACAGATCCGGCGATCTTTGAGAAATTTTCGATAAATCGCCTATAATACCCGGCAAGAACTAGGAATTGGCGTATCTCCGTGGGGGTCCTAGGAGTTGCCCAATTCTTGATGCCTTTGATTTTTGTTATGTCAACTTGAATTCCTTAACTGTTGATCACGTGACCGAGGAATTTTACTTCTTGTAGCCAAAGTTCACACTTTGAAATTTTGGCATAAACCTATTCTTTCTCCAACAACTCCAAAAATAGCTTCAAGTGCTGCTCATGCTCCTCCTTGTTTCGTGAATAAATAAAGATGTCATCTATGAAGACAATCACGAACTTGTGCAAATACGGTCTGCACAACCGATTCATGAGGTCCATCAATATGGCTGGTGCCTTGGTCAGTCCAAATGGCATCACTTGGAATTCATAATGGCCGTACCGGGTTCGGAAAGCTGTCTTTGGAATATCCTCCTCGCGAACTCTGACCTGGTGATAACCAGAGCTCAGATCAATCTTCGAATAGAAGCTTGACTTTGGAGTTGGTCAAATAGGTCATCGATCTTTGGAAGAGGGTACCGGTTCTTTATGGTGAGCTTATTTAGTTCCCTATAATCGATACACATCCTGAAAGTTCCATCCTTCTTCTTCACAAACAAAACCGGAGCTCCCCAAGGTGAGGAACTCGGTCTGATAAATCCTTTATCCAAAAGCTCCTGCAGTTGATTGGACAGTTCTTGCATCTCGGATAGGGCTAAACCGTATGGAGCTCGAGCCACAGGTGCCGCTCTTGGAACTAAGTCGATTTGGAATTCGACTGATGGTGGGAGTCCAGGAAGGTCTTCTGGAAAGACGTTGGGGTAATCACGGACTATAGGAATATCTTCGAGCTACTTCTCCTTCGGCTCGTTCTCTGTCATGTGGACTAGGATTTTTTGACAACCCTTTCACAAAAACTTCAGGGTCCTAAGACATGAGATGATGTTTACTTTGGTATTTCTCTGTTCCCCTTGGCCAGTTAGGATCTTCTTGTTTGCCAAGGGTATGCGTACCACCTTCTTATCGCACACGATTTCTGCACGGTTTTTCGATTACCAGTCCATGCCTATAACCACGTCAAAACTTCTCAGTATGACGGGCAACAAATCTATTTCAAATACTTAACCTACTAGTTCTATGGAGCATCCTCGAATTATGTTGTATGTTTAAAGTGTCTTACCGTCAGCAACCTCTATAGCATACGGGGCACTTAAAGGAGTAAGAGTGACATTTATGTACTTACTAAACTTAGTGGATATAAAGCTCCTATCAGCACTGGTTTCAAATAGTATAAAAGAGTAAGTGTTGTTGAGAAGGAACGTACCCGTGACCACATCGGGTTTCTGCCTTGCTTCCCAACTTCCCATAACAAAAGCACTTCCCTGAGGTCCTCCGACATTCTTCAATTTTGGGCAGTCCTTCTTGAAATGCCCAGCAACCCCACACTCAAAGCACCCTTTCTGAGATCCGTTGTTGGTGTCGGGGTTGGAAGCTCTGCAATCCTTTGTCAGATGGCCTTGTCTCTTACACTTTCCATACGGATTCATTCGTACACTGTCTGTTGTGATAATAATTAAACTTACTGCAATAGGGTTTATTTCCAGTGTAGATTTTCTTTGATTCAAACCCAACTACGTAGGCCTTGATTGTCTCTTGCTTCTTTTGTTGGTTCCCCTAATTCTTTCCTGAGCGGCCCTCCCATTTCCGTTGTTGTTTGAGCTTTTGGCAGCCGCCGCCCCTTGTCGTATTACCTGTTCCATCAGATTGTTTGACATGCGGATGGCATTTTGGATTGTCGTTGGGTTGGAGGAGGTGATGTTCCCTTGGATCTGAGGAGAGAGTCCCCAGATGTATTGCTCCACTCTTTTGTACTCCGGGGTAACCATCCCGGGACATAGGAGGCTCAACTATTGAAATCTGTTAATGTATCCGGTGATGTCCGTCCCCTACATGGACAAGTTCAAAAATTCTACTTCCATCTTTTGGATTTCACTCCGTGGGCAGTACTCATCTGTTATCATTTGTTTTAACTTCGCCCATGGGAGTTGAGAAGCCACATCAATTCCCACTGATTGAACATAAGAATTCCACCAAGTAAGGGCTCCAATTTGTAGCCTAAGAAGCCTTTGATAATGCAACCTCGCAGGTTATTTTTCGCTCCTACAGCAACTCCACTAGTTTCGGATCCGTTTTAGCGGTTACTTTCGAGAGCTGCAATGGCATCAGCTACCCTTTGAGCTACTAGTCACTCGATTTCCTTGATGTTCATCCTTCTTGGTGGCATGATTTCGAAGTTTAGAAAAAATTACCAGGGTATAAGAATATAAGTGTATGGGTTTGAGTTTTTCTAAGTCAGATAGTCATACTACATATCATCAACACAGATTTATAAATAAACTTAATTTTTCATTAAACATTGCTTGATATATAACCTTTTACAACATGGGGTCGGGGTTTCCACAAAAAATTTCAAGCCTTGATTTAATTAGAAAATACATTAAATTGCAAGTACAAATACTACAAATGTAATAATAAGGAAGCAGTGGGTGTGAGACGTCTCGAGTGTTTCTCCCTGTTCCAGAGCGTTGAGCCACTGTGCTAGTGCGGCGTTACGTGGCTTACACTCCAATAGACGTTGTCGGAGTTCATCTATTCCATCCTGCTGGATTGATTGCACGTGCTGCTTGGCCCAGTAGATGTTGTTGTTCTGCATTTTCTCCTGCTCAAGTCGTGTCGTCATCTCTCCGACCTGTTGACTGAGTTGCCTCAGTCGAAGGTTGTGTCGTGCGGACCTTGCCAATAGTAGAGGTATAGTTTGGGTGACGGGTTCGTGGTTGAGGGTTAGTGTCTGCTGGGAGGATGGTCCCCCGGTCTCAAAGTGGGAGGGGATTCCCTCCACTTGCCTCCATTCCTGGAGGGTGTCCAACATCCATCCCCAACACCTGGCATCTACCCGTCGCCGTTGCGGCGGGCTTGGCAGGGGGACAGGGACCGACATAGACTCCCATTGTGATATTATCACCCTTTTCCTTGCGGTGAATTTCATGAGGGGGCCGTTGGGGTTTGGACGATTTGCTTTATGTGAGGAGAATTAGGGGTGGTAGGGTATGTATGAAGGGGCCAAAGAGAGGGTGGATCCTCATAAGGATGGTTCTCCCCATCCGTCGGAAGGTTCTTCTTCCTCCATTGGCTCTTCATCGGATTCCTCCATTGACTATTCTTCTTATTCAACGAAGACCTTTGTGTCCTCTTGGTCCATTGGGGTGTATACATCTTCAAAATCGGATAGGATAATGATTGTGTTTCCCGTCATATTTCTGTAATCAGGGTCCATTTATAGTTGTCTTAGTTACTTACAAAGTGTCTTGAATAAACAAGTATAGTTGTAGCAGTTATAGTCTAGGGTACTAATGCAACTGAGTTCACTATAACTATGGCTCTAATACCAATTTGTCACACCCCGATACCCCACTTGGTAACGATCCGTGACGTCGCGGAAACAAAGTCAAAATCATAATGAACGACCTCTAAATGGGACATTTTTTCGAAATATATAGATTAAAAAAATATATTCTTACAATCATAATCATAACAGAGTTTACTAGTGCGGAAATTTAAAATACATGACAAATGTTTAAGATATGAAAATTGATCTCCGTATATAGAAAAGTTCAGTGACTCCGATATCTTGAAAATCTCGTGAGTATGCCATGAATGCACTACCTTAGCCCTTAAGGTCCTAAGAAAAACATGCTAAATACGTCAGCATAAAGTTGGTGAGCTCATAGGTTTACTCGATAAGTAAAGACATTGTATGGAAAACAAAAGATTTCATTAAGTTTATAAACAAAAGTGAATCATATAATTTAAGTATTGCCATAAGCCTCATGACCCCGAAACATAACTTTTGAATGCCCTTGTCGTATCCAACACCACAATACCAAGAATTGTCAAATAATTATGCATCCGTTTACAATTGGTGCGACCAACCCGGATGGGGGCGTCAACCCAAATAGATCTATCCACAATATTCACGTTTACGTAGTAATTAACGGTTCATGATTGAGGGCGTTGGTGAAGTAACATTCTTATATAATATGAAAAATTATTCAAGTACATGTGTCCACATAAAATAAAAGTTGAACATGTATTCTCACCCCAAAATAATACGAACAATTAAAAATGGGGCTATGAAAACTCACCGTAAATGATGGCAAATATGAGCGTATAACGGAGATTGGGTTGACAACTTGTGATGAAACTTGATGTATTTAACCGAGTCCTAAATGATATAAGGGACTTAATAATTCTCATAAATGATAAAATGCATGTATGAGGGGTTTATGTTTTAAATCATCCAACTTAACAAATCCATAAATAAAACCCACTTCAAAGTTCAAGTATATATATAAGAATTTTTCCAGGTTTGGGCGTGGTTTTTTGGCTTACTTTCTGGCTGTATTTGACCAAGCTCCAAAACGATTTGGGCTTTGGTTTTCATAATCATGAAACTACTATATACAAGGAATTTTTCAAGGTAAGAACGGTCATTTTTCGAGGTGTTTAGGACCTGGAAAAGCTCGTTAAAAACCGTATGTTGGCCATATTTGAGCCCTTAGACCTTTCGGTTCCCAAACAGTATTTGGGGGTCCAAAACTCCGTATTAAATTTTAAAAACCTCCACATAATTAGTTAAACCATAGATCTAAATTCTGAAACAAGAATCAACTCATTTCGTTAAGTTTTTAATTAGTTATAATTTTTCAAAGTTGATGTAATATTTCTGCAGAAAAATCCGAATTTCACAACCTTGAAACAACTTGTGATTCTTGTTGTTTATTTAAAAACCACAAGTATAAAAGGTTATGAAATAAATTTATATAACTTGTTTTCATATTTTTCATGCTTACAATATGTGTTTATATATTTATAAGCACATTTGAAGAAACAAACTTTAAAACAAAACTAGTTGTTTCTAAATGTGACTTTTAATTGAACTTGTTGTTGTTGGTGATTATATATATTATGGAAGACTTATATTAACATAAATGTAAGAATTATTAAGGTATTATTTACTTACTTTGATGAAGTAAAACAATGAAAATGAGTAGGAGACTTGATCTTGAACTTAGTTGCACAAAAGTTTCTTGAAAAACTTGAAGGAATAAAAATTTTAACTTTGGCTTTTTGGTGGTTCTTGTGGCCGGATCTTACAAGGAAGAAAGGAGAGAATTTTGTTGTTTGAAGGTGTGAAAAATGAATGAAAATGAAGTCTGTATTATAGAGGAAGTTTGGTCTTGAAAAAATCCAAAGATCTGGAGGTTGAGAAAGATCTTGGATGAAAAGAAAGGAGAGGATGTGATTGTGATTGTGTATGGAGTTTTGCATATAAAAATTGAATTCAAAAGCTAGTTTGTACTAGCTAGAGGGCCGGCCATCAAGTAGTATTAATGAGGTATTTTATTTTTTTATAAAAGTATTTAGAATGTATTCTTTTATTTTTCTTTTTATGTAATTTCATAAATACTTATGAATACACTAGTTTACTGAAATGTTTTAGTCTTGCATAATTAAAGTTTTGTAAGTTTGTTAATGCATGATTAGTGTCACTAATCTTAATTTAATTGTGGACTTACTTGAATTAATCCATCATATCGTAAATCGATTGGATTAATTACTTTGTCGTTTCATCTCACCGATGAAATTATTTCTAATTGTAATGAATTTCCTTATGAAATTTGTTAATCACTTTGATTAACTACTAATGATAATTGATTTAGCTATTAAATGGTAACTAGATTTTGTGTCGGTTGTTACAGTCTCCCACTGTTAAGGGAATTTCTTCCTGAAATTTTATTGTGTATCCTCAGGGGTCTTGTTAGTTGAGAAGAGGTGAGGGTACTTCTGCTTATTCTGATATTCGGGTTCCCAAGTAAATTTTGGACCACGTCTTGAATTCCATCTGACTATGAAAATAGGAAAGCGGCTTTGCTTCAATCTTTTCACCTCACGGTCCATGATCTCTACCGCTTCTTCGACAAAACGAAGTTTATCATCGAGCTGGATTTCTTCCAAAGGAATAACAAGTGCTTCATCAGATAAAAACTTCTTCATGTTTGACACGTGGAAGGTATTGTGCACGCTGTTAAGCTCTGGTGCTAGGTCTTACCGATAGGCCACAGGACCAATTCTCTTTAGTACTTTGAGTGGTTCGATGTAACGAGGATTCAGTTTTCCTTGTTTACCAAATCGAAGTATGCCCTTCCATGGCGAGACTTTTAGCAATACCCCTTTCTCCTACTTGAATATCCAGAGACATTTGTTGCACGTCTACATATCTCTTCTAACGATCGCGAGCAAGTTTTAATCGATTGCGTATCTGCACTATCTTCTCGGTGGTCTCAAGTATGATTTCTGGGCCCGTGACTTGACTATCCCCGTGTTCGGCACAAGATGGGGGTGCTCGGCACTTCCGTCCATACAATGCTTCAAAAGGAGCAGCTTTGAGACTTGTGTGATAGCTTTTATTGTACGTGAACTCAACTAAAGGCAAATGAGTATCCCAACTCTTCCCGAAATCAATTACACAGGCTCTTAACATATCCTCTAGGGTTTGGATTATTCTCTCACTCTGACCATCATTCTGAGTGTGATATGTTGTGCTAATGTATAAGTTTGTACCCAAAGCTTATTGTAATGGACTGCCAAAATCTGGATTTGA
This sequence comes from Centrapalus pauciflorus, assembly GCA_020465985.1. Taxonomy (NCBI): domain Eukaryota; kingdom Viridiplantae; phylum Streptophyta; class Magnoliopsida; order Asterales; family Asteraceae; genus Centrapalus; species Centrapalus pauciflorus. Next base: position 77,002 of record JAANYP010000063.1, on the reverse strand, counting down.
ATCAGCTGTCCCTATCTGAGATGATTGAGAGCGTCTGTAACCACATTAGCTTTCCCTGGGTGATAACGAATTTCACAGACGTAGTCACTCACCAATTCCATCGAACGGCACTGCCTCATATTCAATTCTTTCTTGTTCAAGATGTGTTGGAGACTCTTTTGATCTGTGAATACAGTACACTTCGTACCGTACAAGTAATGTCTCCAAATTTTGAGGGCAAAAACTACTGCTCCCAGCTCAAAGTCATGCGTTGTGTAATTTACCTCGTCAACCTTTAGTTGTCGTGAAGGGTAGGCTATGACCTTATCTATATGCATTAACACACAACCCAATGCATTGTGTGAAGCATCGCAGTAAACTACAAAGTTCTCGCTTCCTTCGGGTAAGGATAAAATAGGCGCTCTGCACAACTTGTGATTTAATAACTGCAATGCCGCCTCGTGGTCATCACCCCAATCATACTTAATGTCCTTTTGGGTCCTAGGAGTTGCCCAATTCTTGATGCATTCGATTTTCGTAGGGTCAACTTGAATTCCTTAACTGTTGATCAGGTGACCGAGGAATTTTACTTCTCTTAGCAAAAATTCACACTTCAAAATTTTGGCATAAAACTGTTCTTTCTCCGACAACTCCAAAATTAGCTTCAAGTGCTGCTCGTGCTCCTCCTTGTTTCGTGAATAAATTAAGATGTCATCTATGAAGACAATCATGAACTTGTCAAAATACGGTGTGCACACCCGATTCATGAGGTCCATGAATATGGCTGGTGACTTGGTATGTCCAAATGGCATCAACTGGAATTCATAATGGCCGTACCGGGTTCTAAAAGTTGTCTTTGGAATAACCTCCTCGCGAACTCTGACCTGGTGATAAGCAGAGCTCATATCAATCTTCGAATAGAAGCTAGACCTTGAAGTTGGTCAAATAGGTCATCGATCTTTGGGAGAGGGTACGGTTTTATGGTCAGCTTATTTAGTTCACTATAATCGATACACATCCTGAAAGTTCCGTCCTTCTTCTTCACAAACAAAACCAGAGCTCCCCAAGGTGAGGAACTCGGTCTGATAAATCCTTTATCCAAAAGCTCCTGCAGCTGATTGGACAGTTCTTGCGTCTCGGATGGGGCTAAACGGTATAGAGCTCGAACCACTGGTGCCGCTCCTGTCACTAAGTCGATTTGGAATTCGACTGATGGTGGGAGTCCAGGAAGGTCCTCTGGAAAGACGTTGGGGTCCTAAGACATGAGATGATGCGTATTTTGGTGTTTCTCTGTTCGCCTTGGACCGTTAGGACCTTCTTTTTGGCCAAGGGTATGTGTACCGACTTCTTATCGCACACGATTTCCGCACGGTTTTTCGATAACCAGTCCTTGCCTATAACCACGTCAAAACTTCTCAGTATGATGGGCAACAAATCTATTTCAAATACTTAACCTACTAGTTCTATGGAGCATCCTCGAATTTTGTTGTTTGTTTAAAGTGTCTTACCATCAGCAACCTCTATAGCATATGGGGCACTTAAAGGAGTAAGAGTGGCATTTATCTTCTTACTAAACTTACTGGATATAAAGCTCCAATCAGCACCGGTATCAAATAGTATAAAAGAGTCAGTGTTGTTGAGAACGAACATACCCGTGACAACATCGAGATTCTGTCTTGCTTCCGAACTACCCATAACAAAAGCACTTCCCTGAGCTCCTACGACATTCTTCAATTTCGGGCAGTCCTTCTTGAAATACCGAGCAACAACATACTTAAAGCACCCTTTCTGAGATCCGTTGTTGGTGCCAGGGTTGGAAGCTCTACAATCCTTGTCCATCAGGGATTCATTCGTACACTGTCCGTTGTGATGATAATTGCACTTACTGCAATAGGGTTTATTGCCAGTGCAGATTTTCTTTTATTCAGACCCAGCTACGTAGGCCTTGATTGTCTCTTGCTTCTTTTGTTGGTTCCCCGAATTCTTTCCTGAGCGGCCCTCCCATATCCGTTGTTGTTCGAGCTTTTGGCAGCCGCCGCCCCTTGGCGTACTACCTGTTCCATCAGATTATTTGACATACGGATGACATTTTTTATTGTCGTTGGGTTGGAGGACGTGACGTTCCCTTGGATCTGAGGAGACAGAGTCCCCAAATGTATTGCTCCAGTCTTTTGTACTCCGGGGTAACCATCTCGGGACATAGGAGGCTCAGCTCATGAAATCTGTTGGTGTATCCGGTGATGTTCGTCCCCTACATGGACAAGTTCCAAAATTCTGCTTCCATCTTTTGGATTTCACTCTGTGGGCAGTACTCATCTGTCATCATTTGTTTTAACTTTGCCCATGGGAGTTAATAGCCACATCAATGCCCACTGATTGAACATAGGAATTCAACCAAGTAAGGGCTCCATCTCGTAGTGTGTGTGTTGTGAACTTTACTTTGTTTTCTTCAGTGCAGTTGCTGACCCGGAAACGGACTCTAGTTTCTCGAACCAACGAGAAAGACCAAACAGAAACTTTCGTGCCATTGAAATACCTGGGTTGGCAGCCTAAGAAGCCTTTGATGCTGCAACCTCGCAGGTTATTTTTTGCACCTACACCAACTCCAGTACTTCCGGATCGCTTTCAGCGGTTACTTTCGAGAGCTGCAATGGCATCACCTACCCTTTGAGCTACTAGTCGGTCGATTTCCTCGGTGTTCATCCTTCGAGGTGGCATGATCTCGAAGTTTAGAAAACAAAACCCTGGTGTAAGAAGATAAGTGTATGGGTTTGAGTTTTTGTAAGTCAGAGAGTCATACTACATACTATCAACACAGATTTATAAATAAAGTTAATTTTTCATTAAACATTGCTTGATATATAACCTTTTACAACATGGGGTCGGGGTTTCCACGAAAAATTTAATGACTGAGTTGCCTCAGTCGAAGGTCGTGTCGTGCGGCCCTTGCCACTAGTAGAGATATAGTTTGGGTGGCGGGTTCCTGGTTGAGGGGTAGTGTCTGCTCGGAGGATGGTCCCCCAGTATCAAAGTGGGAGGGGATTCCCTCCTCTTGCCTCCATTCCTGGAGGGTGTCCGGCATCCATCCCCAACACTGGGCATCTACCCATCGCCGTTGAGGTGGGCTTGGCTGGGAGACAAGGACCGGCATAGACTCCCATCGTTGTATTATCACCCTTTTCATTGCAGTAAATTTCATGAGGGGGCCGTTGGGGTGTGGGCGGTATGCTTTATGTGAGGGGAATTGGGGGTGATAGGGTATGTATGAAGGGGCCAAAGAGAGGTGGATCCTCATTGGTGCTACTAACCCGGATGGGGGCGTCAACCCAAATAGATCTATCCACAATATTCATGTTTACGTAGTAATTAACGGTTCATGATTGAGAGCGGTGGTGAAGTAACAATCTTACGTAATACGAAAATGATTCAAGTACTTGTGTCCATATAAAATAAAAGTTGAACATGTATTCTCACCCCAAAATAATACGAACAATTAAAAATGGGGTATGAAAACTCACCGTAAATGATGGCAAAAATGAGCGTAAAATAGATATTGAGTTGACAACTTGTGATGAAACTTGATGTATTTAACAGAGTCCTAAATGATATGAGGGACTAAATAATTCCCATAAATGATAAAATGCATGTATGAGAGTTTTTATTTTCAGTAACTCCCCCTTGACAATAGCTTCTAACTATATATATTTTGTCTAAGTACTAGAACTATACAAACTACTACCAGCATATAGATAGAAGCTATCGTCAAGGGGGAGTCACTGTCAAGTCACTAAACAAAACCTGTTATGATGTTATGAATAAAAGACCACCAAATTTAACTGGCTTTGAACCGTTTGGGGTACCGTGTACTTTATTGAAAACAAAACATCAACCTGGCTCTAATACCACTTGTAAGGTCACCTACCAATGGATCCTATCTTGACACGACGCCGTCTAACGAGTGCGGAATCCTCGTTTGCGATTTGACGGAATGATCACGCACACGAAACACGGAGACACACACGATGATAGACGCAAACTAGAACGCCCCGACATGTGATTCTCTCCAAGAACACACCTAAAACCTCTGCAAGTTCGTAATCGCCTCAAAAGCCTTAATTTGCAAAAGTTATTAATCAAAACAGATTAACTCTTAATTATAACCCTCAGATTCGAACTTGCTGTGGACAAGTTCGAAAAGTCCCAAGCCCACGAACTTGTCCACCATAAGTTCGAATCAGGCCTTTGAACTTATTCTAGAATTTGTGTTTGAACTTGTTCTAGAAGTTATGTTTGAACTTACCTTTGAAGTTATGCTTGAGCTTATCTTTGAACTTATGTTAGAACTTATTGTAATAGATCAATTACAACTAAGTTCAAACATATATACAATCAATAACAAACATATATCAAACATACAACAAACATATAACAAACATGTATTAATATGCAATTACGAACAAATTGACTATTACAAAATATCGTCTACACTTAGACAGCTATCGTCACACAGGATGCACTAACAAAAAATGATTCAAGTACTTGTGTCCATATAAAATAAATAAAACCTACTTAACAAGTCCATAAATAAAACCTACTTAAAAGTTCAAGTATATATATAAGGATTTTTCCAGATTTTGTCGTGGTTTTTCGGCCTATTTGTGGCTATTTCTGACCAAGCTCCAAAATGCCTTGGGCTTTGGTTTTCATCATCATTAAACTACCATATACAAGGAATTTTTCAAGGTATGAACAGTCATTTTTCGAGGTGTTTAGGTTTGGGAAAAGGCTCGTTAAAAACCCTATGTTGGCCGTATTTGAGCTGTTAGACCTTTCGGTTCCCAAACAGTATTTGTGGGTCCAAAACTCTGTATTAAATTATGAAAACCTCCAGATATTTATTTTGAATATAGATCTAATTTCTGAAACAAGAATCAAGTCATTTCGTTAAGTTTTGAATTATTTATGATTTTTCAAATTTGATGTAATATTTCTGCCGAAAAATCTGAATTTCATAACCTTGAAACAACTTGTGATTCTTGTTGTTTATTCAAAAACTCCATTTATAAAAGCTTTTGAAAAACATTTATATAACTTGTTTTCATATTATTCATGCTTACATTATGTGTTTATATATTTATAAACACATTTGAAAAAACAAACTTTAAAACAAAACTAGTTGTTTATAAACTTGACTTTTAATGAAACTTGTTGTTGTTGGTGATTATATATATTATGAAAGACTTATATTAACATATATATAAGAAGTATTAAGGTAGTATTGACTTACTTTTATGAAATAAAACAACAAAAATGAGTAGGAGACTTGATCTTGAACTTAGTTTCACAAAAGTTTCTTGAAAAACTTGAGGAATAAAAATTTCAACTTTGGCTTTTTGGTGGTGCTTGTGGCCGGATTTTACAAGGAATAAAGGAGAGAATTCTGTTGTTTTAAGGTGTGAAGAATGAATAAAGGTGAAGTCTCTATTTATAAAGAAATATTGGTCTTGAAAAGATGCAAAGTTCTGGAGGTTGAGTAAGATCTTGGATGAAATGAGTGGAGAGGATGTGATTGTGATTGTGTATGGAGTTTTTCATTATAGAAATTGAAGTCAAACGCTAGTTTGTACTAGCTAGAGGGTCGGTCATCAAATAGTATTAATTAGATATTTTCATTTTTTTGTATAAAAGTATTTAGAATGTATTCTTGTATTTTCCTATTTTTGTAATTTATAAATACTTATGAATACACTAGTTTATTGAATTTTTTTTGTCTTGCATAATTAAAGTTATGTGAATTTGTTAATGCATGATTAGTATCACTAATCTTAATTTAATTATGCACTTAGTTGAATTTATTCATCATATCGTAAATCGATCAGATTAATTACTTTGCCGTTTCATCTCACCGATGAAATTGTTTCTAATTGTAATGAATTTCCTTATGAAATTTGTTAATCACTTTGATTAATTAATAATGATCATTGATTTAAATATTAATGTTAACCTGATTTTGTGCCGATTGTTACAGGGGTCTTGGTGGCAACTCCTGAGTTGCAACACCCTTACCTTCAACAATGATAGAAGGGAGGAATTTTGTTCTTCAGAAGCTGCCTTGAGGGCGTCCAAGTCAGCCCGTGTAACTAAACCGGCGTCATGCAGAGCAACCGTTAACATCTCGGGAGTAATCCCTTTTGCCTGAAGCTGGTGGCATTTGAGTGGTAGCTTCAGGACTTCCTTCCATCCTTTCTGCCTCCTCAGTTGGAAGAGCAGATCTGGAAGTTATTGGAGACGCCACAGAGGCGTCTCTGATTTGCGGGGACGCCACAGAGGCGTCGTGCTGAGTGATATGGGGTGGGATGCCAGCTGTGGTCAAATAAAGTGCAGTCACTGGGGGCGGCATATGACCTATTTCAACATCACCTCTCTCTGAATGAGTGGGCGATGGCGTATGTGCAATTTCCCCATGTTTTGAAACAGGTTCCCTTTGAGGGTAACCTGAGTGGCTGGAAGGGGTTTGTTCGACCACTGGACTAGTGATCTTATGCGGGCTTGTCCGGCTTTTAGGTTATGTGCCTCCCTCAAATGTTATTCCCTCAGCCCACAAAGGGTCAGAGATTGGTGCGTTCGGAATCACCAGTCTCTGGCCTCTCTCCTTCATCTCTCTCCCTCACAATAAACATCTCCCACTCCCCTGTACTCATAATGTTTTGTCGGTTCTGACAGAGTCTCATCCGGGTACACTCCCTGATAATTAACCTTAACCCTATCCAGAGATTGATCTGCCAGTCGTCGAACGGTCAACGGGATATTCGTCACTTAGACTCTCAGGATTTCCTTTAGAATCTTAATTATTTGGAGAGCTACAGTAGTGTATACATCCAATTCAGGCCTCTCATGAATGTCGTCGTCGTGGTCCATGGCGTATTGCATGAAGAGTTGAAGGAATCTTAGAAACGGTATGAATTTTCGTTCTCTTTTGTCCATCTATCTTGGACTGCCCGTTTAAGCTCCTCGAAGATGAATGCCACATAATCAAAATGTCGATCATATGCGAATGCGGCAAACTTGGTGAGCACGTGTATAGAACAGAGTCGTGACCTGAGTGCTGGTGAAGCACTTGTTAATTACATTGAAGAAAACCCTCCAGTGAGACTTGAGTTGTTTGGTTTTAAAATATGATGGTTTTGAAAGATTACCATAATAGCAGATAGATTGGATTTCTTGTAGAATATGGGCTGGGGTTGGAATGGGTGCGTAGGAATAATTGTTGACAGAGGTGTTTTCGGTGGGTAGACGGAAAATGTGGCAGATGGATGTAAGGGTTAGGCGGATGGGTACGTAATCTATTTTAGTGGGGAAATGAGGGACTGCCTCATTGACGAATGTCAGGTGGTTCCAGAATTGTTGTAGATAGATTATGGGTATTGAGATGGCGGTGGTTAGGGAATAGAAAATGGGATGGCCTTTGAGGATATCAAAAGCGATATCCTCGGCTTCAGAGGGGAGAATTGAAAGGTCTAATTGTCGTTTATGGGGTGCAAACTCTATGAATTGGTCCGAGGGAAGAAGGGCATCCTCTGGCAATTGCTGGTTATTATTTGGGATGGGATCGAGGTGGGGGATGGTGAGGGTGACTTGAGAATCCATTAGTACTGCAGAAATGCAACACAGATACTTAAGCAGACTTCTGTAAAAATAATACATTGGTATTAAGTCTGAAATATGTGTGAGATTGAACCCGTCTATTGTGTTTAAGCATCGGGATTTTTATCACTAGAATGTAACTTTTACTGAATAAAATCCAAAGTCGATCGTTGAGAGACCAATGTTTATATAGACGTGTTTACACAAACATTTATTTGAACTAGAACCAATGGTGCAAAGAACATGAAATGTTTATTTTGTTTTTGATATATATTAAAAAATAAATTTCAAATAAAAAATGAAAAAAAAAATGCTAAGTGTCGAAATTCGGATTAGTCGAATTTCGGATGCTCAAGAACCGAATTTCGGACTAGTTCCGAAATTCGGGTGATGTGATCCAAATTTCTGGTGGGATAGAAACTCGGATGGAATGATGCAAGGAAGAAGTAAAACTTAAAAAAAAACTAATTTTGGAAAACATATGGGGGACCCGAATTCGAAATGAAATTCGGGTGACAATGATTGCATTAAACACTTATGCTAAAATGAAGTTACAAATTTCAGAGTGGGTCTGAAATTCATATGGACCCGAATTTCTAGTGCTCCATGACATATACTTAGATTTATAAAAAACTATAAATATTTACAAAGGGAACCAACCGAATTTCGGGTGATCCGAAATTCGGGTGAACCGATGATAATGTTTTATTTATTTTCTAAATTAAGTCTGTCAAGGCATCCGAAATTCGGGTGAATCGAAATTCGTAGGGTCCATTGAAATAAAACATTAAGGTTAAAATTTATACTAAGTGTAGGGCATCCGAATTTCGGATGGATCCGAGATTGGAACAGTCATCCGAAATTCGGATGAACCCGAGATTACACTTAGAAAAAATTTGAATTTATTGAGTTCATGCACATGCATACGTGTACAGTAAAAAATTATCACAAAAAGTGCAACAAAATGTAGATCCTAAAGCTAAAAATGATAAGGAACATTTAATTTAACTAAACTAACTTATAAAAAACAGATTTACTAACCTAAAAATGCAAAAAAAAAAAAAAAAAAATATTGGGTTTTAAAACCGTTTAAATTCTAGAAAATTAAAAAAACTATAACAGTGAATTAAAACTAAAATAAAGCAAGTAAAAGGTTATCTGGTAGTAGATAGAAGAAAAGGCAAGAAAAACGGTAGAGACTCGAGCTTGAAAGCTTGAAAGCTTGAAAGACGGTGGCTATGGAGGTGAAAGCGGTCGTCGGAATATTGAAGAAGAACAGGAATGCCTAGGGGTGAAGAAAAAAAAAATTATATATAGGCGGGTCGGATCGGGGCAAGCAAGATCCGCGAGATAAAATTTAGTCGGTGGCCCAACCAAAACAAATACATATGGGCTTAAATGATTTTAACTAAGAAATAAACAAAACAAACAACAAAAAAATAGGTCCAAATTAAAAATGTTTTTGAGTTTTCTATATAAAAGTCCTAAAACACAATTGACTAAACAAATAAAAATAAAGAAAATATTTTTGATTTTTCAATTAAACTACCAGGTAAAAATTAACTAAACAATTCACATACCAGCATTCAGGATCGTTAACATTAAAAATATACCTAGATAAAGAAGTACTAAACATAATTTTGTGACACAACCTTTGAATTTAAATTACAGATATTTTATAAATAAAGGAATTTCAAACAATTACTTGTTTGATATAGAATTAGTTAAAGAATATCTGAAATTTAAATAGAAGGTGTATTCAACATGCTGATTTGAGATACTAAGAACTGAAAACGAGGTTCGTATAAAGCCTTAGGGTAACATCCGTCTTTTGAACCTGGTACGTGGACTTATTTTAGTGGATAATTATTTAATTAATTTTGGGTTGGTCCAATTATATCCCGTTTCGTGGATTGATACGTGTCGGGATTGGGATTGCATGTCATCGGGTTATAATTTTAGCGGATGGATTATATATTTGGGATCATGAGATTAAATGGGTTAAATGGGTATAAATATTGAAAATGTGATATTGGATTCGGGTTAATGGGTTCGGAACCGGCTAAATAGGATACGTATATACGTGCCTATCTTCTTTTCTTCCTTATCCATTTGAGAACCCTAAAAAGTGTGTAGTGTGTGTTTGTGAGATTCTCCAGTAGCAAGAAATACAGGTTTGATTGCTGAGGCTTGGGTTTAGCTCCATCATCTCCTCCTTCCTTGTGCTCTTGAGGGTTATCAAGGTAAGAGACTTTGGTTTTAAGGGTTTAATTCATGTCATATATTGAGAAATTGTGGGGAATCCGTGTATAGTTACTATGTGATGATATTATGCTGATGTGGGGTGTTTATATGGCTGGAAATCGGAATTAGAAAGGAGTTATCCTCCTGGGCTGACATAAAAATCACAAAACAGGGCTGAGTTTAGTTGCGTTGTCGCGGCGCGACCACCAGGGGCCTCGCGGCGCGAGAAGGGGCCTGCATAGGATTTCCGGCTTGAGTCACTTAAGGGGGGTTTGGGTCGAATTCGAGTCGGGTTACTTCGGGAATGTGTCGAGTTGAGTTTTATGTGGGTTTTGGGATTCGGTTGGGATTTCGGGTCGGGTCTCGGTTAGGTATCGGGTCGTGTCTCTTTGGGGTTTCGGTTCCGTGGGGTAGTTTGGGTTTGGGCCGGTTACGGGGTTATTGTAAAATTGTGATATGTGTTAATTGACATTGGGATTAACGATTAGACCCCGTGTGTTACAGGGACGAGTGGACAACGAACCGGGTTTGTTCAGGGAGGCCAGAGTTCGGGAACTCAGTCTGGTGAGTACTCGAGTTCTTTTACAAACGTGCGCCGTCTTTTATGATTAGTTGTATAGCTATATTGTGCATGCTATATATATGAGACAAGGAAGTGAACCTCATGTATTTTTCTATCGTATATATGTGTTATGTATGAGATATGAGATCGATTCCAGGGGTCCGTGATGAGTTCCATATGGACGGTGAGTCGCAAAAGGTATCGCGCGGGTTGACTGTCCCTAACAGTCCTTGGGGCGTATATATACGGCAGGGCCTGTAGCCGGGTTGCTCCTGTGCTACAAGCTATTTTGCTACTCACTACTGTGTGCGGTGTGTTAGCCGGGGTAGGGTCCCCACAGGGATAGTGCTGGGTCCAGATCTCATACTTGTGTTACTATTGTTGAGATGTGTGTTGGGCAACAGGGACAGGGATAGGGACGTGGGTCTGTATTTTATGTGCTATGTGTTTATGTGCAGTGTCTAAACCCTCGCGTGCTCACGGGCTTTATAGCTCACGTCTTCGAGTCTAACATGTTCAGGGAATCAGAAGGGACCTCAGCAGCAGCAGCCGCCGAGATAGGGTCGGGAATTGACTTGAAGGCTTCATATTTGTTTTGTGTAATGTTTAGAATTGTCTGCGATAGTGTTTCGGGAAATTGTATTAGCATGTTGTCTGATGATCTTGGATATTATGTTAGTTTAATATGGGATTGCGAATGTACTAAATTGTGTTTAACCTTCATGTTTAAAGTTTTCAATCATCCATGATCTGCATTACCCTATGACATGTGTGTCATAGATTTCTTGCGATACTGCCACTTATGATATTGTGTTGACGTGACATTTCTTGGATCGGGAGGGGTGTTACAGCATGGTATCGGAGCTTTCAGTTTGAAGCTTGAGTATCGTTAGTGGATGCTCGACTTAAACCTTTTTCCAGTCCCTGGGGGATCGTTTTGCGATTTATATTAGTGGATTAACCGACCTGGCTTAGTGTATAACCCTGAGTGAATTATCCCTTGTTATTAATCATTTAGTTTTGCGCAGATCAATATGGCAGACTAGGGCAAGGGATTGGGCGCGGGTAAGCTGCATAGTGATGAGTACATTCGAAAATCAGAGTTGTTAGAGGTTTTATCTTAGTTCTATAGACAGCAGAGAGAGCAAGAGCGGGAACTGGGACCGGTTGTCCATCCTACTGGGGCTGAGTCAGGGGGTGGTGCTTCTTCGTCTTCTCATCGGGGTGCTTCTTTTAAAGACTTTATGATGGGCGCCCCACCGCAGTTCCGGGAAGACGGTGAGCCGGGGGTGGCTATTGCTTGGGAGCGCGAGATCGAGGCTGCCTTCCAGGTAGGACATGTTGATCCGAGAGATATGGTTGGTTATGCGACCTATCAGCTGAGGGGAGGGCGTCTCAGTGGTGGAAATCGATTGAGTCGTCGATGAAACAGTCTGCAGCATATGCCATGACTTAGGAACAGTTTCGAGCCGTTTTTGAGCGGCAATATATTCCTCGGGATGAGCGCATAGAGATGGAGCGCCGATTCTTGCACTTGCAGCAGGGTAGTATGACCGTCCAGCAGTATGTCGACCGCTTTAATGAGTACTCCCAGTTTGCGCCACAACATGTCAACACAGAGAACCGAAAGGCTGATGCTTTTATCGATGGACTTCGATCAGAGATTCATGAGTTTGTGGGGCTGCATGATACCCCTACGTTTCTCAGAGCTCTTGAGATGGCCCGCATGAGAGAGCTGGAGATTCTTAAGCAGAGGGAGCAACCCTCTTCTCAGAGGCAGCGTACTGGGACATCCGAGCAGCCGACTAGTGTGTGGAGGTCCTGCGGGGACGCTCCCAGTGATCAGCTTTCGGATCAGTGGCAGTTTTCGGGCCAGGGTTCAGGGCAGGGTTCTGGGCAGAGAGGAGATAGAGATAGAGGCAGAGACCGTCGATCGAGGAGACTGGGCCAGAGTCAGGGATCTGGTGCTCAGAGTCAGAGTAGTGTGGGATAGGCGTCCCAACCATCCCGTAGCCGTGTTGAGAGTTCTTATGGGGATCGGGATTGCCTGAAGTGTCACAGGTGCCATTCGGGGCAGTGTTTGTCAGATCAGCCTCCCTGCTTTAGATGTGGTCAATGAGGGAATGACGCGTCTGTGTGTACGGTTCCAGAGCCGCTGTGGTTCCGATGTGGGAGGCCGGGACACCGAGTTAGAGACTGTCCGCAGCTGGGACCGGCAGTTCAGGAGGCCAGTTCGAGTGGGGCTAGGGCTGAGCCCTCATCATCTAGTCGCCGGGATTCAGTTCCGAATGGGCCGAGGGCGGGTATTTCAGGAGGCAGCGGAGGAGGCACAGGATGCTATGGACGTCGTTTCGTGTACGTAAATTTTTAACATACTCCAAGCCCGTGTTTTGTTTGATTCCGGGGCGGATCGCTCCTACGTATCTGTTACATTTTGTTCATATTTTATTGTGTCTTCTTCTCCCCTGTCTGTTCCTTTGATTGTTGAGAAGGTCGATGGGAGTACCATGTTAGTGGGTTAGGTATATCGGGATTGTGTTTTAGAGATAGATTCCAATCGGTTTATGAATGATTTACTGCCTATTGAGATCAGTAGCTTCAATGTGATTCTGGGTATGGACTGGTTGACTGCTAGATGGGCGGACATCTTGTGTGCTAAGAAGATCATCCGTATACCCATTTCTGACAGTGAGAGTGTTAAAGTGTATGGGGAGCGTCGCAAGGGTGAGATTGGGATTGTGTCCATGGCCAGGGCTCAAAGATTTGTGTCTAAGGGATGCGAGACCTTCCTAGCTTATGTGGTTGACACACATCTTTAAATAAAATCTTAAGTCAAACCTATTAGCATATAATAACAATAAACACTAATCACTGAAGGAAAAGAATACCCTCGAGGATATTCCTGTGATCCGTGAGGTATTCCTAGAGGAGTTGCCTAGGTTACCGCTAGATTGCATTGTGGAATTCTGTATCGATCTTGTTCCTTGGGCGGTGCCGATTGCGAAGACGCCTTATAGGCTGGCACCGACAGAGATGCGAAAGTTGATGTCTTAGCTACAGGAGCTTTTAGATCGTCGATTTATCCGTTCGAGTTCATCACCGTGGGGTGCGCCGGTGTTATTTGTGCAAAAGAAGGACGGCAGCATGCGGATGTGTATCGACTACAGGGAGTTGAAGAAAGTGACCGTGAAGAACCATTATCCGATTCCACATATCGACGATTTGTTCGATCAGCTCCTAGGGTCGAGCTTCTTCTCCAAGATTAACTTGTGATCTGGGTATCATCAGTTAAGGTTATGGATGAGGATGTGCCGTAGACAGCGTTCCATACTCGTTATGGGCACTACGAGTTCCTTGTGATGCCATTCGGGTTGACTAACGCACCCGCAGCTTTCATGGATCTGATGAACAAGGTGTGTAGAGCTATGTTGGATAGATTCGTGATCATGTTCATAGATGACATCATGATTTACTCGAGGAGTGCGGAAGACCACGAGCAGCACCTCTGAGAGGTTTTGACTGTGCTGCGCAGGGATAAATTGTATGGAAAGTTCTCCAAATGTGAGTATTGATTGCGGGAAGTACAGTTTTTGGGACATGTGGTTAGCGCTGAAGGCATAAAAGTGGATCCGGCCAAGATTGAGGGAGTGATGGGTTGAGAGCCTGCGAAGTCAGTGCCAGAGATTCGTAGCTTTTTTGGTCTTGCCGAGTACTATCGACGCTTTATCTAGGACATTTCAAGGATTTCATTGTAGTGCGTTCCAAGAGTTGAAGACCCGTTTGTGTCAAGCTCCAATGTTGGCTTTGCCGGAGGGTACCGAGGACTTCGTAGTGTATTGTGATGCTTCAGGATCTGGGTTGTGTTGTTTTCTGAAGCAGAGAAGGAAAGTGATCGCATATGCTTCGCGCCAGCTGAAGATTTACGAGGAGAATCATACAGTGCATGATCTGGAGTTAGACGCCATCGTGTTTGCGTTAAAGATTTGGCGGCATTATCTATATGGATCTCGGTTTATTGTGTATACCGACTATAAGAGCCTTCAGTATCTGTTCAGCCAGAAGGAGCTGAACATGCGGCAACGACGTAGTCTTGAGTTGTTAAAGGACTACGATTGTGAGATTCAGTACCACCCGGGTCGGGCTAATGTGGTAGTTGATGCGCTGAGCCGTAGGGCGTGCGACCAGACTGTCATTTCCAGTGCCTCGAGGCTTGAGATAACCTCGACATTGACAGACAGTCTGAGATTAGCGCAGCAGGAGGGTCTGCGAGGGGATAATGTGAAGCGGGACCGTCTAACAGGGCAGCTTGAGACATTAATCAGGGATGTTCGAGCTGTATATGTTTCATGATAGGGTATGGGTCCCGAGGGTTGGGAATTTTCGGTAGTTGATTCTTGATGAGTCGTATCGATCGAGGCTATCCGTGCATCCAGGGAGTACTAAGATGTACCGTGATCTTCACGATTTCTACTGGTGGCCGGGAATGAAAAGGGATGTGGGCCGATATATAGAGCAGTGTATGACCGGTCTGAGGGTCAAGGCCGAGCATCAGAAGCCGCACGGTCATCTACAGCCGTTAGAGATTCCCGAGTGGAAGTGGTACCACATTACGATGGATTTTATTATGAGACTTCCACGCATGGTCCGCAGGAACGATATGATCTGGGTAATAGTGGATCGACTAACGAAGAGTGCGCATTCCTTAGCCGTTCGGGGCACTATCACCATGGATTATTTGGCGAGACTGTACATCAATGAGGTGGTATCACGTCATGGGATTCCGATGTCGATTACTTCAGACAAAGATACATGATTTACGTCTCGATTATTGCAAAGCTTTTAGCGGGAGTTGGGGACCAGGGTTCAGCTGATCACGGCGTACGAACCGCAAACTGACGGGTAGCCCAAGCGCACCAATCAGACCCTCAAGGATATGTTACGAGCGTTCGTCATCGACTTCAATTGTCACTGGGACGTGCATTTGCCATTAGTCGAGTTCGCCTACAATAATAGCTATCATGTCACGATCAAAATGGCTCTATTTGAGGCACTGTATGAGCGCAAGTGCCAGACCCCTGTGTGTTGGGACGATGTCGGTTTGCAACCTATTAGTGGGTCGGAGCTACTCCAGGAGACTATTGACAAGGTGGCTGTGATTAGGTAAAATATGAGGGTCGCCCAGAGCCGTCAGAAGAGCTACGCCGATCGCCGTTTGAAAGAGTTAGAGTTTCGTGTTGGGGATCAATTTTTGCTTAAGGTGTCACCGTGGAAAGGGGTCGTCCGGTTCAGACATCGTGGGAAGCTGAGTCTGCATTATATCGGGCCGTTCGAGATTGTTGACAGACTCCGGGATCAGGCCTATCGACTGAGATTTCCTCCAGAGTTAGCCGGCGTACACGATACCTTTCACGTGAGTCATCTCTAGAAGTGTCTGGCTACAGATGATCAGTACATGCACCTATCCGAGATTACAGTCGATGATCAGCTGCGATATGTGGAGCAGCCCGAGGCCATTACTGATAGAAAGATCAAGAAACTGACGAATAAAGAGATTGCCTTGGTACTCGTTCAGTGGAGACATCATAAGGGTACCAACGCCACCTGGGAGCCCGAGTCAGAGATGCGATCGAGATATCCTCACCTGTTTTAGAGCTCGAGGTAGATTCCAAGACGGAATCTCTTTAAGAAGGGAGGATTTGTAATGTCCTTTTTTTGGACCTGGTATGTGGACTTATATCTGTGGATAATTATTTAATTAATATTGGGTTAGTCCAATTATATCCCGTTTCGGGGATTGATACGTGTCGGGATTGGGATTGCGTGTCATCGGGTTATAATTTTAGCGGATGGATTATATATTTGGGATCATGGGGTTAAATGGGTTAAATGGGTATAAATATTGAAAATGTGATATTAGGTTCGGGTTAATGGGTTCGGAACCGGCAAAATAGGAGAAGAATATACGTGCCTATATTCTTTTCTTCCTTATCCATTTGAGAACCCTAAAAGGTTTGTTGTGTGTATTTGTGAGATTCTCCAGCAGCAAGAAATCCAAGTTTGATTGTTGAGGCTTGGGTTTAGCTCCATCACTCCTCCTTCCATTAGTTCTTGAAGCTTATCAAGGTAAGAGACTTTGGTTTTAAGGGTTTAAATCATGTCATATATTGAGAAAATTGTGCGGAAATCCGTGTATAGTTACTATGTGACTATAATATGCTGATTTGGGGTGTTTAAATGGCTTAGAAAGGAGTTATCCTCCTAGGCAGACCTAACAATCGCAGAACAGGGCTGAGTTTAGTCGCGTTTTCGCGTCGCGACCACCAGGGGCCTCTGCGTGGGATTTCCGGCTTGAGTCTCATTAGGGGGTTTTGGGTCGAATTCGTTTCGGGTTCCTTCGGGATTGTGTCGAGTTGAGTTTTATGTGGGTTTTGGGATTCGTTTGGATTTCAGGTCGGGTCTCGGTTGGGTTTCAATTCGGGTCTCGATGGGGTTTCAGGTCAGTGGGGTTGTTTGGGTTTGGGCCAGTTACGGGGTTATTATGAAATTGTGATATGCGTTCATTGAAATTGGGATTAACGATTAGACCCTGTGTGTTACAGGGACGAGCGGACAGTGAACCGGGTTTGATCAGGGAGGCAAGAGTTTGGGAACTCAGTCAGGTGAGTACTCGAGTTCTTTTACAAACGCGCGCCGTCTTTTATGATTTTAGTTGTATAGCTATATTGTGCATGCTATATATATGTGACGGGGACATGAACCTCTTGTATATTTCTATCCTTTATATGTGTTGTGTATGAGATAAGAGATCGATTCCACGGGTCCGTGATGAGTTCCATTCGGACGGTGAGTCGCGAAAGGGATTGCGCGGGTTGACTATCCCTAACAGTCCTTGGGGCGTATATATACGGCAGTGCCTGTAGCCGGGTCGCTCTTGTGCAACAGGGTATTTTGCTAGTCACTGCTGTGTGCGGTGTGTTAGCCGGGGAAGGGTCCCCACAGGGATAGTGTTGGGTCCAGATCTTATACTTGTGTTACTATACCTGAGATGCGTGTTGAGCAAAAGGGACAGGGACGGGGACAGGGGTGTGTATGCTATGTGCTATGTGTTTATGTGCAGCAGCCGCCGAGATTGGTTCGGGAATTGACTTGAAGGCTTTATATCTGTTTTGTGTAATGTTTAGAATTGTCTGCGATAGTGTTTTGGGATATTGTATTAGCAGCTTGTCTGATGATCAGGGATATTATGTTAGTTTAATTTGGGATTGCGAATGTACTAAATTGTGCTTAACCTTTGTGTTTAAAGTTTTGAATCATCCATGATCTGCATTACCTAATGACATGTGTATCATAGATTGCCTGCAATATTGCCACTTATGATATTGTGTTGACGTGGCATTTCTGGGACTCGGAGGGGTGTTAGACTTAGTAAAAAAATCAGCAAGTTGAAATTCTGTGCCTACAAAATACAATTCAATTGTTACTTTTTCTACTTGATCTTTAATGAAATAATACCATATGTCGATGTGTTTTGTTCGTGAGTGCTGCACGAGATTGCAAGATATGGCAATTGCACATCTTGAATCACAGTATATTGGGAAGTTGGTGAGAGAAAATCCATAATCACGTAACTGTCTTCTCATCCACAACACTTGAGGGCAACAGCTTGCAGCTGTTACATACTCATCCTCGGCTGTGGATGCAGAGACACAGTTTTGCTTTTTGGAAGACCAACTCACCGGCCTGTCACCCAAAAACTGAATCCCACCTGAAGTTCTTTTCCTCTATACTCTGCAACCTGCAAAATGAGCATCCGAAAACGCGGTAAGATCAAATTGGTTCCCTTTGGATACCATAGACCCAGATCGGGAGAACCCTTAAGATAACGAAAAATGCGTTTTAACGCAGTTAGCAGTGATTATTTTGGGTCGGGCTGAAAACAAGCACAAAGACATTAGAGAACATTATTTTGGGTCGGGCTGTAAGATAGAGTAGATAACCAATCATCCCTCTGTAAGTTGTGTTATCGACACTTTTCCCGGCAGGATCAGTGTCTAACTTTTAGTTTGAAGCCATGGGAGTTGCGATACCCGTGCAAGAGTCTAACTTATACTTCTTTAGAATGTCAAGAGTATTTTTCGACTGGTTCACAAATATCCCTTCTTCAAGTTGTTTGACTTGTAATCTGAGGAAAAAAATTCATTTACCCCATCATATTAATCTCAAACCTGGACTCCATTAGGGATGAAAAATCCTTAAAAAACCTACGGTCAGTAGAGTCAAATATAACATCATCGACATAAATTTGGACAAGCATTATGTGTGGGCCTTCCTTTTTCGTGAACAGTGTTGTGTCCACCAGACCTTTACTGAAACCAGCATAGATAAGAAAATTTGAAAGACTGTCATACCATGGACGAGGTGCTTTTTTCAAACCACAGAGGGCTTTATCTTGCATATAAACATGGTCTAGTTTATGTGCATCAATAAATCCTTGTTGTTGTTCAACGTGCACCTCTTCGTTGAGTTCATCGTTTAAAAATTTTGTCTTAACGTCCATTTGGTACACTTTGAAGTCCTTGTGTGCCGCATATGCCAAGAAGATTCCGATAGCTTCAATCCATGCAACTGGAGCGTAGGTCTCATCATAATCAATGCCTTCTTGTTGTCAGTAGCCTTTGGTTCCTAAAGATCCACTTGGTTCCTATTATGGCTCGGCCACAATGTCATTTTCGTCTTGCTCTGTTTCTTACCACTATGTCATTTTCGTCTCATTTGTTCTTAAAGATCCACTTGGTTCCTATTATGGCTCGGCCTTTAGGTTTGGGAACTAACTGCCATACTGTGAGTTGTTCGAACTGGTTGAGTTCTTCTTGCATTGCTACTATCTAGTCTGGGTCTTTCAAGGCTTCATCTACACGAGCAGGCTTTACCACACTATGGAATGACGCAAATAAACATTCATTAGCAGATGACCTTCGAGTTTAGACCTAGGTAGAGATATCACCAACAATTTGTTCGGTTGGGTGATTGTGAGTCCATTCGTCTCGTGTAGCAAGGGTGAATGTGATGGAATCTCAGTGGTGAGGGTGGGGATGGATGAAGAGTTATGATCGATGGTTTCGACAGAGGTTACCACTGGTTCCGGTTCAGGTTCTATTGGATCCTCTAGAGGGATAATGTTTGAGACTATGTGTGAGGGTATCAATGGAGTGGATTCAACTGGAGGTGTGTCTGTGGATGAGGTGGAAGGTGAGGATGATGAAGTAGATGGTGTATGAAATGATTCAATAATTGGTGGATCTGATGGTGATGGTTGAGTAGTTGAATCAGCTGAGGATGTGTTAGCTATAGATGAAGAAGCAAAAGAAGATTAACTAAACCAGAAGAAGAAAAAGAATTAGATTGAGATGAGTCTCCAGGCATTTGAGCAATGTGTGGTCCAGATTGGTCAACTTCTGGAGGCATTTTAGCCATTTCATCGAATATGATATGCACACTCTCGTTGATTGTCATGGTGCGAGTGTTGAATGCGCGATACACTTTTGAATTGGATGAGTATCCAATAAAGATCGCTTCATCCGCTTTCTTGTTGAACTTTCCGAGGTTGTCCTTATCGTTCAGCACATAGCGCCTGCAACCAAACACTCGTAAGTACTTGATACAAGGAACATTAATAAAAATAAGTTGATATGGAGTTTTATTGAAAGGCTTATGAATTATAGAGCGATTTTGCATGTAGGAGGCTGTTGACACGACTTCGGCCCACAGAAACGGAGGTAGCTTTAAGTTGTTCAGCATCGTGTGAGCGGCTTCCACAAGTATACGATTACGTCTCTCAACAAAACCATTCTGTTGAGATGTTCTTGCAGCTGAGAACTGATGGTGAATACCCTTGGATCGTAGGAAATTCTCAACTATCGAATTCTTGAATTTCATGCCATTGTTAGATCAGATTGACTATACTGACAGCTGCTTTTGGGTTTTGACACTCTTGATGATATCTATGATTTCTTGAGCTGTCTCATCCTTGGATCACTAGAATTTTACCCAGGTTTATCATGAGTAGTCGTCAACGATAACCAACACATACTGCTTTCCGTTTATGCTTTGCATTCTCATAGAACCACATTAATCCATATGTAGTAACTCCAACACTCTTTTTTTTGATGGTTTGGGCTTTGGCCTATGAGATGATCTCTTCATCTTTCCTTTCTCACATGCTCCACACAAATGGTCCATTTCATAACGAAGCTCTGGGAGACCCTTAACCAGTTGTATCGAAGCCAGCTTATTCAGATATTCGAAATTTAGATACGATAGCCTCCGATTGATGAGGCTTTTGATAATAAACAAATGCTATCCTTGACCATAAGATTAGCTACGTCTATAATGTATAGGTTTGAGTTGCGGGAACCAGTGAGAATCTCTTTTCCATCACAATTACTAACACTATAGTTCTTAGCCCTAAATGTGACTTCTAGTCCTTTGTCACAGAGTTGTCCTATGCTAAATAGATTATGTGATAATCCTTCAACATAGTCAACATCCTTGATGACTAGATTATTTAGAACTAAATCCCTCTGTTTATCGTTACCAAACTTAACTGTCCCACACAACTGTTCTACAATGTTCGACAACAACTCTTTCCTCCCAGTCATGTGCTTTGAGCAACCCGAATCCATATACCAGCTGGATTTTGCCTGTAAAGACAATTTGATACAATGAATATTCTTGGGCATATACTACAAATCCATTGGAAAATAACATGCAAACCGTGTTCTGAACCGAGTTGTTCAGAAAACATGAAGTGTTTAGACTGGGTCCTGAGCTGAGTGCACAGAAGCCAAACATGTTGGTTTTAGCACAAAATTGTACATTGATCGACAAACAGAAGAACGAATCCTAGTCTGAATTAACTAGAAGCCATTGAATTAAAGTGCGGGTCTTGATCTGAAGTAACCAAGAACTATCTGCATTAAATCACACAACATTCGGTACCCATCTTAGGACAAGATCTTTTTGGTTAGGTGTTCCAAGTGTATATTTCACATTCACAGTCTTAGGAACCCATATTGCACTTTTGTATGGTCTATATGCAGTACCTTTTGGAATCCATTTGTGTTTGGACCCAACTGGCATTGAAACCTTAGGCGATGAAATTGCCTTTGGTTTTGGAATATTTGAAACTTGTTTTACATTTGCTTTTGGTGTTGACCTAGGCAAATTACATGAATCAAATTTTGGTTTGGCCAATGATGCACTATTTTTAATTTTCTTTTTACGAATTCGTTTTACAGTATAAGGCACAAATTTATTCATTTCAGGAATTTGACGTCTAAATCTAATTGGACATAAAGTAAACAAATCCGCAAATGAATACTCCAAACAAGACATAGAATTCATTACAGCACAAACATTGTTTACCGAGATGACATTCAACCTATCTTTAGAAACAAAATCACTTGGCATTTCAGCCTTTTTCACAACAAAAACTTGAAAAATCTAGGATAGTGGTTTTGGGAACTCTTCTCACATGATCTGTAGAAACAAAACGATGAGAGTCAATACGTTTGGAAGACTTAGACATAGAGAAATTTCCTTGGTGAGTGGGTTTCTTGGAAGACTGAGATTGACTTTTAGCCTTCTTTGAAACCTCAACTTTTGAAGATTTTGAACACTCACCTTCAAAAATAATTAAATGAACTTCAATCTTAGCTTTACCTTTGTCTGATGATGCAAGTGGGGCTTTGGCAGGATGAGAAACTATTGAATCTTTTAAATGAGAATTTAGTCTTTCTGAAACTATGTCAAACTTTTCATTGTAGATGGTTAATTCTACACTTTGTTCAAAACTCTGTCTTACCAATTTTTCCTCGCTTTTGAGATGAGTTTCTTGATAACCAAGGGCTTTCTCACGAGTTGTCCTTAAGTCCTTTTCTAAAACATTTATTTTATGTTGAAGAACTTTTGTAGGAACGTAAGGGTGAGGGATTGTTTTAACAGGTTCCGCGTTCATTTCAGCTAATGAATAGCTAGATAAGAAGTCCTCCTTTAGAGTGGGTACTATATAAGGATAACATTCATTCAGCTTTTCATATGTAAAAGAAATTTCTCTTTTTTCATTTTCACTCCTTTTCTCATCCTCTTGGGTTAAAACTTCTTCCGATGATTGGAAAAAGAAAGACTTGAACCCGCATCTCATGAACCTTCCATCATAAAATATAGGTAAAGCTGATTGAATCTTTTCCAAATACTTAGGATTTTTAAAACCAATTCCTTCTTTGAAATGATAAATCCTAGTTTCTTTGGGTTGATTTAGATGAATAGTTTGTTCAATTTGATCCCTTTTTTAGAAATTCATCATCTAGGGTTTTTATCCGTGAGTACAGACCTATTCTCTCTTCTTCAATCATTTTGTATTTTCTCTTGTTGTCTAAATTTTCCACACTTACGGACTCTAAGTGTTTTGAATGAACACAGAGTTCAGACATCAAGGAACTCTTTTCCTTAGTGATTGTGTCAATACAACTGTTAAGGTAAATGTTCCTATCCTCAACATTTACTTTTTCAAGTAAAAATGTCTTTACCAACTCATGCTCGTTCAGCCAACTCTTTTCATATTTTTCAGATGTTTCTTTTAGAGATTTGGCTAGTTGTTCTGCCTTAACACACTTTTCTTTTTCGGCATTATACGTAGCTTCTAGCTCAAGTATTTGTTTGAGAAATTTACATTCATTTTGTACAGATGAATCATTTAAAGACTTATGAACGTAAAAGGAATGTACCTCATTTGTCTCTGAATCTGATGTGGAGCATTCAGTATCCCTGGACATCACCATCAGACAGGCTGTAGGATCTTCCACGTTCTCCCCTCTACAGTCGTGTCTGATGCGGAGTCGGAAGTATTGGCATCTTCAGCAAGTCCAATTTTGTCAGCCATATAACAGTTTCCGCCCCTCTCTTCTTCATCATCAGATTCCTCATCAACCCAGTAGTATTTTTGTGTTACCAGGGCCATCTCATTAGCTCTCTTCTTTAGGACATCGACCTTCCTCTCATAGTATGCCAGGTCACGCTCGAATTGGTTCTTGCATTCTTGAGCAAACTGACCCGACATCCCACATTTGTAGCAGCCTCTTTCATCAGTTGTCTTTGGCTAGTCATTTCTTGGTCTGTCCTCTCTACTATAAGCAGTCCTTTTATCAGCCCAGCGGGAGTTTTGGCTATAATCACGGCGATTGTACTCTCGCCTATCAGCATACCTTCTTTCGTCACGCCTTTCATAGCGGCGATCATCTCGATAATCCCTCCTATCATATTGTCTGTCTCTCTCATATCGTCATAGCGCCTATCATCTCTATCATTTCTCCTCTAGTCGTCACGAGCCCTACAATCCCTATCATCTCTCCTTCAGTCGTGTCTGCGCCTGTCATCCCTTCTATCGTTTCTTCGGTCATCAGAATACCTACGTGGACCTTTGTCATATTTCAATTGATTGTTGGTCTTATTCTGATAGAACCGCTTTTGCTGAAGACGATTAGACAAGAAAGCCATTTATTCATGAATGTTAGCCTCTTCAGCATCCAGAGGCTCAGGCAATTGGGGTATGGGATATGGATATTGAGATGAAGAACCAGTTTGGTGGTGGTACAACATGGGTGAAGGATTTGGAAGTGGTTCAGCGGTGTGTGTCTTATTGGAGAGCAAGGCTAGGGAATCTGTGGGTTTATTGGGTGGATTGACAGTCAGCAACAAAGAAGCCAGAGTGGTGGCCATCTGTTTATGACGGTCTACATCGCCTTGGTATTTCTTAAGTTCCTTGAACACCACATTTATGGAGACATTTGAGATGTCTAGAGCTCTTTTGGATGCTCTACTTGCCAGTGCCCATTCTAGAGCTAAGGAAGATAGAAACTGGGTAAAGGTACTCTGAAGGGATTCTCCATCCTTGGCCCTGAACTCAGTAAATTTTGACATTGCTTCCCCAATTTTTGCCCTATCATCTAAGTCTTCCCTAAGCATCTGCATATCTAGTTCATCCCACATTTCTTTAGCGCTTAGTTTGCTGTCAACCCCGACTAGAATATCAGTGGGAAGGGCTTGACAGATAAGATACTACACCCTTTTATCTACTATTTGTCTTTACCTTTCTATGCCATTTGTAGGTTCATGGACTCTCCTTGTTGCTGGAACTGGAGGATCAACAGTTGTTACTGCTGGACATTCAGAGTAAAAGACAGCGGGTCCCTCACAAATGGAATGGATCATTAGATGACCCATGGGCGGCAAGCCCATGAACTTGAGGAATTGCTTCTTACATTGCTCATATTCATCTGGATAGAGAACTGGTGGTCTGTTCACTGATCCAAGGACAAGGACAAGAGCTTCTCTAGAAATGATAATTTGTTGAGTGCTGATTATGAATTAAGGATCTTTAAAAGTGGAAACTGATATCTTGTGTGAATGGACCGAAATTCGGATTGAATCGAATTCGGATGGAACAGAATTCAGATGAGTTAGAACTCTGATGCTGTGGATTTCGAGTGAAGAACTGACGGTTAGCCAAGTTTCGGCTGTAGAAATGAATCCCGGATGAGACAAATTTCGGGTGAAGGAATGGAACTCGGGTGAGCCGAAAGTCGGTTGCTGGACCGAAATTCAGGTTGAATCGAATTCGGATGGAACAGAATTTAGATGAGTCAGAACTCTGATGCTGTGGATTTCGGGTGAAGAATTGAAACTCGGGTTAGCCGATTTTCGGGTGGAGAAACGAATCTCGGATGAGACAAATTTCGGGTGAAGGAATGGAACTCGGGTGAGCCAAAAGTCGGTTGTTGGACCGAAATTCGGGTGATCCGGATTTCAGGTGGTGACCCGAATTGATTATAAAAATTTTGAATATGAAGAAAAAGTGATTTTAGAGAATCCAAAAAATATTCCAGCCGGAATTCGGGTGATCAGAATTTCGGATGGGATACAAAAATTAAGCAGAAATGTTTGAAAAATGGATCCGAGTTGGTCCGAAATTTGATCCAAGTTATGATCCGAAATTGAACTTTTTAAAAACTCATATTAGCAGATTAAAAAAAATGTGATTTAAGAGCTAGAAATATTTTCTAAATGATTGGTTTGAATTTAGAAACAAGTGTTGTGGAAAACAGGCACCCAAAAACACTTAAAAATATTAATTTTAAGCAAAAACCAAGAATGCAAATTTCAAATATTTCCATTGAACTATTTGAACAATTAAACAATAAAAACTTGTAACGATTGAACAAAAAATGCTCGAAATCAGTACTAGATTTATTGTTTATGATTATCGAATATAACATCACACAAAAACAGAATATATCCAAATGAAATTAAGAAGAAAAACCATGAATTTTTGCAAAGAACACGAAGAACAATTGATGAACACCGAATCAAATCTGTTGAAATCTGCTTTCGTGGCTCTAATAACAGTTGTTAAATCATCCCTTTTGATAATCGTAGTACTCACAATAATAAACAATCACAATAATCCATTCAATGAGAATAAATTATTCAATCAAAGATGAACATTGTCAAGAGAGAATATGTGTGCAAAACTGCGGCCGTATAATTGCAATGAGAATAAGACAAAGTTGTGGGAAACCCTAGGAGGGTTTCCCTTAAATATTAAAAGCAAGTTTGAGGAGTTTACAAACTACACCCCTTAACTTCTAAATACAATAACTAAATTACAAGAGAAATAAACTGAATTACATGGAAATAAATTAAACTAACTATTACAAAATAAACTCCATATGATCGAAATTTAGAATGTCACAAACCTATTTTTATCAAGAGGTTTGGGGAAATATCTGCAAGCTGATCTTCTTTAGGGATAAAAGATACCTCAACATTACCTTTTTGGATGTGATCCCTTACGAAGTGATGTCTGACTTCTATATGCTTGGTTCTTGAGTGGAAGACAAGTTTGTTGGAGATGGCTTTGGCACTTGTATTGTGACATAGAATAGGAGTTTCCTATATACAAGGCCATAATCCTCAAGTTGATGCTGCATCCATAGAATCTGTCCACAGCAGCTTCCAGCAGCAATATACTAAGCTTCAGCAGTAGAAATGGACACAGAGTTCTGCTTCAAGCTGCAAAAACTAATAAACTTTTCACCAAGGAGTTGACACTCACCTGTTGTGCTTTTTCTGTCTAGCCTGCAACTGGAAAAATAAGAATCTGTTTAGCCAATTAGATCAAGGCTTGAGTCTTTGGGATACCAAAAACCCAAGCCTGGTGTACCCTTTAGGTACCAAGAGATTCTTTTCATAGCAACTAGATGTGATTCTTTTGGATCAGCTTGAAGCCTAGCACACAAACAGGTTGCAAACATTATATCTGGTCTACTAGCTGTCAGATATATCAAGCTCCCAATCATAACTTTGTAAGCTATTATAGAAACAGGTTTGCCACAGGTATCAACATCAAATTTGACATTGGTTTCCATTAGGGTTTTGATGGTAGAACATTGATCAAATTTAAATTTCTTTAAAATATCTAATGTATACTTTCCTTGATTTATAAAAAGTAATTATTATGAAAAAAACCAACATGTTTACGTTTTTTGCGTTTTCGTCCTTTCGTATTATTTTTTTCGTAAAAATTCTCAAGTAACTTTTTTATTTTTGGTTTAGTGAAATTTGGACATTAGATCCTGGTTATAATTTGTGAACCGGGTTTAAAAAAATGAAAAACCGGGTTCTTATGTCCAACTTTCACTAAACCAAAAAGAAAAAATTAACTTGAGGACTTTTATGGAAAAGAATAACATGAGAGACGAAACACAAAAAACATGAAAACATGGTGGTTTTTTTCATCGTAAACCCTTATAAAATTTCCATTTGAGGTTTGTTTAATCTGTAACTCTAGAAAGAAAGTTAGTTCATCTATCATGCTCATTTCATACTTAGGTTTTATGAGCAGTGAAAAATTATTGCATAGCTGTTCATTAGTAGAACCAAATATAATATCATCCACA
This sequence comes from Centrapalus pauciflorus, assembly GCA_020465985.1. Lineage (NCBI taxonomy): Eukaryota > Viridiplantae > Streptophyta > Magnoliopsida > Asterales > Asteraceae > Centrapalus > Centrapalus pauciflorus. The sequence goes on along the minus strand of JAANYP010000063.1, from coordinate 49,558 downwards.
TAAATATTTGAACAAGAATAATATCAGAATTAACCTTCTTTATGAAAACTGTGGTATCCACCTTACCTCTAGAGTACCCATTGCTCATAATGAATTCAGTAAGAGTGTCATACCAGGCTCTGGGGGTTTGTTTCAGTCCATAGAGAGCATTATGAGACTTATAGACAAAGCCAGGATGATGTTCATTTTCAAAGCCTGGGGGCTGCTTAACATATACCTCTTCTCGTACCTTACCATTCAAAAATGCACTCTTTACATCCATTTGAAATACCTTCATGCTTTTGTGAGCAACATATTCCAGAAACAAATGAATGGATTCTAGCCTGGCCACGGGAGCAAATGTTTCATCATAGTCAATACCTTCTTCTTGTCTGTACCCTTGAGCAACCAGTTTTGCCTTATTTCTAATGACATAACCTTGCTCATCCATGTTCTTTCTTAAAACCCATTTTGTGCCAATTATTATTTTTCCTTTAGGCATGGGGACCAACTTTCATACTTTGTTTCTCTCAAAATGTTTGAGTTCTTCCTACATGGCAGTGATCCAATTGGCTTCTTTCAGTGCATCATCAATTTTCTTTGGCTCCATCGGGGAAACAAAACTAGAAAACATACAGAAGTTTCCAAGACTATCCTACCTTGTTTGCATGCGTTTATTTATGTCACCTATTATTTGGTCATTTGGGTGACACCTGATCCACTTAGGATCACGTTTCAAAGATGATTCCTTTGTACCTTGAACACCAGTTTCATTTACCACGTGTCTAGTAGAATAGTTTCCTGATTGTCAGATAGACTGATATCTTGAGTTTGTTCATCTGTTGAGGGAGTAACGTTGGTGTTAAACACATCAGAAGAGGATTCAGGGAAATCAACATTGATTGATTCTGGGCATGGTACATCAAATATATCAGTGCACTTATTCACATAGGGTGAACTAATATAGTCATCATCATGTCCATGCTGATTTTCAGGCTCCACTCTGGATGATGTGGAAGCTTTAGAGTCCTTTTCTTCAGCATTTGAGTGCAGAAGATCTTCAAAGCTGAAGTCTCCTGAAACTTAATTCAGGATCAACTTTGAATGAAGGATTGCAGACTCTTCAAAGGTGACACTGATGGTTTCATCTACCAACTTTCTCCTGGGGTTGTATACTATATAGGCTATGGAAACTGCAGAGTGTCCAACAAAAACTCATTCATCAGCTTTTGGTTCAAATTTAGCCAGCTGATCCCTTTGGTTCAGAATGAAGTAAGGGCATCCAAACACATTGAAATAGCTTATATTGGGCTTTCTCCTTTTGAATAGTTCATAAGGAGTTTTATTGAACTTTTTCACCACTAAGGATCTGTTTTGAGTGAAGCAAGCAGTGTTGACCACTTCAACACAAAATGCTGAAGGATGACCTGATGCACACAGCATGGTTCTAGCAACTTCTATAAGAATCCCGTTTATCATCTCAGCAACTCCATTTTGTTGTCGACTTCTTACAGCTGAGAAGTTTTGAGAAAAGCCTATTTCTTCATAGAAGTCCTCAAGAGTACTGTTTTTGAGATAAGTTCCATGATCACTCCCGACCAGCTTGACTGGGGTAGAATTTAGAACCTCCATCTTTTTTATAAACCTAATAATTTCTCAAGCAGCCTTTCCCTTAGTCTATAGGAAGATCACTCATGTGTACCTAGAGAACTCATCAACCATTACTAAGGCGTATCCTCTTCCTCCTAGACTTGGGACATTAACACGTCCAAACAAGTCCATATGGATTATAAAGAGGTGAATCAATAGAGAAATTATCTTTTGACTTAAAAGATGTCTTTGTTTGCTTACCCTTTAAGCTCAGCAGAGTTTATCCTTAACAGAAGTTATAGAAGGTTAACCTGTTACTAACTCTTTCTTAAAGAGTTTGTTGATGTTCTTGAAGTTCAGGTGTGAGAGTCTTTTGGGCCGTAACCAGTTGAGGTCTGCATTGCTCCTTGAGATCCAATATGTACCCTAGGTTGTTTGATCAACAAATTTCATATCTACAATGTATACCACTTTCTTTCTTTGTGTACACAACACAACTTTACCCTAAGGATCCAGTATGTACCCTAGGTGCTCATCAAAGTTAACCTTGTAGCCTGCATCACACAGTTAACTAATGCGTACAAGGTTGTGTTTTAGCCCAGACATATAGACTACTTTGTTGAAAATTGCAGCACCAGCATGCAGAGTGCCATATTCTTCTGTGGATCCTTGGACATTATCACAAAAAGTGACCTTTGGACCTTGTTCAGGCATAAGATTACTCAGCAGATCGTTGCAACCTGTTATGTGGCCAGAGCAGCCACCGTCCAAGAACCAAGAGGAAACATTAGTCCTTTGGGGAACTCATCTCAAGGATGAGTTCTCTATCTTCATTAACATTTGTTGATGGACCACTCAGTTCAACACTAATATTTCCTATTTGGATTATATTTGCTGAGATACTTTCCTCAACTACATTGTTACTTCCAACACTGCTTGATTTTGTAGTATTGGAATTAACAGTATCAATGGGCCTTATGTCCTCAATTTTCAGGACAATCTTTCGCCATGTTAGTTTTGTTTCCACATCTGTAACATTGTCTCTTTTTAGATTTTTTTGAAAGAACAACTCTCAGAAACACATTCTGAATTTTCTCTGTTGGTCTTATCAATAGATTTTACAAAAATTTGACTTCTTTTAGACAGACCAGCAGATTTTATATGAAGTTCATCTGTAACAGCTTTGCCTGTATCTTCTTACCTCTTTTTAGGAGGATAGAGGTCAAAGATAGGCAATTTAACCGTCTTTTGTCATTCCAAATGTTTGCAAAACTTATTTCCAATTTTCTCAGGTTGAGCAATGGCTTTGTCTTTGCCTTACTGAGTTCTGATGACTTTTTCAAAGTTGTGGTAGCATGATCATCTTGATTGGTTTTAATAAAAGACTTTCTTTCATATATAACTAGTTTGCCACTATGATATAAAAACTTATTTGAAACCATAGCAGTTCTACTTCCGACATGAGATTTACCCTTATTGGTTGCATGCTGTTTTCTTGTTGAGAATTTCTTTTCAAAGAATTCAACATTAAATGGAGGTATAGGTTTCTTACCATTAGCCTTGGCCTCGGAACCTCTCTTATTGACAGGTTTAGCAGCCAATACTACATGTTTAACACCTTTTCCATTAAGATGTCCAAGTGAGGCAGTTGGGCACTTAGCAATGTAGTTTGATGAAGAACACATCCCATCACTAGACTTTTCAACTTTCTCACATGTACTGTCAGTATTTTGAGGTCTAACAAACCTGTTTGTTGAAATTAGTTTTCCATTTATATTTTAAAATAAATGTATTTGGAAGTTCACCAAGAGTAGACAGACCTGTTTCCAGATTCTTGATTTCAACAATTGAAGTTGTTGTATCAAGGTCTCCTCCAGGATATGCTTGGATTTGAGCAGGAATTTGCTCATTGATACATTGATTGACTCTTTTAGCAAAATGTCACCAAGAATCCGCAATATTTTGAAGCTTTGAATGCTTTATGTATGTTTCTCTCTTTTCTTCTAACAAAGTTATGTTGATGTGTTTTACTTCATCAAGCTCAATTTTCAACTTATAAAAACTGTCAATTTCATTAGTTTTTATTTCAAGATCAGTTTTTAATTTTTAAAATCTCAGACTTTGAAGCATCCTGCTTCTCAATAGCAGCTTTTAGATCCACAAACAAGTAATCAAACATTTATCTTTTTCATTAGAATTGTAATCTTTCAAATTTTGTACCTTGTACATCATTGTGGGATTCTAGTTTTCCAAAGAGCTAAGAGCTTCAGCTTCTGCAAGATCCTGTTTGAAGTTGCTTGTAGAAGGAACATCAGTATTGGCCACCAGGTAGTTGTTATAATCCTCATCAGAGGATGAGTCAGAGTCTTCCCAATCACAGGTTTCAGCCTTCAGTACCTTCTATTTGTTAGAAGCCACAGAGTCTTCCAACTTTTTCAGCTTAGCCATGGTTACAAGATACATAACCCTATAGCCATCATCTCTATTTGTCTTGTGAGGTTTGGATGATGAGCCAACAACTTTGGACACACGGTCTGCAACTTATGACTAATTTTTCCTTATTTAAAGGACTCAGCCTTAGATTTGTCAAATGCTTACTTTTTTGTAGCACTTGATTTCCTTTGTGATATTCTATTTCCAATCTTTTTCTTTTTAATCAGTCTGACCAGCATGGCAATCCTTTGCTCATCATCAAGTTCACCAAGATCTTCTCATTCCTCTTCTTCCGCTGAGGTGACCTCCAAGTTATCATCAGCCTGATTACAGGTTGCCTCACATTAGCCACTAAGGTTGAACCTCTCTTAGACATTTCCAAGCCATTTCTCTTTTACAGCCTTGATTGTTCATCATTCAGCAAGGACCCATAGAGGTTTACAAAATCCATGCTTCTGATAGTACCTGAGTTTCATAGAATAGTTGAAAAATAGTTCCATTCCTCAGGCAAGATGTCTAAGAACTTTTTTACCAAGGTTAAACTGTCCTTATGATCCCAACAGCTTTGAGATCATTTATAAAGAGCAGTGAACCTGGTGAAGGTTTCAGTGAGATTCTCCTTTGGCTTAGCAAAGAACAGCTCATATTGTCTAACAAGGTTGTTAATCCAGTTATCCAATGTGATAGTTATCCAATGTGATAGTGGGACCATCCTAGACAATACATAGAGTATCCCACATTTCTTAGGTCGTCTTCATCTTCTCAACCTGTTTGAACACATCATTAGGGATAGAGATTAGCATGTTGTTTCGGGCTTTAGTATTAAGAGCCACCAGTCTCTTGTCTTCATCAGTCCACTGAGCTTTTTCTTTGTCAATGGTCCTGACTTCATGAACAACACCTTCTACAGATGGAGTAATGGTAGTAACAGAAGTAGGTACATAACGACCTTCCATAACTATTTCTGGAAGTTGAACATCCAAATTTTAAAGGTACAACATCATTCTTCATTTCCAGCCTGAGAAGTTTTGATGATTAAACATAGGAGGTTTGGAGAAAGAGCCATTTTCATAGTAGGAAGAGCAGTTTGAAGCATTGTTGTCCATTGTGAGAAATTGGAATTTATGAGAGATCTAGAGATGACACACACTCTAAATTGCTCTAATACCAGTTGTATGTCCCAAAAGGTTTCCCAAGTATATTTAGATAAGTTGTAAAGGGAGGGGAGGTGAATACAGATAATCCTTTATCACACACTTTTTCTCAATGTTTGTATATATATATATATATATATATATATATATATTAACACTTGTCAAATTACAAACAACTGTGGATTGCGGAATGATCCAAACTGAGATGACAGAATTGAAACAACAGACTTTAAATTAATCTTAGAGTCACCAAGACTGTAAGGTCACCTACCTACGGATCCTATCTTGACGCGACGCCGTCGAACGAGTGCGGAATCCTCGTTAGCGGTTTGACGAAATGAGCACGCACATGAAACACGGAGACACACACGATGATAGATGTAACCTAGAATGCCCCGACACGTGATTCTCTCCAAGAACACACCTAAAACCTCTGCATGTTCGTAATCGCCTCTGATGCTTAATTCTGCAAAAGTTTTTTAATCAAAACTGATTATACCTTAATTATAGGCATTAGATTCGAACTTGCCTTGGACAAGTTCAAGAAGGACCAAGCCCACGAACTTGTCCACCATAAGTTCGAATCAGGCCTTTGAACTTATTCTAGAACTTGTTCTAGAACTTATGTTTGAACTTACCTTTGAACTTATGTTTGAACTTACCTTTGAACTTATTTTTGAACTTATTGTAAAACATCAATTACAACCAAGTTCAAACATATATACAATCAATATCAAACATATAACAAACATATAACAAACATGTATTAATATGCAATTACGAACATTTGGACTAATATAAAATATCGTCTATACTTAGACTGCTATCGTCACACAGGATGCACCAACAAAGACTAGTTACAATGAAATGACTCACTAAGATTCACTCACTGTTTACACAAGACACAGAATGATCAGTTTTGAGGTTGAACAGCTTATACCCACTCAGCAATATCACTCTAAGTTGAAACAGAACTTGCATTGATGAAAAACACACTTTGTTTTGCAATACATGTTCTCTATTTGTGGATGTCTCTCTTGATTTTCTAATTCATTGGAAACTTCACTTTTATACTCATATACAGAATGTAAGTGGAGCTTCTTCATTGGTTGTAGAGAAAGTGGGAATGTCTTGAAAAAAGACAAGATTACTTTTCTACATAAATCTGACAAATCAACCTTTGTCCACTTGCTACAGAATCTTTGTCTTTTCCTTTTTATCTCTTTTGTCCACAGCTTTACCTTAAACAGGAATGCCAACTTGAGATCTTTTCTCTTCCTTGTAATGCTATTTTGATATAAGAAATGGTCTGTCACCCATTTCAGATATCCTCTTTGTTTTCATGCTTCAGAACAACTTTGGCAAATCAGCAGTTTCTGATTTTCCACTTTGTCTTGAGATGTCATCTGATCTTTACGTTGCATGAGGACATGGAAATAAATTCCATAATGTGTAAAACCTGTTCACAAAGAACTAAACACTTACTTGAGTCAAAACTATTCAATAGATATGAACAACTAAGACAGTTTCTGTCAAACCCGTCCAACAGTTATGGACAGATTTGACAATGTGTAAACCATACTTAGGCTGATTTTGCAAATCACTTATCAAGTTTCAATAAGGCATTAAAAAGCCTTAATATCTACCCTTAAATGTATCAATGACGTTTGATTAGAAATCTCCTCCTATGATATAGATTAATTTTAATTGAGGCCTTTTTGTGCCTAACAGATGCCACATCTTACTACCATTTAAGGGGTTAATAGGATGTTTGTAGGCCTCTTTGAAGTTTTCAATGCTTATAAATAGGCTTACAAATTCGCAAGGATCATCATTAACGAAGTTGATTGTAGTCACTCCATGTATACATGGTATTCCTGAGATTTGCCACACCCTGCCACTACATTCTCTATTCTCAATATCCACACAGTATGATTCATGAATTGACCTTACCTCAAATACATGTCCCCCTGAGGGTATGACAATCCATAGCGGCAAAAAAGAATGCATTAGAAACAGAAAGACCTTACCTCAACTTGTAAATAATGTAAATAAACATACCTTGCAAACTTTGATGTTTTTGTTAACTTCTTCTTTAAACCAGGACAGAGCTCACCTTCCCATGACAAAGCTTCATTCTTTGCTTGCAACTCCTCTCCATTACAAACATTCTAATTCCTTCTAACATTGCTATAAATGGTTTTCTCCTGGCATCCATAATGACAGAGGTACAACTCTCACTCATGCCATTCTCTACAGCCTCACATGCTCTATCGGTCTAAAAAAAGCCCTGCACCATGTGTTTGGGTCCCTCTGAAGTAAGTGTTTATAAGCCTCTAAGCTTTTGGATTTTATTTGTTCCATGGCACCTTTAAAGTCTTGTCTGACAGTCGACTTGCATGCATACCAAAAGTAGTTCCTTAACTCCACACCACTATGTTTCTTTTTGAAATTAGCATATATGTGCCTAGCACATTGTCTATGCTTAGCATATGGAATCTGTTCTTTTACTACTTCAATGAGACCCTTGAATACAATAAAACAGTGATGAATAAAACATAATCAAAGAATTAGTAATTCACTAAAATTTAGGTAATGAAGCTACCTTATGTTGATCTGAACTTAGCGTGAGCCCACTACCATATTATAGTTTAAGATCATTTATTAAGTTGTTAATAAACCACTTCCAATTTTCCTTGTTCTCAATATCAACAACACACCATGCTATTGGATAAAACTGATTATTTGTATCTCGACCTATAACTGATAGAAGTTCCCTTTACAAACCCCTTTTAGAAAACATCCATCTAAACCTATCACCCTTCTACATGATCTCCATTCTTCTTTTTGAGCTTTAAAGCAAACATAAAATTTGCTAAACACTTTGCTGTGCAACAACTCCCACCTTGGCTGTGCAATAACTCCCACCTTGGTTGTGCTTCCTGGATTTGATCTCAAGATCTCATGAGCATAATCCCATACATTACCATAGTGTTCATGTAATCCACCCTTCAATTCATCCAATGCAATTTTCTTAGCCCTAAAACACTGTGTGTTAGGCACAAAAAGGCCTCAGTCAAACCTGCTGAACATCTGAGGGGGGAGATACTTAATCAAACCTGTTGATGCACTTGAAGGCATAATTTAAGGCCTGTTTATGACTTATTGAAACATGAAAAGTGATTTGCAGTATCAGTCCAAAGCTGTTTACCGTGTTGCATTCGTTGCAACAAAGGCAGTTTGTCCAAGCTGTTCTGCCTATTGAACAGGCTGGACATAAACTGTCTACGCTGCTCTATTCTGTTGAGCAGCTTGGACAGTCTACAAGTGTTCTGTTGTTTATGAACAGAACCTTTTTATTGGGAACAGGTTAAACACTTTATGGAATATATTTCCAAGTCCTCATGTATTGTTTTTGGATACTAGATCAGTTTACAAGTCGAAGACAAAGTGGAAAACAGAACTGCATAGCCTGCCCACGCTGTTCTGTTACATGAAGACAAACGAATATCTGAAAAGGGTGAAAGACCTTTTCTGATATCAAAATTGCCTTAGCAAAAGAAGAAAGATGCAAAGTTGACATTCCTCTTTTAGTTAAAGCCTTATGCAACAGTGACAAAAAGGAAAAGACAGATTCTGCCATGTAAAGACAAATATACTTTACCAGAACGTGCAGAAAGGTGTTTTGTCTTTTTGGAAAGACTTTCCACTATCTCATCTGTCCAATGAAGAAGCTTCACTGAGATTCGCCTTTTGAGTATAAAAGGAAGCTTCTAAGGATTATGAGATATCAATAGTGTGAAATCAGAATGTGCATTGAAGTGTGTTATTCCATGATTGCAAGTCTGCTTATATGAAACAGTAGAGTGTGTCTAAGCTGTCCTTGTATAAGCTGTCCATCTGAGTCTTGTAAAAACAGTGAGTGCATCTAAGTGAGTGTAGTCATTGTAACTAGTCTGAGACTCTGAGTGTGTCTTAGATTAGCTGAACAACTGTTGTATCAGTCATCTCAGCTTGAACCTTTCCGCATTCAAGCTTGTTTGTAATTAACACTTGTTAATAATATACACAAACATTGAGAAAAAGATTATTGTTAAGTTTTTAAATAGTTGTATTCACACCCCCCTCTACAGCATAGAACTATACACTTGGGAAACCTTTTGGGACCTACAACTGGTATCAGAGCAGATAGAGTGTGTGTCAACTCTAGATCTCTTATTCTCCCTTCTTTTCCATGTACAACAGTGCTGCAAATTCCTCATCCTACTATGACAATGGGTCAATGGCCAAACCCCCAAAGTTCAATCATCAGAACTTCTCTGGTTAGAAGTGCAGAATGATGCTCTACTTAGAGAATCTGGATGTACAACTACCAGAGAATCAGATATAGTAATGGAAGGTCCCTATGTGCCAACCTCTATTACTAACATAACTCCTGCTGTTGAAGGAGCTGCCCCAGAAATCAGAACCTTAGAGAAGGCCAAAGCTCAATGGTCTGATGAAGAGAAAAGACTGGTTGCTCTGGATGCAAAATCCAGGAATAACCTGGTTATCTCTCTGCCTGATGATGTGTTCAAACAGGTTGAGAAGATGAAGACTGCAAAGGAGATGTGGGATACTTTGTGTACCGTCTATGATGGACACACTGAACAACAGGATTAACAATCTTGTTAGACAGTATGAACTCTTCTTTGCAAAACCAAAGGAGACCCTCACAGAAACCTACACCAGGTTTACTGCTCTTGTTAATGATCTCAAAGTTGTTTGGATCACAAAGGACAGCCTGACTCTGGTGAACAAGTTCTTGGACATCTTGCCTGAAGAGTGGAACTACTTTTCTACCATCTTGAGAAATTCAGGTACCATCAAAGGTATGGATCTTGTAAACTTATATGGATCCTTACTAAATGATGAGCAGTCAAGGCAGCAGAAGAGAAATGCCTTGGAAATTTCGAAGAGAGGTGCTGCCTTAGTGGCCAGCGTGAGACAACCTGTTGGGCAGGTATGTGATGTGTTCACACAACCTGATCAACAGGCTGATGATGAAAGAGAGGAAATGTCTGATGAGGAAGCTAGTGCAGATCTTGCTGAGCTTGATGATGAGCAAATGATAGCAATGCTTGTCAGAAGGTTCAACAAGAAGAGGTTTGGAAGAAATATGCTACAGGGGAACTCAAATTCTGTCAAGAAGAAGGCATTTGATAAATCTAAGGCTGAGTGCTTCAAATGTGGCAAAACTGGCCATATAGCTGCTGACTGTGTGTCAAAAGCTGTTGGACAGCCTTCCAAACCATACAAGACTAACAGGGACGATGGCTATAGGGTTAAGTACCGTATGGCCATGGCTAAGCTGACAAATTTGGAAAACTCAGTGGCTTCCAACAAGCAAAAGGGACTGATGGTAGAGACATGTGACTGAGAGGAGTCTGATTCATCCTCAGATGAAGAAGACAACAACTGTCTGATGGCCACCATTGACGTCCCATCAACTAGAAACTTCAAACAGGACTTGGCTGAAGCTGAAGCCTTCAGTAGCTTAGAGAACTGGAACCCTACAATGATGTACAAGGTACAAAATTTTATGGCTTACAGTCCTGATGAAAAAGTAAAAATGTTTGAATATATGCTGGTTGATATAAAAGCTGCTGTTGAGAAGCATAATGTTTTACTATCTGAAATCTCTAAGCTTAAAACTGATCTTGAAATAAAATCCAGTAAACTGAACAGTTTCCATAAGTTGGAAACTGAGCTTGATGTATTAAAACACATCAACTCTATTTTACTTGAAGAAAAGAGAGAAACAGATGTAAAACATGCAAAGCTTCAAAAGATAGTTGACTCTTGGTGCCAATCTGCACAAAAAGTCAGCCATTGCATTAATCAGCAAATCCGTGGACAAATCCAAGCCTATCTTGGAGGGGATCTTGACAAATCAGCTTCTATTGTTGAGATAAATAATCTGAAAGATGACTTATCCACTCTTGGTGAGCTTCCCAACACTTTCATCCAGAAAGTTAATGGAAAGTTGGTCTCAAAAAACAGATTTGTCAAGCCTCAAAATACGGACAGCTTCTGTGAAAAACGCCCAAAAACTGATGATGGAATGTGTTCTCCATCAAATCAGCCTGCTAAGTGCTCTGCTGATTCACACAAGCAAAAGAAAGGAAAACATGCTCAAGCTACAGCAGTGGACACTAAACCTGTTGACAAAACAGGATCTGGGTCCAAAGCTGATGGTAAGAGACATCTTAATCCTTTTGATGCTAAACATTTTGAAAATTAGTTTTCAAAAGGCAAGCAGCCTGTTTTCAACAAGGGTAAGTCTCATGTTGAAATCAAATCTACTGTGGTTTCAAATAAGTTTTCAAATCATAGTGGAAAACTGGTTATAAATGAAAATAAGTCTTTCAAAACCAGAAACAGTGATAATGTTGATAGGCAACATCAATCACATCTCAGTAAGGGCAAAGGCAAAGCCATTGCTCAGCTTGAGAAATCTGGGGATAAGTTTCCCAAACCTGTGGAACGTCAAAAACCAATCAAGCTTCCTGTTTTTGACATCTGTCCTCCCAAAAAGAGGAAAGAAGAAACAGGCAAAGCTGTTGCTATTGAGCCTTCCACCCAAGCTGTTGATTCATCGAAAATTAGTAATAAGTTTGCTAAACCTGCTGATAAAATCAACAGAATTAATTCAGAATGTGTTTCTGAAAGCTCTTCTTCCAAAAAGGCTAAAAAGAGAAAATGCTATAAATGTGGGAAGATGACACACATGGCCAAAGACTGTCCTGAAACTAAGGACATGAGGCCTGTTGACTCTGCTAGTTCCATCATTGCTAAAACAAGCAGTGTTGGAAGTAACTTAGTCAATGAGAGTGGTATCCAAACTGATACCATTCAAATAGGAAATATTAGTGTGGATATTACTATCCCATCAACAAATGTTGATGAAGTAGGAGAACTCATCATAATGACGAGTTCCCCTAAAAGTAACTAATGTTTTCCTATGACACTCTGCAGGACAAACAACCATCCCAGGTTTGGTACTTGAACAGTGGCTGCTCAGGACACATGACAGGTAGCAAGGACCTGCTGAGTTATCTCAGGCCTGAAAAGGGCCAAAAGTCACCTTTGGTGACAACGTACAGGGATCCACTGAGAGATATGGAACTCTTAAAGCTGGTGCTGCAGTGTTCAAAAGAGTAGCCTATGTGGTTGGGCTAAAACATAACCTTGTTAGCATAAGTCAACTGTGTGATGCTGCTACAAGGTTAACTTTGATGAGCACCTGGGTTACATATTGGATCCCCAAGGCAAAGTTGTGTTATGTGCTCAACGGAAGAAAGGTGTATATGTTGTGGACGTGAAATCTGCTGATCCCACAACTGAAACCTGCTTTCTCACAAGAACCAATGTAGACCTAAACCGGTTATGGCACAAAAGGCTGTCACACCTGAACATCAAGAATATCAACAAACTCTGTAAAAAAGAGTTGGTAACAGGTTTGCCTTCTATGACCTTTGCTAAGGATAGACTCTGCACAGCTTGTGAGAAAGGCAAGCAGAGAAAATCATCTTTTAAATCCAAGCATAATTTTTCTATTGATACTCCTCTCTTCTTAATCCACATGGACTTGTTTGGACCAGTCAATGTCCCAAGTCTAGGAGGAAGAAGATACACTCTAGTAATGGTTGATGAGTTCTCCAGGTTTACATGGGTAATTTTCTTGAAGAGCAAAGGAGAGGCTGCTAGAGAGATCATTGGATTTGTCAAAAAGATGGAAATGCTTAACTCTGCTCAAGTGAAGCATCTTAGAAGTGATCATGGTACTGAATTCAGAAACAGTACTCTAAAGGACTTCTGTGAGGAAAGAGGGATTACACAGAACTCTTCAGCAGTAAGAACTCCACAACAAAATGGAGTTGCTTAAAGGAGAAACAGAACCCTCATTGAAGCTGCTAGAACCATGTTGTGTGCATCTTGTTTACCTTCATCATTCTGGGCTGAAGCTGTTAACACTGCCTGCTTCACCCAAAACAGATCCTTAGTGGTGAAAAGGTTCAACAAGACTCCCTATGAGCTGCTCAAAGGGAGGAGGCCAAATATTAGCTACTTCCATGTGTTTGGATGTCTCTGCTTCATTCTGAATCAAAGGGACCAACTGGAAAAGTTTGAACCCAAAGCTGATGAAGGTGTGTTTGTTGGATACTCTGCTATCTCCAAAGCCTACAGAGTGTACAACAACAAAAGAAAGGTGATAGATGAATCTATCAATGTCACCTTTGAAGAGTCCAGGATGCCTCCACCAAAGCTGTTCCTGAATCAGTTTCAAGAGAATTCAACTTTGATGATCTCATGCATTCAAACAGTGAGGAGGACTCAAAAGCTTCCACTACACCCAGAGTGGAACCTGATAACCATGATGGGCATGATGATGATTGTGTTGATACACCCTGTGCGAATAAGTGTACTGACTTAATTAGAACTTCATGTCCTGAACCAATCAACGCTGATTTTCCTGGATCCTCTGCTGATATGTTCAACAATGGAGAGTCATGCTCAACAAGTGAACAGGCTCAAGATATCAGTGTGTCTGAAAATCTTGAGAGCTGTTCAACAGGACCTGTTGAAGATGCATACAACTCAAGAGAATCCTCATAGAGAAATGATCCTAAGTGGATCAGGTGTCACCCCAATGACCAAATAATTGGTGACATCAACAAAGGGGTGCAAACAAGATGGGACCACTTATGAAACTTTTGTATGTTCTCTAGCTTTGTGTCCCTAATGGAGACAAAGAAAGTGGATGAAGCACTTAAAGATGCCAATTGGATCACTGCCATGCAACAGGAACTCAATCAGTTTGAGAGAAACAAGGTATGGAAGCTGGTCCCTGCTCCTAAAGGTAAAACCATAATTGGCACCAAATGGGTTATAGGAACAAGATGGATGAGCAATGTCATGTCATTAGAAATCAGGCAAGACTAGTTGCTCAGGGCTACAGACAGGAGGAAGGCATTGACTATGATGAAACATTTGCTCCTGTGGCCAGGCTAGAGGCAATTCGTTTATTTCTAGCCTACGCTGCTCATAAGAGCATGAAGGTATTTCAAATGGATGTGAAGAGTGCATTTTTGAATGGGAAGCTGCAAGAGGATGTTTATGTCAAGCAGCCTCCAGGTTTTGAAAATGAACATCATCCAGGTTTTGTCTATAAGCTGGACAAAGCTCTCTATGGTCTAAAACAAGCCCCTAGAGCCTGGTATGACACTCTTACTGATTTCCTTATGAGCGATGATATTCCAGAGGTAAAGTGGATACCACACTGTTCATAAAGAAGGTGAAGTCTCATATAATGCTTGTTCAAATTTATGTGGATGACATAATATTTGTTCTACTAATGAACAATAATGCAAGAATTTTTCATTACTTATGAAATCCAAATATAAAATGAGTATGATGGGAGAACTTACTTTCTTTTTAGGATTACAGGTTAAACAAACCTCAAATGGAATTTTTATAAATAAAAGAAAGTATACATTAGAACTATTGAAAAAGTTTAAATTTGATCAAAGTTCTCTTATTAAAACCCCAATGGCAACCAATGTAAAAACTGGATGCAAATGCCTGTGGTAAAGCTGTTTCAGTAACAGCTTATAGAGGCATGATTGGGAGCTTGCTGTATTTAACTGCTAGTATGTTTGCTACTTGTTTGTGTGCTAGGTTCCAAGCTGATCCAAAAGAATCACATCTAGCTGCTGTGAAAAGAATCTTCAGATACCTTAAGGGTACACCAGGTTTGGGTCTTTGGTATCCCAAAGACTCAAGCCTTGAACTAATAGGTTATTCAGATTCTGACTTTGCAGGCTGCAGGCCAGATAGGAAAAGCACAACAGGTGGATGTCAACTCCTTGGTAGTAAGTTGATAACTTGGTGTAGCAAGAAGCAAAACTCAGTTTCTACTTCTACTGCTGAAGCTGAGTACATTGCTGCTGGAAGCTGAGTACATTGCTGCTGTGGATGCAGCATCAGCTTGAAGACTATGGACTTGTATATAGGAAAACTCTTATTCTGTGTGATAATACAAGTGCCATAGCTATCTCCAACAATCCAGTGTTTCACTCCAGAATAGAGCATATAGAGGCCAGACATCACTTCATCACGGATCACATTCAGAAAGGTAATGTGGAGGTAAGTTTTATTTCCACAGATGAACAGCTTGCAGACATTTTCACCAAACCTCTTGATGAAACCAAATTTAACTATATGGTAAGCAAGCTGGGCATGTTAAACAAAACTGACTAAGTGTCCAAAATGTTCTAAGACATTATATGTCTCACACTGCTCAAGTTTCGCAGAACAGCTTAGACAGAACAGGCTATGCATGTTCTACACTTAGCCGTTTTCTACAAAACTTGAATAGCTTGAGCCTATATCAGGTTTGACAATAACAGTTTATATGTCAAGCCTGATCTGATGATCAAACCTTCACCCTGCTCACTCTTTCAATCTGTCATACAAGACATTGTCTTGTAACCTGATCAGCTATTGAACACAACCTATTCTAACCTAGCTGAACAGGTTGAAAAAACAGCTTGAAGAGTGAACATCTTGTGATGACCCTGCTCATCACAGGTTTGACCATCAGCTTAGACCATCAGTTTTAATTACCTTTCTTCACAATTAAGTTACTTAATTTTTGTTTTTATTTAACTTAATTACTGTGGATAATGTGTGTTTACGTGTGTTAGTGAATAAAAATGGCTCAAGTGGTCTGACAAACGGTCTGACATGGACAACCGTTCCGTTTTCCGTTAATGACCATTTCAAATCAACCGCCCAAATGTTTCTATCTCATACCCACTCACATTCAAATCCTATAAATACCCCCTACTGTTTCATCTTCGTCTTCCTCACTACTTCCATAACCTCCTAATCACCCTAAAACTTCGACTAAGTGTCATGTGCTTCTACCACTCTCACTACTTCCCAAATGGCTCACCGTAACAACCCCTTTCTACCAGTGTTTGTTGGTGCTGATGTTCAAAAGCATGCATTAGTCACCACAATGCTAACCCTGAAACCTACCAACTACCTTGCAAACCTAACTATCCCCAAAAACTATGTGGGGAAAGGCTACGATTAAATGGTGGAGTTTCTGAAAGTTCATCCGTTGAACTATGCCATGACTGCCTCTCCTGGTGTCCTGTGCCAGGAGATCGTATATGAGTTCTGGTACACCTGTGCCTACAACTCAGATACCAAAGTCATCAAGGGCACCATACTCAATGGGACTCAGACCATTGCAATCACCACTTGTCTGATCAGGGAAGCTCTTCAACTCCCTGTGGCTGAAACATATAATCAGCCACAGCCTGAAAATGAACAGATGAAGAATCTGCTACACTTTTGTGGTGTAGCAGAACCAAAAGTTGGAGCTACACTGTTCAGGAGGTTGGTTCCTTTGACCAACTAAGTCGTGATGAGATTCCTATAGTCCTACAATTTGTGGATGGGACTACAATCAACATGGCCAGATGGATTTTCATGAACTTGAGGAATCTGGTGCAGCAGGAGACACGTCCAGCTGCTATTCGTTATCCCAGATTTCTGAGCCTCATTTTCAAGCACGTTTATGGTGAGCATCTGTATAACTCCCAGCCCTTACTTCGTACTGCTGTTTTTCCTATTATAGGAAATCGAGTTTTCTACACTCCGGTTCTCTCAAATGAGCCTCCTCTATCTACTCCAATGAGGAGGCTGCTAGGATTGGTGGAAGGACCCTCTGCTGTGAGGGTGGATCCAGAAGCTGCTCCTGCTGCAAAATCCAAATCCAGTGTCAAGTTTATTATGAGGACCCTGGAAACGACTGAAGCTAGGCCTGTCCACAAGAAGGCCAAAACAGCTAAGTCTAAGTGTTAACCCTCAGCCTCTGTGGCTGAGGGGGAGCAGGCTTCTCACCCTGTATCATTTGTTGAACCTGAAGCCTCTGTGGCTGGTGCCTCCGTGGCACCTGAGACTATGGAACAGGCCAACCCACCTGTTTCTGACCCAGTCTCCAAACCTGTCCAATCTGAACCTCTCACCTCTCCACAATCACCCACCTCATCTCTCAGATCATACCAGAGAAAATCCCTTGCCAAAAAGAAACCAATAGCCAAAACGGCACAAACCAGCCCCTCTATTCCCTCTCAACAGGGTTCAGTTGAAAAAGAAACAACCCCTGCTGCCTCTCCTATTTTGCGAGAAGGATCAGCACATTAGAGCCTGCTTCACTCCACCCTGTGTCAACCCCAAGTCAGCCTAGACCCTCTGGTTCCTCCAAAGAGGAGCCAGTTGTACATAAGGAGACAGCCACATCAACTATTCCAGCCTCCCAACAGGCTGAGAATATTGAAAGACAGGAGTTCTCTCCACTCCATACTGAGACCACACAGTCCCCACTTCATACTTCTTTACACCCTGAGTCTGCACGAGGTGCCCACACTACTGGCTTAGACCAACCAGCAGCTCAGCATCCAATTTCTGTTCCTCATGATGCAGCTGTTCTACACCAAACAGCTGCTGAAGGACCAACCACTCAAGCTGATGAACCTCAGAGAACAGAACATCCCCTTGGTGAGGCTGCTCCTGTCATGCAAACTCCATCTTCAGGTTTCACCACTGCTGATGTTGAAATGCAAATTCCATCTCCCAGTGATGAGGTACGTTAAAACCAAGGTACTGCAGAGGGAACCACCAGTGGCCTTAATGAAGGTGCTGCAACACAAGCAGCATCTGAAAGGCTCCCTACTTCTACCCCCTCTCCTGATGATGCAGCTACTGCCACTGCTGAATGACCAATCGATCCCTCCAAGCTGGGCCACATTACTTTTGCCCAGGCTATGGAGTTTCTTTCAAAAATACCCTCTCCCTCTCCATCACATCCCCATACACCAGACTCATCCTCATCATCACCATCTACTCAATGCAAACAGTCTACCCATACACCTCCATCCCCTAAAGATCTACCTTTGAAGGATCAGCATTCATTGCTGACCAACAAAGTTGGCTCTTTAGAAACTTCCATGTCTTCTCTACCCTCTCTCATTTCAGACTCTGTGTCTGAACAGCTTAAAGGATTCTTTGATGTGTTCAAGAATTCCCTTCCATCCACCACTCAAACTGACACCCCCTCACAGCTACTTGCACTCACTGCACAGCTGCAAAATGTCTCCACTTCCCTCTCCTCCATTCTTTCCCACCAACAGGACTCTGTGTCCTCTATGACAACCATATCCCAACAGTTGTCCACTCTCCTCACTACTTGCAATACTACACTTTCTACCACCTTGGCTAGCTTAAACACTCTAATAGTCTCTCTATCAAATTCTGTGTCAGCAAACCTTGCTGATGTGCAGGACTCTCTTGAGTTACATCTTGCACAGCTTCAAAGTCTGCTATTCACAGCTTC
Source organism: Centrapalus pauciflorus (assembly GCA_020465985.1). NCBI lineage: Eukaryota > Viridiplantae > Streptophyta > Magnoliopsida > Asterales > Asteraceae > Centrapalus > Centrapalus pauciflorus. The sequence continues at coordinate 30,952 of JAANYP010000063.1, read as the reverse complement.
TGATAGTGAAAATATTCTTAAGCTGACCTCTCTTCTTGATTCCCAATCCTCTTCTCTTCAAACCTGTCTTTCCCAAATTGCAGAGGTGAAGGATAACCTGGCTCTCTTAGTGCATAGCCTGGTTGGTCCCAAACCTACTGCCAAAACTGCTGTAAAGCCTGCAGAATTTGTTTCTTCAGGCAGACCAGTTGTTGAAGGTGCTGGTCCATCTCCTTCAAAGGGGGAGAAGTTGTCTGCCTCTAAGACTTAGTCTAAGGGTGAGAAAACTTCTTCTCCTAAGGAGAAATCAGCATCTACTGGTCAAACAGCAGGTGCATCTGGAACAGGTACCGGTCCAGCTGAGGGTGCCTCTCATCAGCTTGAAGCTGCTCAGCCTACTCAGGCTGAATCTCCAAACCCTGCACAATCTAAGGGGAGGAATTCATTCCTGAGGAGAGGCCAAGCTGCAAAAGGAGGCATCTCATTCTAGAGGAAGAAGAAGAAGAAGAGGAAGACATTCCTGAAGCTGTTACTACTACAACAGCTAAAGGAAAAGAAAAAGCAGTGGTTGATCCTGACCGCCAGAAAGCAGCAGAGCTAAAGTTCGACAAAGCCAGGGCTAAAGAAATGGGTGTTCCATTTGAAAAATACTATGAGCTCAGAGATGAGCAGCTCAACGCCCTGCAAATACTGAGAAAAGAAGAAACATCTGCCAAAGCTGCCATATCTCTTGCATTCAAAGAGGCAAGCAAACCCAAAATGCCTTCTTTGGATGTACAGAGAAAACTACTTGAAGCTGCTAGAGAATCTGCTAGTGAGAAGGAATGTGTACAGGAAAAGGGTGCTCTGGTCTCTGTGACCAAACCAAAGCAAGCATCCTCTGCAAGGGCCATGTTCCACTTTGACAACTTGGCAAGGAAGAAGTTCCATGATGTTGCTGATAGAAGACTAGCCAAGGAATCTATTGTAAAAGATGTCCCTATCTCAAGAAAAGGCAAACAGTGGAAGCTGCAAATAACCAGAATGGGTGCTACAAGCCCTGAACTGGAATCTTATGATTACACTGATGTTGCACAGATGGGGTACATGGAATGGGTTGAGCTGACAGTTGCCCTAAGCCAGTCTAAGTCAGAAACGGCTAAGACTATCAGGGCGCATCTTAAGAAGCTAATGGAGAGAGTGAAAGATCTTGGACTGATCTAAAAAGAATTAAGTGAGGGTGTCTCTGTGACTTACCCCAAGATAAAGGCCAGGAGGACCAAAAAGGATTCTGAGCTGGAGGAACTCCTCATCTTGATTGAACAAGGTGATTATGCTATTGAAATCAAAGGAGTTGACTACAGCCTGCCCCGTGGAGTAGATTTGAAGAAGGGAAAATAATTGAAGAACCTGAGTTGGGGGCATTCTTTGTAGATCCCTTAACATAGAAGAAGTGCTTTTAGAGAGCATCAGATCTATACAAGGTGGAATTGAGACAGCTTGCAGCCTTTAGACTTGCAACTTCATTCAGGCAATCCAGCAGCTGGAGAGCAGCCGTCTGGGACCATCTCAGAGGCTTTTATGAAAGAGGTGAACTTCAAGATCCCAAGTTTATGATCCTCAGAGTTGAAATTCAAGATCTGGAGGAAACAAGGGATGAACTTGAAAAAATTATTGAAGGACCACCACCACCGGAGTGAAGACCACCTACTAACTGAGTAGGTGAAGAATGGAAGCTGTCCATTTGTTGGACAGGCTTGCCATTATCTGCTACCAACATCAACAGTCCAAATTATTGAACTCTTTTGTACATTAGTTGTACTTTGTTACATATGATGTAACTTTTCTTATTTACATTAGTTGTAATATACATTAGTACGTTAGTTGTACTTCTTTAAAAACATGTGTTGTTTATGTAATCAAAATCAGTATATATAAACTGATCTTTTACTTTACTTAAATGTTGTAATTTCTTTTCAGCATGATGTGTTGGTACATCCTGTGTGACGATAGCAGTCTAAGTGATCCTACATTGTGATTCTAGCAAGTGTTTGTTATATATGTTTATATATGGTTGATAGTTATTATTGCTTGTGTGTTTGAACTTGATGTAACGTATTACAAGAAGTTCAAACATAAAGATCAAAGATAAAATCAATCATAAGGTAAAAACATAAGTTTCAATACTAAGTTAAGTATGTGAAATACTAGATTCGAATTATATAAGGGTTGACATTCGAATCTGTGATAGATTCGAATGTGGGACTTGTGACACCCTTGCCACGTTAACCACCATTTACAATTCACCCAGGATTATTCACCAACAAACAGTTATATAACGATCTGATAACTTAATTAAAGTGCGGAAGCATAAAAGTACATGAAATAATACAAATTTGTCAAACACACTACGGCGCTACATAGGTTACACGTCTAAGTCTACATACTCAAAGTATTACATCATTCCCAAATTATTGCAACAATAATTAATTCCATAAATCAAAAACCAAGCTAAACAGTAGAAATCTTCAAACACTTCAATAAATGTCCTAGCTAGACAGTCCCGCAGCGGATTTCTCTTTTCCTGTAAAAAGATAACAACTGAAGGGATAAGCTAAAGCTTAGTGAATACCATATGATTTTACACATTCTACAAATCATTATGATGCCACCCAGAGTAACCGCGGTAACACATACCGTATACTCCACACGTACTCCAAGTACGCAAACCCGAGCCGCAGCTCCTTCGAGCGGACATTCGGCATAAGAAAACCAACCATCTGAGGCAGACATTACATCGGGGATGACTTACTGTCTATCCTGACCACAGAGGTGTCAAACTCTTGGTCATATAGCACAGTAACATCAGAGTACATATGCGACCACGCAGGTCCATCGAAAGGATGCACAACAAATGAACGGACATGCAACAAGAATGAATGTGCATCAACATATACGCATGTTAGTAGAGTGCCAAACGAATATGAAACAACATGCCTCAGTAGGCAATGCAAACATAATGCAGATGCAGCAATGTTAAAATCAAAGGTACTCACAGTGGGTGCGTTATTAAACTTCGGTTAATTTTATTTCTCCTCGGGATTTCAACCGGATCAACAAAGTACCCCACTGTGGGTTAAACAACACCACAAGGGACCTGTTAAGTCAGTTGTATCAAATCATTGTGTCAATAACTGTTTTAATTTCATAAAACTTAATTTTATAATTATTGCAAAGTTTGGTCCCAATTTTGGATCTATGTCCGAATTCGGACCCCCATTTCGGATCCCCCATGCATCCCAATTCGGATCATTTGCAAATTCGGACCCATACAAATTCGAACCATTCAATAGATTCGAAACATAATAAATTCGGACCATATCAGAATTCGGTCCCCAACCGAATTCGGACCCCATCCGAAATTCAATTACTTAGAATATTTTGCCATTTTTGATTATCTCATTTCGGTTCAACAACCATTTCGGATTACATGCTAAATTCGAATCTAGCCTAGATTCGAATGGTGCCAGATTCGGAACCTCTTAAATTCGAACATCCGAATTTCGGACCATTCGAATCTGTTCTTGATTCGACTATCTCCAGATTTAAATCTAAGCCATTTCCATATTTATTCAATGCTCGAAATAATTCTTGCCAACATAAATATACTTCTTTCTAACCATTTCTAACACTAATTTAACATATTTACATACCAAATTAAACCCCTTTTTGACCCTTTTCATATAAGCCGTCGCACACACACACTAACACACACAAATCTTCGAAAATCATACTTATAATGCGAATCAGAAGCTGAAATTTAACATATAGCATCTTACATACTAGATTTGAACTAACCCACAATAACATCATACATGCATAAACATTTGCAACCTTAAATCTCATTTTCGGATTTTAACAAATTCGAACCAAAACCATCAATTTCGAAGAATCAGTGAAATGTTTACCTTAAATCGATTCTTGCAGATGTTTTAGTTCCTCCCAAACAACCTTAATCCAAACTTTCAGCTTCCAATTCCAAGCTTTTGATGATCTTGTTCTTAGAGAGAGAGTGAGAGAGCCGAGAGATGAGAGAGAGATTTCTAGTGAGAGAGTGTGATAGTTGGAAATGAAAGACCTTTGGTCTTTTATTTCAAAATTCCATTTTAACACCTTTAGTCCCTCAACTCATCAGATCCCATTTAATACTGATTTATAAAATAAAAGATTTCTATCTTTTATTTATTATCCTAATACTTAAATAATTATTTTCACTTAAATAAATTGAAATTTATAAATTTCCAAATAATACAACAAACTTTATAATTAATCCAAATTCCGTACCAACTTTCATAATTCATCTTAAATTACAAATTTAAACTTAATAAACTTCAAATATACTAATTTAAATCTGAGGATGTTACAACATGGGCTCCACCACGCTAAACTTCGTCCTCGAAGTTACTCGGATTCGAACAGTTGCGGATACTTCTTCGACATTTCAGACTTAGGCTCGCATGTATGATTCGCTCCTTTGTGATGCTTCCATCGAACAAGCACCATTTCTATCTCTTTGCTTCTTAATTTCTTCATTTTTTTATCTAACACACACTCCGGCTCTTCAACATACCGAAGTCTTTCATCAATCTGCAACTCCGTGTGATCTGCCCAATCTTCGTTTTCGGCTGTGAACGACTTTCTAAGGTTCCCCACATGGAACACCGGGTGTATGCCCGACATTTCTTCCGACAACTCCAACCGATACGATTGATTGCCTACTTTCTCAATAATCCTGAATGGTCCGACGAATCTCGTAGCCAACTTTCCTCTCTTTACAAAACGTGTAACACCTCTCATAGGTGACACCTTCAAATAAACCCAATCATTCACATCAAAACTGATTGGTTTGTGCCTCCTGTCGTAATAAATCTTCTGACGATCCTGGGCCGCTTTCATATTCTGTCTCACCAACTGAATCTTCTCATTCGTTTCCTGCAATAATGCCGGCCCAGCAATCGGCGTTTCACCGGTTTCCCTCCAACATGTAGGAGTCCTACATCTTCTCCCGTACAATGCCTCAAACGGCGCTTTCTTGATTGTCGTGTGGTAACTATTATTATATGAAAACTCGATCAGTGGCAAATGATCATCCCAATTGCCACCGAGATCCAATATGCACGATCGCATCATATCTTCAAGTGTTAGGATGGTCCGTTCACTCTGACCATCAGTTTGCGGACGGTAAGCTGTACTCATTGCTATTCTCGTACCCAACCCTTCTTGTAAAGCCGACCAAAAATTGGAAGTAAATCGACTGTCCCGGTCCGATACAATAGACTTTGGTACTCCATGTCTAGCAACGATCTCATCCATGTAAATGTGAGCTAACTTTTCCAGTGAGTAACTCTCTCTTATTGGAATGAAGTGTGCCAACTTGGTTAATCTATCAACAATTACCCATACCGCATCGTGTTGACGCCTAGTTTTCGGCAACTTCGTGACAAAGTCCATTGTGATATGTTCCCACTTCCATTCCGGAATGGGAAGCGGTTGCAGACTACCGTATGGCTGCTGATGTTCGGCTTTCACTAATCGACAAGTTCTGCATCTCTCCACGTACTGACCTATGTCTTTCTTTAATCCCGGCCACCAAAAGTCTGCTTTCAGCTCGTTGTACATCTTTGTGCTCCCGGGATGTACAGAAAATCTCGATTGGTGAGCTTCTTCAAATATCACATTTCTCATGCCTCCATACTTTGGCACCCAGATTCTTCCGTAAATTCCTTTCAAACCCGATTCACTAGTTTCCATATTCTTCATTTGCACCCTTATGTCCTCATTACCAACATTTTCATCTTTCAAGGCTTCCTCTTGAGCGGCCTTAACATCATTTATAATCGTAGATGTTAACATAGTAGATGTCATCATGTAGCAGCATTCCTTAGAATATGCTTTACGGCTTAAAGCATCGGCTACTACATTAGCCTTACCAGGATGGTAAAGGATTTCACAGTCATAATCCTTTATTAGTTCCATCGAACGTCTCTGCCTCATGTTAAGTTCTTTCTGGCTGAAGATGTACTTCAGGCTCTTATGATCCGTGTATAACTGACACTTAGTACCGTACGGATAGTGTCTCCACAGTTTCAGTGCAAATGTGACAGCTGTCAACTCAAGATCATGAGTTGAGTAGTTCTTTTCATGCTGCTTAAGTTGTCTTGAGGCATACGCGATTACCTTTCCACGTTGCATCAATACCGCACCAAGTCCCAACCTCGAAGCATCCGTGTATACAACAAAATCCTCATTACCCTCTGGTAGGGAAAGTGTCGGTGCTTCACTTAATGTCTTCTTCAAAACATCAAACGCCTCTTGCTGCACGGTTTCCCAGACAAAAGGTGCATTCTTCTTTGTTAAAGCAGTCAAAGGAACTGCAATCTTTGAAAAATCCTTGATAAACCTTCTATAATAGCCCGCCAACCCCAGAAAACTTCTGACTTCCGTAGCTGAACGAGGCGACTCCCAATTCCTTACCGCTTCTACCTTAGCCGGATCTAGAGAAATTCCGGCCCCCGAAATCACATGTCTCAAAAATTGAATCTGTTGCAGCCAAAACTCACATTTTGAGAACTTGGCATTCAACCTTTCCTTTCTTAACAATTCCAATAACTCTTTTAGATGATCAGCGTGTTCGGCTTCAGAATTAGAGTATACCAAAATGTCATCTATAAAAACAATCACCGACTTGTCCAACATCGGTCTGTAAACTCGGTTCATCAAATCCATAAAGACAGCCGGGGCATTGGTTAACCCAAAAGGCATAACTAAGAACTCGTAATCCCCGTATCGTGTCCTAAAAGCTGTCTTAGGCACAGCTTCCTCTCTAACTTTTAACTGATGATATCCCGACCTCAAGTCAATCTTAGAAAAGACACACGCCCCGTGTAACTGGTCAAACAAGTCATCTATCCGTGGCAGCGGATACTTGTTCTTGATTGTCAACTTATTCAGCTCCCGGTAATCGATGCACATTCTCATGGTGCCATCTTTCTTCTTTACAAACAATACCGGAGCTCCCCACGGCGATGAACTTGGTCGAATAAAGCCCTTATCCAACAACTCCTGGAGTTGTGTCATCATCTCTTTCATTTCAGTAGGAGCAAGGTGATAAGGGGAACGAGCTACCGGTGCAGCTCCAGGGATCAAGTCAATTCGGAACTCCACTTGTCTCTCAGGCGGCACGCCAGACAAGTCTTCCGGGAACACATCCGGGAACAATAATACAACAGGCACATCGGCCAACATCTTCTTCTCAGCCTTGGCATCAATAGCATATGCCAGGTAGGCGTCACATCCCTTTGCGACAAGCTTTCGAGCTTTTGCAATGGTCAACAAACATAGATCCCCACTTCTCCTATCCCCGTAGATACAGATCTCACGCCCCTCCGGAGTAGTTATCTTTATCACCCGTTTCTTACATACTATGTGGGCTTCGTTCTCTATCAACCAATCCATCCCGATAATTACATCAAATTCACTAAACTCGATCAGAATCAAGTCCAAATTGAAGACTACATCTTCAATCACTAGGGTGCAGTTACGGTATACATGATCTACTTTGACTAGAGTATTACTAGCAGTTTCAATATCTAGTACAGCAGATAGCTTAGACAAAGGCATGGCAAGTTGTTGTGCAAACATAGTAGATACAAACGATCTATTGGCACCCGAGTCAAATAACACTCTTGCAGGTAAATAGTTTACAATAAACATACCCGTGACCACCTCCGGGTTTTCCCTAGCCTCCTCTGCAGTAATCTGGAATGCACGAGCTGGTGCCCTTTGTGGCTGGTTCCGGCGGTTGACTGAACCACCACTAGATCCTCCAGATGATCGTGTTGTCGATGGAGCAGCAGCTGCTGGAGCATTCTTTCGACAATTCCGACTATAGTGCCCCCAGACTCCACACTTATGACAAGCATCCGACTTCCGAGGGCATTCATTCTGAAAGTGGCCCAACTCTCCGCAGCAAAAACATGCACGCCCGTTTGTGCACTTGCCGAAGTGTTCCAGATGACACTTGTTACAGTACTGCGGCTCGGTGTTAATAGAGTAAGCACGTGCACGACCAGAAGAACTAGACTGTCGACGGAAGGACTGTTGCGGCGAGTACTGCGATGATCGTGAAGAACCAGAATATCCTCCTTCGCGTTGGCGTTTCGGTGGTGAAGGTTGAGTTGGGTTAGCTGAAGCAGCAGCGGACCCCATCACGTATCCAGACATACTTAGAATCTGCTCCACATTTCTGGCGGCTTCCAGTAGACCAGCAAATGTGGGGTAGCGTACATTGCTCATCACCCTTCGGATTTCCAAATGAAGACCAACCTCAAACCTGGTCACTTTCCTTTCCTCGGTATCCACTTGTTGAGGCGCGAACAAACTTAGCCTCGTGAACTCTACTGCATACTGGGACACATACTTAGTCCCCTGAATCAGCGTCATGAACTTAGCCTCCAATCTTCGGCGCTCATCGGCCGGACAGTATTGCTGAGTAAAAACTTCTGTGAACTCAGCCCATGACATAACAGATACTTTCTCCATAGTTAACCCATTCACCATCGAGTTCCACCACATTACTGCATCCTTGGTGAACATTGCAGTAGCGAACCGGACCATATCCTTCTTAGCACAATCACTGATTCGGAATGTCCGTTCAGTGGCCGTTATCCATTCCAGAGCGGCTACAGCATCACCCAGTCCATTGAACTCGACTGCTCCATTTCCCTTAAAGTCCTTGAAACGACAACCCCTGGGCTTATTAGATGACCCAGTGTTGTCATCTTGCTCATCATTGTTTCCACCCTCCTTCTCCTTATTTTTCCTTTTGTCTTCTCTTCGTTTAGCTTCGGCCTCATCTCGAGCCCGAAACTGATCTTGTATCATCTGATTTTGTTCAGCCATCATGGCTAGCATCATTTCTCTCGTCTCTTCAGGTGTCATTCCTCCTCCAGACATGTTCTGAAATACAAAACATATAACTTATTAAGTAACATGTCATCAATTTATAGACACCACCCAATTGTCCCGTATGATAGTCAATATTCTTATGATTACTAGATCGTAACCTATCTTAGTTCAGATCATTACTTAAAATCACTACATATCATCACTTAATGTTTGAGACCAAGACCTCACGGACACTTGAATCTCAAACTACTGCTCTGATACCATACGCTGTGACACCCTTGCCACGTTAACCACCATTTACAATTCACCCAGGATTATTCACCAACAAACAGTTATATAACGATCTGATAACTTAATTAAAGTGCGGAAGCATAAAAGTACATGAAATAATACAAATTTGCCAAACACACTACGGCGCTACATAGGTTACACGTCTAAGTCTACATACTCAAAGTATTACATCATTCCCAAATTATTGCAACAGTAATTAATTCCATAAATCAAATACCAAGCTAAACAGTAGAAATCTTCAAACACTTCAACAAACGTCCTAGCTAGACGGTCCCGCAGCGGATTTCTCTTTTCCTGTAAAAAGATAACAACTGAAGGGATAAGCTAAAGCTTAGTGAATACCATATGATTTTACACATTCTACAAATCATTATGATGCCACCCAGAGTAACCGCGGTAACACATACCGTATACTCCACACGTACTCCAAGTACGCAAACCCGAGCCGCAGCTCCTTCGAGCTGACACTCGGCATAAGAAAACCAACCATCCGAGGCAGACATTACATCGGGGATGACTTACTGTCTATCCTGACCACAGAGGTGTCAAACTCTTGGTCATATAGCACAGTAACATCAGAGTACAGATGCGACCACGCAGGTCCATCGAAAGGATGCACAACAAATGAACCGACATGCAACAAGAATGAATGTGCATCAACATATACGCATGTTAGTAGAGTGCCAAACGAATACGAAACAACATGCCTCAGCAGGCAATGCAAACATAATGCAGATGCAGTAATGTTAAAATCAAAGGTACTCACAGTGGGTGCGTTATTAAACTTCGGTTAATTTTATTTCTCCTCGGGATTTCAACCGGATCCACAAAGTACCCCACTATGGGTTAAACAACACCACAAGGGACCTGTTAAGTCAGTTGTATCAAATCATTGTGTCAATAACTGTTTTAATTTCATAAAACTTAATTTTATAATTATTGCAAAGTTTGGTCCCAATTTCGGATCTATGTCCGAATTCGGACCCTACCCGAATTCGGACCCCCATTTCGGATCCCCCATGCATCCCAATTCGGATCATTTGCAAATTCGGACCCATACAAATTCGAACCATTCAATAGATTTGAAAACATATTAAATTCGGACCATATTAGAATTCGGTCCCCAACCGAATTCGGACCCCATCCGAAATTCAACTACTTAGAATATTTTGCCATTTTTGATTATCTCATTTCGGTTCAACAACCATTTCGCATTACATGCTAAATTTGAATCTAGCCTAGATTCGAATGGTGCCAGATTCGAAACCTCTTAAATTCGAACATCCGAATTTCGGACCATTCGAATCTGTTCTTGATTCGACTATCTCCAGATTCAAATGTAAGTCATTTCCATATTTATTCAATGCTCGAAATAATTCTTGCCAACATAAATATACTTCTTTCTAACCATTTCTAACACTAATTTAACATATTTACATACCAAATTAAACCCCTTTTTGACCCTTTTTCATATAAGCCGTCGCACACACACACTAACACACACAAATCTTCGAAAATCATACTTATAATGCGAATCAGAAGCTGAAATTTAACATATAGCATCTTACATACTAGATTTGAACTAACCCACAATAACATCATACATGCATAAACATTTGCAACCTTAAATCTCATTTTTGGATTTTAACAAATCCGAACCAAAACCATCAATTTCGAATAATTAGTGAAATGTTTACCTTAAATCGATTCTTGCAGATGTTTTAGTTCCTCCCAAACAACCTTAATCCAAATTTTCAGCTTCCAATTCCAAGCTTTTGATGATCTTGTTCTTAGAGAGAGAGTGAGAGAGCCGAGAGATGAGAGAGAGATTTCTAGTGAGAGAGTGTGATAGTTGGAAATGAAAGACCTTTGGTCTTTTATTTCAAAATTCCATTTTGACACCTTTAGTCCCTCAACTCATCAGATCCCATTTAATACTGATTTATAAAATAAAAGATTTCTATCTTTTATTTATTATCATAATACTTAAATATTTATTTTCACTTAAATAAATTGAAATTTCTAAATTTCCAAATAATACAACAAACTTTATAATTAATCCAAATTCCGTACCAACTTTCATAATTCAACTTAAATTACAAATTTAAACTTAATAAACTTCAAATATACTAATTTAAATCCGAGGATGTTACAGGACTAGATTCGAATGAAGGCAGATTCGAGAGTGTTAGTGAGGGCAAACTGGAATGGGCCTTGGGCCAGATTCGAGTTTGGCCCATAACAGACTCGAATTAGCCTCTATAATTAGGGATAGACTCGAAATATTATTAGACTTTTTGCAGAATTCGTGAGTGATTAAGCAAAAGGCGATCTCGAGTTTATCATCAGTGTTAGTGCCGTTTCGGAGAGAATCAGTTTGTAGGATCGTTCGTGTGTCGTTCATTCAGCTTCTGATAGTCTCCGTGTTTCGTGTGTGAGAGTTGTTTCCGTCTACCCGTGAATGAGGATTCCGCACTCGTTGACGGTTCCGCGTCTAGATAGATCTCGTAGTGGTAGACCTTACAAGTGGTATCAGAGCCTACGGAGTGTTCTTGGTGTTCTTCGTGTTCATCTAAATACATTCTAGGTTTCCTGACGCTTGTAGACGGTTTTTCACTCAAAATCGTATTTTTTCGTGTTCGTCGAGCTTAGTAAATAGTAATCCGGGAAATACTTTGTGGTTTTTCACGTTTTTGATCGAAATCAATATTTTTCATTGCAAAAATATTGATTTAATCTGTAAAACGTTAAAAAATCAAAGTGTTAGCCGTTTTTCGAGTTTGCGGCGCTCGAATCTATTAGGGGTAATTAGGGTTACACTTATTTTCGAGTCTAACCAAATCTGCTCCTTTCGAGTCTGATACAGAGGGTTTCGAATCTATTTCGAGTTTGTGCTTCATTCGAATAGGGTCTCGAGTCTACTTACATTCGAATTTAATTCGAGTTTGGTCTAGTATCGAATAGGGTTCGAATCTGCTGTGACTTCGAGTTTGCCTGACCTTCGAATCTAAGGACTTTCGAATCTGACATAATTTCGAGTTTAATTGAATTATAACACTTAATCGAATTTAATCCCAAATAAATTGGAATCTGATTATATTCGAATCTACCTAGATTCGAACGAATTAATTCAAATTAGTTTCGAATTAAATTAATTAAGTTCAATTCAATTACTTTCGAAAGGATGTCAAATCTTCAAAAATTCCTGGAAATGGACCACGAGGTCGGGAAGGCAAACGCTCCGCCTAAGCTGATGAAGATCGAGGATTATTACTGGTGGAAAGATAGGTTTACCGATTTCGTGCGTTTTAATGACATGCGCATGTGGGTGTGTATCGACGAAGGATATATTCCACCAGTTTCTGAAGTTGAAGGCCGTCAGAAAGTCTTATCATACCAAATGATGAAGGAGGATGATAAGAAATTGTATGAAGCCGAAAACAAAGCTTTCTCGATAATCCGAATGGCTTTGCCTCAGGATATACTGCACACATTTAGGACTCAAAAGACGTCGAAGGAACTTTGGGAGTCTCTAGAGAAAAGGTGTGAGGGTAATCCTAGGGTTCGTAGAAAGCGTACAGAACTGTTGAAACAACAGTTTGCGATTTTCAAGGCGTTAGAGGATGAACAGCTGGATGATATCATCACCCGGTTCTATCATCTGTTGACGGAACTTGAAAGTCACGGGATTGAGTATACTGACACCGACAAGAACAACAAGCTTCTTGATGCCTTACCAGCCAAATGGGCTATGTATGTGGCAATGATCAAGCTGAATGAAGACAAGTATTATACTCAATCTCTGGATGATATTGTGGGAACGTTGCGGGCATATCACTTCGAGCTACTGAAGGCCGAAACTGATTACGAACAAGTCCAGAATCCAGCAATGTATTTTGGAAAGTCAACAAAACCTTCAACGACCGCCGATCTGAAGACTGCTACAGCGTTTTTCACCGGAGACACGTCGTCACCAGCAGAGACTGATGACACTTTGAGTAGAGCGTTCTTAGGATTAGGAAGATCGGAAGAACCGCAGCCTCAAGTACAACAGGCATCGCCATCTCAGAGCTATTCGAAGATGCCCATGAGCGCAAAATCAGCGGAAGAACATTTGAATCTGCTTGCTTCTTTTGTGGCTGCGTATGGGAATTGTGTTCAGGGGAAGAATAACGATCATGCCCTCTGGGATGAGGACTACGATCAAGTCGACCCTGATGATCTTGAGGAAATGGATCTTAAATGGCAACTGGCCATGGTAACCCAACGGGTTAAGAGATTCATTATAAGGACTGGGAGGAATCTGACAATGAACAATAAGGGGATTGGATTTAATAAGTCCAAAGTAAAGTGCTACAACTGTCAAGGTCTGGGACACTTCGCCAGAGAATGCCAGAGACCGAAGGTAGAAACGTACCAAGGGCAGAGTCAGCATCAGGGACAGTTTCAGAATCAGTCTCAACAACGATACCTTCCAAGTTCATCTAACGGTCAAGCCAACCTAGCTGGTCTACAATCCAATGTCACTTCAGACAGACAGCTAGATGGTACGTATGACTGGAGCTCACATCCAGAGTCAAATGCTCGAGCTTTTATGGCTGAAGTCACAGAGACTGGGTGCGAAGGAGAAGAGCAGACCACAAGGGAAAACAGTCCGATGTGGGTGGAAAAGACGAATGATCAGACAGTTCTGGAGTTTGCTGCTCAGATGGCCAACGTGGAATCTGATAACTCAAAGGTTAGTCTGACTTACTCTCTTTTTCGTGAATTATGTGCGTTATGTGTTAATTCTAACGATAGGTTAAATCTAGTCTTAGAATCACATAAAACCATAACTGCTCAAAATGAGAATTTAAAAATTGAAAACGCTAGCCTGAACGATATTAAGCAAGATCTTAAAGAAAAGCTTAAGGCTGATGCTCAAGAGGTAATAATTCTAAAAGACAAACTGAGTGAGCAGTGTGTTAGGATAGAGCTTATGTATGAGCATGTAGAGGCCTTGACCAAAAACCTTAAAGACAAAGACATTGAGCTAGCCGAAACAAAAGTAAAGGTAGCAGAGGCAAACAGTAAGCTAGAGAAGTTTAGGAATTCAAGCCTAAACCAAGGGAAAGTTTTAGATGCCCAAAGACAGTGTAAAAAGCCCGTAGGTCTAGGATTTCATGAAATTCCTCCACCTTTTAATGCAAACTATGTGCCTCAGCGTCAGGAGAAAACTGATAAATCAGTAGACTTAGAGGACACACCTGAACCTTTATCTGAGCCTATAGTAGAAAATACACCTAAGGTGGCTGACACAACCATCAAGGTTAAGAAAGTCAAATTTGTGACTTCCTCCAGTGAAACACCTGCAGGAAAACATAAAATTGATTGGGCTGATCAGGACGATGAGCCAGTCGCCATAGATGTACATAAGGACCAAGACACTAGTGAGACACCTAAGTCTAAGGGAACACACAAAAAGTCCATAGATAAGATGTCTTGCTTCAGATGTCATGAAATGGGCCATTTTGCTTCTCACTGTCCACTTAGGAAAGCCGATGTTACACCTAAGACAGTGAACCCAACACCTGTTAAGCCCTCAACTAGTGTGGCGAGCACTAGTAGTTCTCAGAGTACCGAAACAAACAACGGTAAAGGTTGGACCAAAGGAAGGGGTTAGGGCAAATTCACCGAATCGTGTCATTAATCAACCTAGGTCAGGACCGCAACAGAATTATAGGAGTACTACACCTAGCAGAGCTTACACTCCAGTTAGGTCTCATACTCCAGTTAGATAGTACGCACCGGTAAGAGCTCAAGGATCACAGTCTGAAATGCAATATAATAGGAATTATTTTAGAGCTCCACAACAAATGCCTACTCAAAGGCAAAGAGTGAATTTAACTCACTCGGCACCACAACAAACTCCTGTTCAACCACCCAAGTCACCTGAAAGGCGAGATGGGTATTTGAAAGAGTTTAAATATGTGGACGAGAATTGTATAACCAAGTTAGTCATGGCTTGGGTTCCCCGTGATAACTAACCTATTTTCTTTCATGTGCAGGAGATTACCACAGGTCCAAACAACAAGTGGTTCGTCGACAGTGGATGCTCCAGGCACATGACGGGGGAAAGAGGTCTACTTACAGACTTCAAGGGTGGGAATCGGGGGTTTGTATCATTCGCCGGTAACAAAGGAGGAAACATCACGGGTACCGGAGTAGTCACTAATGGGACGATCAAGTTGGACCAAGTTTAACACGTTGATAAACTGGTTCACAATCTCATTAGTGTATCTCAAATCTGTGACAAGAAGAACTCAGTGTTGTTCACGGACACTGAGGCGTTAGTGCTAAAACCGGGATTCAAAATTCCTGAGGAATGGGTATTGAAGCGTGCGCCAAGGAAGAATGACTTGTACATGCTAGATATGAACAAGCCAGAGACTTCGATGGGGCCAATTTGTTTACTATCCAAAGCTTCGGAGACAGAATCGGTATTGTGGCACAGACGCATGGCTCACTTGCACCTAAGGAAGATGAACTACATAACGAAGAATGGACTGTTGCAAGGTGTGCGTATGAAGAGCTTTCAGTCCGAGGACAAGTGTCTACCGTGCAAGAAGGGCAAACAACATAAGAAGACACACAAGTCCAAGACGAAGAACTCCATAACTTCAACATTCGATTTGTTGCACATGGACCTTTTCGGACCTATCAACAAAAGGAGTATAGGAGGTAGTTGGTTTTGTTTGGTTATCACTGACGATTACTCACGCTTTTCTTGGGTTTTCTTTTTAGGTACAAAGGACGAGATGGCTTCCAAGCTCATCGGGTTCTTAGACCAAGTGGAGAACTCCTACGGAACAAGGGTTAAACGGATACGTAGTGATAATGGAACTGAGTTGAAAAACACTGTAATTGGTGTATATTGCCTATCAAAAGGCATAGTGCATCATTTCAGTGCACCATATGAGCCTCAACAAAATGGGGTGGCCGAACGTAAAAATAGGACATTGATTGAAGCTGCAAGGACTATGCTTTCGGATTCAAAGCTTCCTACCATGTTTTGGGGGGAGGCAGTGAATACCGCGTGCCATATTTTAAACCGAGTCCTTACAGTCAAATCTTTGAACAAAACATGTTATGAAATTTTGAACAAACGGCCACCTAATTTAACAGGATTCGAACCGTTTGGGGTACCATGCACTCTTTTACGTACAAAACATCAACCGAAGTTTGGTGAAAAGGCTGACGAAGGATACTTCCTAGGTTATGTGCCGAACTCACCAAACAAACGGGTTTTTAACAAAACAAATGGTACAGTGGAGATTGTGTATAACATTGAAGTCACAAGTTATACACATGAACCCCAAACAGGTCCGGAATGGATATTCAACTATGATAAATTATTTGAGTCATTTAACATTCCTTTGGATGATAATGCAGGTACAATCGAAAAGGACATGGCGACGTTGCATCTGAATGACGATGGCCATACCTTTCCGAGGACTACGTTTGAGTCCACATCTGAGCCCACTGCGACTGTAAATGGACTCCAGAAGTTGCTGATCCAGAAGCACCTACCATTGAGAATCAGACTCAAGCATCAAGTTCCAACTCTGAGGAAAACATCCATGAGGAGGAAAATGTAGAAACTGAGCATGTTCCCCCATTAGGTGAAATAGGATCTAACTTAGGAGATAATCTAAGGGTTGATGAGATAGAGACCTCTAGGATTAATAAGAATCATCCTATAGAAAGCATCATAGGAAATCCTAACGAGGGTGTGAGGACTAGGAGTAGTTTAAATAACAACACTGTGTTGTTGTCGATGATAAACGACTCCGAGGCATATCACACATGTCTCTATTCTTGTTTCATATCGCAAGTAGAGCCTAAGAATGTGCAAATGGCACTTAAGGACAACTCCTGGGTTGAAGCGATGCAGGAAGAACTTTCGCAATTTAGGAAACTAGAAGTGTGGGAGTTAGTTCCATTACCTCGAGGGGAAGTTGCTATAGGAACCAAATGGGTTTTTAAGTGCAAAAGAGACGATCGGGGTATAGTCACGCGCAACAAGGCTAGGCTAGTTGTAAAGGGTTTCAACCAAGAGGAGGGAATCGATTACAACGAGGTTTTTGCACCAGTAGCAAGGCTGGAAGCCATTAGGTTGTTTTTAGCTTTTGCCTCCTTCAAGGGCTTTAAGGTATATCAATTGGATGTTAAGAGTGCTTTCCTGTACGGGAAAGTGAAGGAGTTGGTGTATGTAGAACAACCGCCTGGATTTACAGATCCAAAATATCCTGATAGAGTATATCGCTTAGATAAGGCTCTATATGGATTGCATCAGGCACCTAGGGCACGGTATGAGACTCTATCCAACCATTTATTAGAGAACGGGTTTGAAAGGGGTAGGATAGATAGTACTCTGTTTGTTAAGAGGAAGGGAGAACATTTTATCTTGGTACAAGTGTACGTCGATGATGTCATTTTTGGATCATCAGACTAACAGATGTGCAAAGATTTCGAGAAGGTGATGAAGTCGAAATTCGAGATGAGTGCTATGGGGGAGTTAAATTTCTTTTTGGGGTTACAAGTTGACCAGAAGAAGGAAGGAATGTTTATCCATCAGACGAAGTATGTCTATGACATATTGGAACGTTTCGGGATGGAAGGAACAAAAATGACTGCCCATTTCAGCACGCCGATTCAAGTGAATCACAATCTTGGACCGGGTACTGAAAGTGATACCGATGTGGATCCGACATTATATCGGGCCATGATTGGATCACTTATGTATTTAACTGCTTCAAGACCTGACATCATGTTTGCTGTGTGTATTTGTGCTAGGTTTCAAGCGAATCCGAAGGAGATGCATATGAAAGCTGTGAAGCGGATTCTACGACACCTCAAGTCGAAACCGAAGCTGGGTCTTTGGTATCACGCGGAGGGAGATCTAGAGTTGGAGGCGTTCACGGATTCTGACTACGGATGATGCAGCTTGACGCGCAAATCAACAACTGGAGGTTGTCAGTTCCTAGGAGGGAGATTGGTATCCTGGCAATGCAAGAAACAGACGTCGGTAGCCGTGTCAACGTGCGAGGCCGAGTATGTTGCTGCTGGTAGTTGCTGCTCACAGGTTCTGTGGATACAACAACAATTGCGGTATTACGGTTTGGCTTATACTCAAACTCCAATTAGGATAGACAATCAATCTACAATTGCTATAACTAATAATCCAGTTAAACACAACAAAACAAAGCACATAGACATTAGGCATCATTTTATTCGTGATTGTGCTGAAAAGAACTTAATCAAATTGGTAAAAGTGGCAACAGAAGATAATAATGCTGATTTATTTACCAAAGCATTTGATAAGTCACGGTTTGAATATTTAATTCAACTAAATGGAATGCGCAACCCAGAGTAATTTGGCCTTAGTAGTAGTTTATTTCCTTTTATAGAAGTAGTATTTCTTTCTTTTTATAGTAAATCTGCTAATTTAGGATAGTTTATATTTTTAGTAAGTTTCTATTTTTAGTAAGTTTCTATTTTTAGTAAGTTAGTAGTTTATCTTATTTTATTGCTATTTCTTATGAAAAACAAAAGAAAAAAGAAAGAAAATTATAAAAATACAAAAAAAAGAGAATATCAAAAAAAAGGAGTTAAGTCTTAGATACATAGGTTCAAAGTGACGAAAATTAGCACAGTCGTTACAAAATCTAAGTGTTTAGGCTTTCACACATAATGCAACTAAATTCTAAGTGTTATACTTTATTTAGTTTGATGTGTTGGGAGGCATAATACATATAGGGAATCTCGAGGCTAGTAAAATATTCTAGATAGAGTCAAGTGTGTCACTAACTTAGATGTACGACCAATCGGTCTTAATTTTTATGTACAAGACATACAAACTTTGAGTCTAAATGAGGTATGCAAACTTTCTGGGGATGTATGGCAACATCAAATACATCTTAAAATGGAAAGAATAGAAATATCATATAAAACTGAGAGTCGAAAACACGCAACTCTGTTGTACGTAAGTACAGACCTGTTGTCTCTGTTTAGATTCGGGTTAGCAGACATGTCGCTTTGTTGTACGTCAGTACAGACCTGTCACCGCTGTCTTGCTAACTTTAAAAATAAACTTTAAGTCAAACTAAGACACTTTGTTGTATGAAAATACAGGCCTGTGTCCGATGTTTGTCTTTTAAAGAAAGTTTGCAAATACCAACAAGTTAGAATCTTAGTCTGTATGCCTTGATCATAAAAGTATGTCTATGTCTGAGTCACGTAAGATAATTTCGTGATAAATAAAAATGCCAAGGGATATTCCGAAATGTATTATGTTTAAAGGGGTAAAATACCAACAATCGGCTAAATAGATATTTCACGACAAACAATCAAAGGAATCAAAAATTCCTAAGTGTGAAAGTTTAAGTACTGAAAGTGAGTCTCTGACATCGCTATCTGATTGAACCTTTCTTAGACTATACTCATCAAAAAGATTTTGTTTAAAGCATAGGTTGTAAATTTGAATAGGTATAGCTTAAGTTTAAGTTCAATTTTTAAGTCAAAATTTTTATTTTATTTTATTTTATCTTAGTTTATTTTATTTTAGTTTACTTTTATTTTTATTTTTATTTTTTATTTTATTTTAATTTTTACTTAGGTAAAAGGTCAAAAATAACTGAGGGTGCATTCAAAGTTGGATAAAATAAACACTGCGTGAAAAATCATGTGCTTAGGGTAAAAGAGTTGGCATAGTTTATCTTGTTACACAATACCGTTGAAAAGGTTGAAAAAGTTGAAGTTAGTTCAAAATTTTCGAAATTTTTCTAAGTATTTGGTGTTTTTCAGTTTAGTACAGACTCGAAATGGTGTGGTTTCGAATCTGTCAGTAGATTCGACATTGGCCTTAGATTCGAAAGTAGGTGGTATATATAGGTTAACAGTGAAGTCATTAACTACTTACTGTTTTCGAATCTATATCCTCGAATCTACTTAGGCGATTTCGAATCTGTTTCTCGAATCTACCGTTTCTCTCATAAACGACAATTTGTCGAGATTATTGCTAAGAAGTTCGATTCTACTGTTGTATCTAGTTATAATCAACTGGATTATACAAGATTCATGTAGTTTTATACATCATTTCAGGCAAAATCATCGATTTTTGAAGGTTTAAAGGTCGAAATCGGGTTTTTACAAAATTACCAAGTTTGGACCGATAAATAGTCAAATTAATTGCACATATCTGTGATTAGAACCTAGTTGGACTAATGTATGTGATTTCCTAAGTTCAAAATGGTTAAAATCATGATCTTTGTTGAAGAGAAGGACGACGACTGTTCGAATCTGTTCATGAGTTTTTCTCGAGTCTACTGACAAACTCGAGAAGACCATGTTATTCGATTCTGTCATCAAACTCGGAAGGGGGACTTATTCGAATCTGTTAAATTCGAATCAGTCTTTTATTTGCATTATTTAATTTAAATTTTATTAAACTTGTAAAAATTTAATTGTGTTGGATTTTGTACTTAAACAAGTTCAAAATAAAACAGATTTGAATTTAAACAAGTTTATTGATTTTTAATGAATCTAATAGTTTGTTTATTGTGCAGATATGGCTGTTCGAGTGTTTGCGCCGAAGCACAATATAGTCCTTCACCCCGACCATCATATCCCTGAGGCGCAGGGATTCATACAAATGTTGGATTTCCTAGTAGAATCTAGGATTGGATTTGCTTTGTCCCATAATGTTCAGATTGTTCTACCATATATTCGTCAATTTTATGATCATCTCCAGGTAGACTGCTCTGTCACTCCGACAGTGCTAAGGACAAGAATAGCAGGGCAACCGTTGGTGTTCTCTGCGGATATGCTGCGTCAGGTGTTGCAGCTAGGTTCTCAAGAAGAAGAATCTGGGCCAATCGAGTTTCCTCTGAATATTAGGCAAGCGGCCTTTCAGAGAATGGGTTATAGTCTAGACGTGACAAAGGTTTCGTATATGAAGAGCGGGCTAATCGGCCAATGGAGATTTCTGGCTCATGTCTTTATGGTCTGCTTTGCACCAAAGAAAGCCGGTTTTAACTATATGGTCTCGAAGATCCAGTCTGGGATTATCGCGATAGTGTATAATCGACCATACAGTTTCTCGGAAATGTTTTTCTCTGAATTTGTTCATCAGATCACCGCTCCAGAAAATCAACAATTCCTGCTGTACCCACGGTTCATCATGATGCTTATCAGGCATTTCTTGCCAAATCTGCCTCAATCGAATGAGATTCAAAGCGTAGCTGTAATGGATAAGAGGATCTTTGCTGATTGTTCCTCGCACAGAGGAAGATTGGCTGTTCCAGTTGAGCGTCCGTTGTTTGGGGCCATCTTGGATAGGAATTTTGAAGCCCCAGAGATTGCCAACTGGGCAGGGGAAGTTGAAGTTCGAGCCAGGTAGCCTCCACAACAACAACAACAACCACAGCCACCACGTGCACAAAGGCGAAGACAAAGAACCTCTGCGAGTCAAACTCAGGCGTCTAGGCCTTCTACCAGTTAGCAGCCCGAAATACAAGAAGCAGGGCCTTCAAATGTCCCAAGCGAAGCTGAACAGCTGTGCCAAACTCTAAACGAAATTTGGAAGGCAGGTCCTCATGCTAATGAAGATATAGCTGCAGCATTGGTGGGTGAATTACTTGAGCCTCCAGAGGGAGAAGAAGATGTGTTGAGAGATGTGGACGAATATGTGCCAGAGCAGACTGGTATTGATGAGTCATCATCTGCAACCGAATCAGAGGAAATGGAGGAAATTGAAGTAGAAGCTCCAGAATCAGTGTCTACTAAACCTCATGTTCAAATAGGAACATATGGATCAAGGTTGGTAGTTAACGAAGAAGCTTCAAGGAGGCGAGTAATAAGAGAGGCTGATGAATCAGATTTTGAAGAAGAAGAGATTGCTCCTTTAGTGACGAGGCAACGGGCCAAGCGTCATCGATTCATGCAAGGATCATCTTCTGCATTAACAGATCAACCAGAAATTCAGCAAACTCAAAACACTCAACCTCAAGAACCTCAAACCACCTTTCCACCACCACCACCTCAACATGAACCATATATTCCATCACCAATCCTTCCAACTCCGATTCAGTCAATTCCATCAACCGCATCATCATATGCCGACAATCAACGATTTCTGCAGCTTAAAGCTCGTGTTGACTTCCAGAATGTCCAAATCTTAAGCCTAACCCAGGCAATCGGTGAAATTCAGACGCATAATGCAAATCTTGATAAAGAGAATGCTGATTTGAAGAAGATTGTGGAACAAGTTCAGGAAGAGAGTGTAGAGTTGAAGACGTTCGTCTGTGATCAGGCAGCTGAGATAAGGACGATGCGCTCCCTAATAGAGCAGTGAATGAAAAATTTACAGGCTCAGGGGGAGACGTCGTGCCGTGATCAGAATGTACAGAGGCCGAGAGATGATGATGATGAAGACAACCAAGGCAATGATCCCAGCCCTAAAAGTCAGAATGAGCCAGTAGATTTTTCTGTTGCTCAGACTGCTCAATCTCAGGGGGAGCCTAGTCTAGCAGGAGGAGAAGTAGGAGAAGCGAGTTCATCTAAGCCTACAGATTTTGAGAGTAGTGAGATGATCGATGCTCTTATGGATCTTGATGATGATCCGATGGATTTAGGTTTTGATTGTGAAGATGAAGATGAAGAGCTAGAAGAGGGTGAGTTTGTACCTGAAGAGATAGTTGACTGGCAATCAGATGACGACGATGAAGCTGATGAGATCGTTATACAGCAGAATCCTATCACTGATACATACGTGATAGATGGGAATGATATTGTTAACGTAGAAGTAGTGAATGTTGCGTTAAATGTTCAGCCATCAATAGAGGAACCTGCCAGAGAACTAAAAAATGAAGAGAAGAGAAAATTGTGGTTCAGAGCTGAAAAGAAGGAGTTAAAGCTTAAAACGAAAATGAGGGTGTCGGGTACTGGGAAGTTGTCTGCACGCATATTAAGCTGGTTCTTTGATCGAGAACTGCAGCTATTCATAATTAAGAGGAAAGACGGGCTCCAGTACCTGAGACGAACACTGAAAGCTTTCAATTCACTGCCAAAGATCGAGATCACAGCGTTAGCATGGAAAGATCTGATTAATATTGGCAATGATCCCTACGCAGACGTAATTGCAAGAATCATAAGAAAAGAGGGAAGATCAAGGAAGTTTGAGCGACTGAATCCAGGGGTTGGAAAAAGAGTAGAAGAACCTTCACGTATTGATCCTCTAACTGGGCGACCTTGGATGAGGATCCATTACAAACCAGTAAGATGTCTTAGGAAGGTGCCTCTCAAGCCTATGCCACAGAATGTCTTGAAGAATCTGCATTGGTGGTATGCTGAGACTGAGACTGGAGAAGCGGTCATGGAGGACTTTGAAAAAAAAGTTATTCTTAGAGTTTACGATCCTCTTCACCAGGTAAACCTTTCTAGAGATGATCTTCATATTTTGCATGCTTGTAAGATTTCTAGTGATGCTCATATGGATAGCGAAGCTAGGAAATATGAGAATGTAGTCAAAGTATGTGTTGAAAAAGGCTTGTATGCTGGAAGTAGTTTGAATAAATAATACACAAAGTTCTTAATCAAATGTGTGAATTATTAGAAGCTATCGTCAAGGGGGAGTCTGTTGGTACATCCTGTGTGACGATAGCAGTCTAAGTGATCCTACATTATGATTCTAGCAAGTGTTTGTTATATATGTTTATATATGGTTGATAGTTATTATTGCTTGTGTGTTTGAACTTGATGTAACGTATTACAAGAAGTTCAAACATAAAGATCAAAGATAAAATCAATCATAAGGTAAAAACATAAGTTTCAATACTAAGTTAAGTATGTGAAATACTAGATTCGAATTATATAAGGGTTGACATTCGAATCTGTGATAGATTCGAATGTGGGACTAGATTCGAATGAAGGCAGATTCGAGAGTGTTAGTGAG
Source organism: Centrapalus pauciflorus (assembly GCA_020465985.1). Lineage (NCBI taxonomy): Eukaryota > Viridiplantae > Streptophyta > Magnoliopsida > Asterales > Asteraceae > Centrapalus > Centrapalus pauciflorus. Next base: position 6,744 of record JAANYP010000063.1, on the reverse strand, counting down.
GGCAAACTCGAATGGGCCTTGGGCCAGATTCGAGTTTGGCCCATAACATACTCGAATTAGCCTCTATAATTAGGGATAGACTCGAAATATTATTAGACTTTTTGCAGAATTCGTGAGTGATTAAGCAAAAGGCGATCTCGAGTTTATCATCAGTGTTAGTGCCGTTTCAGAGAGAATCAGTTTGTAGGATCGTTCGTGTGTCGTTCGTTCAGCTTCTGATAATCTCCGTGTTTCGTGTGTGAGAGTTGTTTCCGTCTACCCGTGAACGAGGATTCCGCACTCGTTGACGGTTCCGCGTCTAGATAGATCTCGTAGTGGTAGACCTTACATGATGTATTGTAAAATGTATATTGATTATTGATTAAATCAGCTCAGACTGGTTATTGCAAATAGGGGGAGACTGTTAGGCACAAAAAGGCCTCAGTCAAACCTGCTGAACATCTGAGGGGGAGATATTTAATCAAACATGTTGATGCACTTGAAGGTATAATTTAAGGCTTGTTTATGCCTTATTGAAACCTGAAAACTGATTTGCAATATCACCCCAAAGCTGTTTACCTTGTTGCATTCGTTGCAACAAAGGCAGTTTGTCCAAGCTGTTCTACCTATTGAACAGGCTGGACATAAACTATCTACGCTGCTCTATTCTGTTGAGTAGCTTGGACAATCTACAATTGTTCTGTTCTTTGTGAACAGAACCTTTTCTTTGTGAACAGGTTAAACACTTTATGGAATATGTTTCCAAGTCCTCATGTATTGTTTTTGGCTACAAGATCAGTTTACAAGTCGAAGACAAAGTGGAAAACAGAACTGCACAGCCTGCCCATGTTGTTCAGTTACATGAAGACAAACAGTTATCTGAAAAGGGTGACAGACCTTTTCTTATATCAAAATGGCCTTAGCAAAAGAAGAAAGATGCAAAGTTGACATTCCTCTTTTGGTTAAAGCCTTATGCAACAGTGACAAAAAGGAAAAGACAAAGATTCTGCCATGTGAAGACAAATATACTTTATCAGAACGTGCAGAAAGGTCTTTTGTCTTTTTGGAAAGACTTTCCACTATCTCATCAGTCTAATGAAGAAGCTTCACTGAGATTCGCCTTTTGAGTATAAAAGGAAGCTTCTAAGGATTATAAGATATCAAGAGTGTGAAATCAGAACGTGTATTGAAGTGTGTTATTCCATGCATGCAAGTCTGCTTATATAAAACAGTAGAGTGTGTGTAAGATGTCCTTGTATAAGCTGTCCATCTGAGTCTTGTAAAAACAGTGAGTGCATCTAAGTGAGTGTAGTCATTGTAACTATTCTGAGTGTGTCTTAGATTAGCTGAACAACTGTTGTATCTGTCATCTCAGCTTGAACCTTTCTGCATTCAACCTTATTTGTAATTAACACTTGTTAATAATATACACAAACATTGAGAAAAAGATTGCTAAGTTTTTAAATAGTTGTATTCACCCCCCTCTACAGCTTAGAACTATACACTTGGGAAACCTTTTGGGACCTATACTGTGATTCACTATCCATAATCAAAAACTTGTACATGATATGAGCTTGTGTTTCCTTCAACATGATGTAAGGATTTTTAACCAACTCCCTTAAATGCATCTTAGAAACCCATTATGAAGACACCAACGATCCAAAGTTGTAGTTCCTACTGCATTGGTGATTATCATTCAAAATTTTGATCTGAAATGAGTCCTTATTTTGCATTTTAGAAGCCCGTAATCTAAAAGGATACTTAAACCCTTCGTTTTTTTTTTCTACCACACCTCACTTAATGTCTATTTGTATCATTTTTAATATAACACGAATTGTATCCATTCGCCATAGCATAACATGTCAAACTGAATTTCAGTTGTTTATGGTTTCCATACCTTTCCTTGGCTATTGGTTTAATTTCTTTCCAATCTTTGTTGGGATCAAATACTAGAAAAACTTGTGGCATCTTACCTCTACAATCACCTTCGTCGTTACTGTTTTGCTCATCTTCACCCAATCCCTCTCCTAATACATCATCATTCTCTCCATCACTATCCTCTATGTTGTTAAAAGTTGTAGGACCAACTTCACACAGTCAATTTAAGAAAGGATCAGTTGATGTTTGGTTAAAATTAGGTATATCATCTTCACTCTCAACATCCATTGATACAGAATTACATAGATCAACATCAGTTTCCTCCTCATAAGAAGGGTCACTAGAATCAGCAACATTCTTCTTCATACTATCCTCCCCTAAAAATTTTGTCATATCAGTTTCATACTCAACTACGTATATAGTCATTTTCCCCTTGTTCCTCAAACCATGTTCAACCAATGTATTAAGATCCACATGACACTTTAACATCCTTAAACCTCCACAAAGTTTCTTACCAGGAACTAAGTAATAAAGGTTGAAGTTTATTAAATATGTCATATTTTAAAAACACTCTATGAAACTAGCATACCCAAACCTACAAAGTCAAATTCCTCTGTTTTCAAAAAATTAACAATATACTTAACATGGGCATCACTAGGCGTATCAAAACTCCCACCATAGTTAATTTCTAGTGTTAACTTATAACATTTTGATGACGATGCCATCCTGTAAAAATTGATATTCCATGCTTAGTTCATTTCAATTCTAGGTTACAATGACGATAAATACTGTTATTATACACTTACAGTGATGATTTCCACTTCGCCACAAAAATGATTTCCACTTTGCAACGATGATGATTGTGACGTCCTTGTTAATTAATGATATAAATGGAGCAATCACCAGGATCGACAAACAACCCAATGAATAATCATGATAATTGAAATTGAATACTTAAATTAGAATTAAGCAAATCCACACTAAAGCAATAGAATACATGTCTACAGTGATAAAAGTCTAACTATTACATCAACATAATTGTTTTAGAAGTAATGAATCCCAGCCCAAAGCTATTACATTCAAGTACCAATAGCTTCTATAGTCTCCGGGATATTGATTTGATATGCTTAAGTGGAAGGTCCAGCTACACTTTTGCCTTTGCCTGAAAACATGGTGAGTCAACAGTAAGCTAAATGCTTAGTGAGATAACAGATTATGCATACAACAAATATTTCTTTACAAACAATGCTTAACCATGGGCAGTGTAAGCCCCATGTATGTGAATATCGGCAGTGTAAGCCTCAGTGTATGTGAAAACCATGCAGTGAAAGCATGGGTTGGCAGTTCAATATGCTGATCGGGGATGTGTCGAACCTGATGGGATACGAGTGGGATGATCAGTCCCCGACAGTGGCCTGCTGTCAGCCCCAGTCCAGGTCGCATCAGATTATGAATTAATGATCATGCAGTGCAAGCATGATGTATATAGATGCACTTTCAAATGAACGCTGGCTACATGTGTGTTACATGTCAAGTACGAGTGTGCATCATAACAACAAATCATTTCATGAGTGCCAAATGAAGTATATGAACAACGTGAACATGTCATTGAATGTATAAACATGAATGTAAAAACAATAAATGTTCGAATGATAATCTGCAACTCACATTGATTGGTTTTGTGACTTGATCCTGAATCAATGTATGTTTTGATAACACCACAATGATCTGTAAAGTAAGTGTAATAGTGAATTTGTGTCAGTAATTGCTTAAAAATTGTATTCTGTAATATTAAATGTAATTGGGTTCTGAATTCGGACCACATCCGAATTCGGATGGTCCGAATTGTGGTTGGTCCGAAATTGGTCCTTGGTCCGAATTTGGTATGATCAGAAAATGAGTGATCCGGATTTGGTAGTGTCCGAATTAGTCATGTGTCCGAAGTAGGCTAGTATCCGAAATATTGTAGGTCCGAAGTGGGGAGAGGTCCGAAATGGGTTGGGGTCCGGATTGGGATGGACCCGAAATAGTAGTTGGTCCGAAACACTGTAGGTCCGAACTGGGTACGGATCCGAATTCGGATGGATCCGGACCGAGTTCATACTTGGTGAAATTTCCAATATTTTCCAGAATTATGTTTTTGACTATTTTTGCATGTTTCTGAGTCTAATACTGTAAATATGAACTTAGATGCTATTATTTAACTTATATCATCATATTTGTACACCAAAACAACCCATTTGTGTCCATTTTTCTACATGTCTCGAAGAACACACACACTAAAACACACACTTAATTTCTGAAATCACACTTAGACTTCAAATCTGATTCTGAATTTTTGTATACAACAACATACATGCTCGATTTAAACTAATCCATCATATTATATAACATGCATAAACATTTGCATCACTAATCTTAGAGTTCGGTTCACTTCAAAACCGAACCAAACATATCAAAAATCCGTAAATTTGAGCATTTGTTACCTTGATTTGATACTCGCAGTTGCTATAGTTCCTTAATTGCTACTTGTTTCCAAATTTTGCACTTGAAATTTGTTGAATTCTTGTGTTTTTCTTGGATGGAGCCGAGAGGAAGAGAGAGTAGAGAGAGAATACGGTAGAGAGAGAGAGTAGTGAGAGAAGGGATTCTTGAAAATGAAAGGCTTCTTTTCTTTTATTCTCCTTTTTGACTTATTTGCACAATATACCCCTCAACTTCGTATTTTCATATTTTAACTGATATAATGATCAAAATAACTTAAATTGTAGTAATAATTCATTAATACCATCATTAAGTCCAGATACTTGTAAATTACATATAATTAAAAATTGGGATGTTACAGCATGGGCTCCACCACGCCTATACTTCGTCCGCGAAGTCATGCTGCGCTAAACAAACTTGGGTACTTAGTCTTCATGTCCTCTTCTGATTCCCAAGTATGATTAGCTCCCCGATGATGCTTCCACTTGACCAGCACCATCCTGATCTCTTTGTTCCGTAGCTTTTTGACTTTTGTCTCCAAAATGCACTCCGGTTCATTAACGAACCTTAGCCGTTCGTCAATCTTAATGTCTGAATGATCAGTCCATGGTTCCCTTTCGGGCACCAGACTCTTTCTTAAGTATCCTACGTGGAAGACCGGGTGAACTCCTGATAACTCTTCCGGCAAGTCCAAGTGATAGGACTGATTACCAACTCTTTCTATTATTTTGAAGGGTCCTATGAATCGAGGCGATAACTTTCATCGCTTAACAAATCTCGTGACTCCTTTCATCGGAGAAACCTTCAAGTATACCCAATCGTCCTTTTGAAACTCTATCGCTTTGTGTCGGCGATCGTGATAGTTCTTTTGTCGATCTTGTGCCGTTTTCATGTATTGTCGAATGAGTTGGATCTTTTCATTGGTTTCTTGCAATAAGGCAGGACCAGCTATTGGAGTTTCTCCTGTTTCCCTCCCACAGGTTGGAGTCCTACATTTTCTGCCATACAGAAACTCGAATGGTGCCATCTTGATTGTGGAATGGTAACTGTTGTTGTAGGAGAATTCAACCAATGGGAGGTGATCGTCCCAGTTACCACCCAAATCCATGACACAGGCTCTGAGCATGTCTTCGAGAGTTAAAATTGTTCTTTCACTTTGACCATCAGATTGGGGTCTATAGGCAGTACTCATTGCGATACGAGTACCAAGACCGTTTTGCAGAGCAGTCCAGAAATTAGAAGTGAATCTACTATCTCGGTCGGAGACAATAGACTTAGGCACACCATGCCTAATAACGATTTCGTTTACGTAGATCTGGGCAAGTCGGTCCAGTGAGTAGGTTTCTCGGATTGGTATGAAGTGAGCAGATTTGGTTAATCGGTCAACAATGACCCAAATGGCGTCATGTTGACGACGAGTCTTAGGTAGCTTGGTTACGAAATCCATAGTAATATGATCCCACTTCCATTCCGGGATAGGAAGAGGTTGCATACTACCATAGGGCTGTTGATGTTCTGCTTTGACTAGACGACATGTTCTGCACCTTTCAACATACTGACCGACATCTCTTTTCAATCCTGGCCACCAGAAGTCGGCCTTCAGGTCGTTGTACATTTTTGTGGTGCCAGGATGAATTGAGAATTTAGATTGACGAGCCTCCTCGAGAATTACATCTCTCATGTTCCCGAACTTGGGAACCCACACTCTGCCATACACACCCTTTAGTCCAGTTCCATCATCTTGCATTAATGGCAACTGAATCCTGACATTTTCGTCTTTTACATTCTCCTCCTTTAAGGCCTGCAACTGAGCAGCCCTTACATCGTCTATGATAGTGGACGTCAGTATTGTGGAAGTCAAGGCATAGCAGTATGCCTTGCAGTACGCTTTCCTGCTTAGGGCATCGGCCACTACGTTGGCCTTCCCTGGATGATAGAGAATCTCACAGTCGTAATCTTTTATCAGCTCCATTGACCTTCTTTGCCTCATCTTCAAGTCCTTCTGACTGAATATATACTTTAAACTCTTGTGATCGGTGTAGAGCTGACACTTGGTTCCGTAAAAATAGTGTCTCCATAACTTGAGAGCGAAAGTCACAGCAGTTAGCTCTAGATCATGAGTAGAGTAGTCTTTCTCATGCGGTTTGAGTTATCTAGAAGCATAAGCTATGACGTTTCCTCTTTGCATTAGAACAGCACCTAAACCCGTGCCTGATGCATCTGTATAGACAACAAAGTCTTCGTTCCCTTCAGGCAGGGCTAACACCGGTGCTTCACTTAGCAATTTCTTCAATTCGTCAAAGGCTACTTGCTGTTCTTCTTTCCAAAAGAAAGTAGCATTCTTGCGAGTAAGCTTTGTTAGCAAAACGGCGATCTTTGAGAAGTCTTTGATGAATCGGCGGT